>JALPQD010000531.1:774424-1061148 GCA_023101885.1 Typhlomys cinereus | reverse complement strand
GTCAGCCCGGACATCAAGGCTGCTGCTGTGTCTCAAAATAGGTCGTGGGAGACAAATGCTGAGCATGGTGGACGGGTGAGAGGGGCTTTGCTGGCTGGGCGGGTCCGTCCCTGTGTCCCAGAAACCACCCAGCGTCAGCACCCTGGGTGGGATGGGCAGAGCAGCTAGATCACAACAGAACTACTGGGGCCGGCCTGCAGCTTCCGTGGGGACCCCGCATCCTTCAGCGGTGTGCCCATTAGTAGACGGCAGAGTCTGCTCACTGGGAGCCCTGGGAAGTACAGGGCTGTGGCCGTGAACTTGGACCAAGGAAGTCAAGAAACAGCAGCCTTCTTCTCCTCCTCCTCGCTGGTGACTTTGGAGGCAGGGCCTGTGGCACAGGAGGAGTGTGGCGCCCCGGAAAGGTCTGGGTTCCAATCCAGGGGTCACTGAGACTAGGTCTGGTTACCGTGTGAGTCAGTCTGAGCGCCAGGGAGTTACTTAGGATGTCAGGGTGCACATGGGCTGCTGATGTATGTCCGCACTACATACATGCATGCCATGCGTGTACTAACATACATGTCTCACAGTCCACGTGTTTGCACAGACCCTGCATCTGTGTTAACATGCCGAGTCAGGTGTGCACACACGGGCACATTCACACGTGAGTGCCAACGTGCTTAACATGACTTGTCTGATCCACACAGCTCAGTGATGGAGTGCTTGCCTGGCACCCCAGAAACCAGGTGGTAGCTCACGCCTGTAATCTCAGCGCCTGGGAGGCGGAAGGCTGAGAATGTTCAAGGTCATCTGTGGCCACACAGTGAATCAACAGGAAATAGCACGTGGCAGCGGGTACTGTTGGCACCATGCTCAAGAATGGCACCTCACCCCGCGGTCTTCCTCGCCCAGACTCAAAAGCCAGGTGCCACCACGAGACAAACAGCAAAGCCAGGTGTGGTGGTGCATGCCAGTGATCTTAGCATTTGGGAATTGGGGGGAATGAAAGGAGTGGTTGAGTTCAAAGCCAACCTAGGCTACATAATGGAGCCCTGCCCCCTCCCAAGAAAAGACAAAAAGAAAAGAGAAATATCAGATATATTCAAACTGAAGAGCATTCTATAAAAGTCCCAGAACAGTTCTCCACAAAACAATCAAGACTGCTTTTAGTTTTTTTTTTTTTACACACAAGTGTGTGTGAGGGTGTGTGTGTACAAGAGGGCATTTGAGTGTATGTATCTGTGGAGGCCCAAGGATGAAATCAAGAATCATCCCAGATTGTTCTACCTCCTTATTGCTTTGCTCTGGAGTTTTCTAGGCTCCACCTTCTAGGGCTAGAATTACAGGCTGCCACCATTTCTGCCGGGCATTTTTACATGGGATCTGGGGATCTGAACTCAGGTCCTTTTGCTTGCAAAACAGACTTTAACCCCTGAGCCATTTCCCCAGCTCATTGCTAGATCTCCTATATCGCCTGGCACTCCAAGTCCAAGAAATGGTGTGTGGGAGGGTCTTCTCCCATCAAGGCAATAAGACAGTCCCCTCTAGGCTTGTCTGGAGGGCCAGTCTCGGCATTGCAAAATTCCCTTCCAGTGTGCCCAAGGCTTTCTTGACATTCATCCTCTCGTCCCACCAAGAATCAGGAAGGACTGAGAATCGCTGGTGTATTTTCACATGTTGGGTGGGGATCCCAGCACCTCAGCGGGAAACTGGAGGGATCTGAGGGAGCTGCAAACTTCAGTTAATAATAATTACATGGTCAGTGTGGACTGGGTCATCGTGACAGATGCGGCACATGTGGAACCTGAACCTGTTCTAACACAGAAAGTTCTTGCAGCCTGAGCATTGCTTCTCTGAAATACCTGGGACCAGTGTGGGATATTTGCATATCATCACCAGGTAGTTTGGGGACAGGATTCAAGTCTGAACATGAAGTTCATGTACACACGGCCTCAAGGTGATTTTCTGTAATATTGTTAGTGCACCTGCGTTTTGACTGACAAACCGTCATGTGAGCCCTGGTGTGGCATTTTCCCCTCGGGAAAAAAAAATTGGAATCTGGAGTACTTCAGATTTACATTTTCAGATTTGGGTGTTCCTCCTGTTATTGAAAAGAAGAGAGAGCTGGCTCTTCCCTCTGGGCGGGCTGCTGGGGTTCACTGAGGGCTTATAAGGGTGCCCCTCCAGGGCTAGACCAGCCCTCCTTCAGTTTGCACCCAGCTCTTAAGGTGGTTCACACCTTTGTTTCTGCAAGAGCACAGTCGGGTTTCAGACCGAGAGGACTTGCCTCCCCTAGTCTACCCTTCGCTTCCCTGCCTGAGCCCATCTGCTGGGCAAGGGGCTGGACAGCCCCCTCTGCGGCTATCTAGATAGGAGCCAAGTGTAAACAGGAGCTTCAGACACAGGGAGATCTGAGTTCAAGTCTACATTTCCAGCTGGGGCACCCAGGCTGTGTACTTCACATTTTGAAGCCAGCCTGGAGTTTTGTTATTCTTTTGTTTTGAGACCAGGGCTCATTGTAGCCCAGGCTGGCCTGCGACTCTAACCTATGATGACCTTAGTCGGCTGAGCTCTTACCTCCACCTCTCCAGTGTTGGGATTGGAGGATTGCTACCACATCCTGTTTACAACCCCTGGGCTGGGGTTGCCGCCCAGGACGCGATGCTCCCCAAACAAGCCCTGTACTGTCTGAACTAGGCTGAAGCCCTTAGAAGTTTGGGTTTCTTGCCTGTGGAACGGAACTAATTCTGCTCTCTAACGCGGTTCCCGCACGGGATGCAAAGCATGTGGCCCTCAGTCTTATGAGCCCAGGTGCTCCCCTCCACCTGCCCCCCCTTGCTGTTGGTCTCCCCCCACCTTGGCCAGGGTCCTGACTCTGCTTGTTTTTCTGGGACACACCCAGGCCAGTAGGTGATGTCAGTGCTCACCTGGGGTCCTGGCAGAAGTGGCCTTGAACTTAGCTCGGAGGTGAAAAGGCAGGACGCTGGGCACACTGTCCTTTCTGTCCTGTGGGTATGTCTTGTGGCCATTCTCCTGCATCTGACCATAGGAAACAGTTCCTCACGGCCCCTGTCCTGGCTCTCTGGCCTCTCCCGCCAGCCTTTGGGATGTAGCCATAGAAGGGCCAGACAGGGTGTCGCAGCCAGCTTGCGTGGTTGCTCATAAATGACCATCAAATGGCTTAAGGGAACAAGAGGTTTATTTTCTTACGATTACTGGTTACAGTTCTCAATCAGCTTGACGGGAGAGCTTGCACCAACATCAGGTCAAGGGAACTGGCCACACCATCTCTACATAATGGCCGAGAGAGGGACGATCCTTACTTGCCAGACCAGCAGGTCTGGCCAAGTATACACAAGGATGCCAACTCTCTCAACCAGCTCTCCGTGATTTATCCAGGGCCTAATCCCACCCACCATGGGCTGCACCTTCCCCATCAGCCAGACAATCTCCTGCAGGTTTGTTCTGGGCTTAACTCAACCACTAATTCTCCACAAATGTGCCCAGAGCTCAAACCCTCAACTGTCAAGTTGACACCTGTGCCTGACTGTGACACAGGGCTTCTTAGAGTATGTCCCAGAGGGCCGGGGGGGTCTGTGTCTCTGAGGTAGCTACACCTTCTGGCTCCTGCAGCTTCTGTCAAGACGGTGCCTCAAGGAAGTTCCAGATAAAGCTGCTGACTCCCGGGCGAGGATGGGGCCGGGTGGGTGCAGGGAGTGTGCCAGGCAGGGCCTACCCCAGCTGCCAGTGTCCTTGGCAAGGGTCAGTAGAGTTCTCAGTGAAGGGGTTTGGCTTGTGAGTGACAGAAAGGAGTACAGTTGTACTTCTGTATCCCTAAGAGATTTGTTCTAAAATCTCCACCCTGTATCCAAAAATCTGTAAGATCTACACAGTTGGGGCTGGAGAGATGGCTCAGGGTTAAGTTGCCTCATGAGCAAAAGGACCAAGATCCACACAATCTCCTTCCCTCTTTTCTCCCTCTCCCCCCCTTCCTCTCCCTCCCTTCCTTTCTCCCTCCCTCCCTCTCTCCCTCTCTCCTTCCCTCTCTCCCAGGGATTTGAACTCAGGTTCACGCCTGTGCAGAAGTGTTTTTACCAGCTGAGCCCCCTGCCCTCCACGGAGCACTTTCTTACTTTCTTCTTGTGAAGTCTTTGTGCTGTGGGGAGGCAGGCGGGGTGGGAGGGAGTCCTGATCTGTGGGCCTGTCCGTCATGCCTTGTGGTGGGGATTGGCAGGGTTGATGCCCACAGCGGGTGCTAGGCTTTGGTCTCCGTCCTCGGTTGGATCCAGCCAGACACAGGCGCCAGAAAGGCCCGTGGTGGACGCCGGATGCTGGCTGCTCCGAGGTCTGCACGTTCTGCACAGGGGCTGCTGCCAGCTCTGGCACTGGGACAGTGGGCTAGGGCTGGGGAGGCAGCTTCTGGAGGCTCTGTGCCCAGAGCTCCGCTCTGTCCTTGGCTGGCCTCAGAGGGGTGTGTCGCCTGCGCCCCTCCCGGCTTTCTCTCCTTTTCCCTTTCCTCTCCATTGGGACGGTGGTCTCTTCCTGGTTAGAGATCAGTTCGTTTGCATATGCGTGGCGCTGAATGTACAGGGAGATAAGAATCATGGGGACAAGAGCAGATATGAAGCAGAAAACCTCGTGGGCAAGAGTCAGAGGGCTCCGCTGGTCTCCACCAGTGACCTCTGACCTTGCCTCTGGGCTCCCTGTGGTCCCCAAATTTTCACATGTGTCATTATTATTCCTGTTCTGATAGTCATTATTATTCCTGTTCTGAAGAAAGAAAGAAACAAGGAAAGAAAGAAAAAGAAAAAGAAAGAAAGAAAAAAGAAAGAAAGACAATAGAGGCTCCAAAGGGGTTGCCTGCTGCGTCCCAGGCTGAGAAAGAACAGAGTTAGGATTTGAACCCAGGACCTGTGGTGACTGCTCTCCCCCATTGCTCCCACTTACTCTCTGAGTCTCTGAAGCTCCATGGGGCCAGGGGTGGGTGGGGGGCTAGTCACATGAACGATAGCAGATCCATGCAAGCATCCAGAGGTCTTTGTTAAAAGCCTTGAGCTTGTTCCACAAAGCCAGCCAAATCTAAGCCGTGTACTTAGCATGATCCAAACTCATAAAGTATCCGCGGGCATGTACACGTGACAGGAAGCTCGTGAGCGGTGGTCATTATACATTTGGTCCCCAGAAGTCTAGGTGACTTCATTTTCTTCAGTCTTCTATGCGTTAGTTAAAACTACAAATAAAATGGAGTGTTGTACGGGACGCCCGGAGGTGGGCGTTCTCGGAAGAGTAAGCCCTTCTCCTTGCAGGTTTGGATTGCATTTCTGGATGATGCTAAAGGATGTCACCCTGCCCTGTGGACTCTTGGGCCTGCAAGGAGAAAGAATTGTCCTTAGCTAAGTTCTCTGTCTGCACCACCCCCTTTGCTGGAACCTCAGAACCCCCCGGGGCATCTTGTTCAAATGGGGCTCCTGACGCAAGGCCTGAAGGAGGTGGGGGATGGGGGCTGAGGTCTGCATTTCTCCCAGGTGACAGCAGCGCTCCGCTGGTCCAAGCCCTGGGTGGGGCTTCCATCCTGGGGCTCGGCCTTGAGAGGAGGGACCAGCACCGCCTCCCTCCCGTGCAGGGGGGGCTCCAGGGTAAACACCATCCAGTGGGAAGCCCTAGGACAAAGAGCTCGCACGGGGTGGGGGTGGTTCCTTGGGGTGAGCGACCATCCTGGTCTTCAGCGAGCCATCGTGGCCAGAGTTGCTGAGTGTGAAGCCGTCCCTGGACGTTGACTGCGAGGAAAGAGCTCAGAGTTTGGGGCTGTGTCCGGGGTTGGCATGCCAGCCGCGTGTTCTTGGGCAAATCGTTCTACCGCTCTCTCAGCCTTCACTTTGCAAGGCAGGAGGTGGGGAGGGGGTAAGAAGGAGGCTGGATAATGTCACGCAGGGGGAACTGGGGCGCCGCGTGTGAGGAACCCGGTCCAGCACCTGGCATGCTGAAGACCCCTGGAGGACGTCCCCTTCCCTTAAAAAGTGCTTTCCTCTCCTCCAGGTGGATGAGATTTACCACGACCAGTCCCTGGGGGCCCACGTGAACATCGCCCTGGTCCGCTTGATCATGGTTGGCTATCGTCAGGTAAGGGACCCTGCTTGTCAGCAGGCAGGACTTGGGGTGACCAAGGACTGCAAGGCCTCATGTGGGGCCAGCCATGGTGTGGGGTGCAGGGACAGGCATAGGGGAGACTTTGTCTCTCAGATCAGATCCTGAACACCTTCAAAGAAACACTGTGTCCGAGAGAAGACATTGTTGGGGGTGTTGCAGTCAGCCTGCACGGTTGCTGATAAAATCACCATCAAATGGCTTAAGAGAACAAGGGGTTTATTCTCTTACAATAGCCCCGTTACAGTTCTTAGTCCAGCTTCATGGGAGAACTCGCACCACCACCAGGGCCGAGGGAACTGGCCACACCATCTCCACATAACGGCTGAGTGAGGAACGATCTTTACTTGCCAGACCATCGTGTCTGGCCAAGTGTACACAAGGATGCCGCCTTCCTTAACCAGCTCTCTGTATTTTATTCACCTGCCCAGGTCTTAGTCCCACCCACCATGGGCTGGACCTTCCCCATCAGCTAGACAATCTCCTGCAGGTTTGCTCTGGCTTAACTCAACTACTGATTCTCTACAAATGTGCTCAGAACTCAAACCCTCAACCATCAAGTTGACACCTGTGCCTAACTATAATGGGTGTGTGTGGGGGCTAGGGTTTTCTGCAGTGGGAGAAACTTGTCATCCCAAATCCTTAGAGAGGCATCCCTCTCCTTGAGGGGTCAGTAGGGAAAGTGGGGTTGAGGGTGAGGTAACGACAGGGACAAGTCCTGAGGGTCCTGCTGTGCATTGGAGGGTAGAACCAAGCTACCCTCCATGGGCCGTGGCATAGGATGGATAAGATAACAAGAGCAAAGTAGAGTAAAGAGATGGCTTAAGGGTTAAGGCTCTGTTTCACAGAGGGCCTGAGTTCAGATCCCTGGTCCCATGTAAAATCACCAAGCAGACACGACGGTGGCCTGCACTTGTATCCTTGGTGGGCAGAGCCCGGGAAATCCCAGAGCAAAGCAAGAAAGAGGTAGAAGCAATCCATGATGATTTCCAGTGTCACCTTTGGTCCTCTACAGGGATACACAGTACCCTCTGATACACACACACACACACAATAAATAAAATATAAAAAAGAATGACCATCTATTAAAAAGAAGAGTAAAGTTAAGGAAGTACCTAGCACAGCACCAGTCCCTCAGAGTTGAGGGGGCGTGTAGCGTGTGTTCTGGTGGACGTGGGTACTGCACAGTGTTTGGTGCCTGAGCAAAGGCAGGAGGGTTATGTGCCAGCAGCCAACAGCTGGTGCTCTCTGGGCACTGCAGGCCCCAGGGGTGCCCTCTGAGTGAGGAGAGGCCTTGCCGTGCCGGAGAGCTGACCGTGGTCCTGTTGGCATCCTCTGGTCCCCACAGTCCCTGAGCCTGATTGAGCGTGGGAACCCCGCGCGCAGCCTGGAGCAGGTGTGTCGCTGGGCGCACTCCCAGCAGCGCCAGGACCCCAGCCACACGGAGCACCACGATCACGTCATCTTCCTCACCCGGCAGAACTTTGGGCCCTCAGGTAAGCAAGATACTCTACTGCCCGTGGCAGGTGTCAGCAGCCTGGGGCGCGCAGCTGGGGCGCGCGTCAAGGCCCACTCTGGAGAAGGATGCTCTGTCCCCGGCCCCAGGGGAGTTGTAAGGGACAGAATGTGATGGGCAAGGTGAGCTTGGGAACTTGGGGACTAGGGCAAGCAAAAGTGCCCCTACCCAGACACCCACCACCTCAGGCACTCCTGCAAGCCACTCACCCATGTGTAAGTCTCAGCCCCTCCACCTGCACCTCCCATTGCTTGAAGAACCCAGTGACCTTAACCACGTTTCTGCGTCCACCAAGGCCTAGAGTCTTTATCACAAACTGTGGGCACTTGGGGGAGGTTGTGTGGGCTACGGAGGAGGAACCTCATACCCCATGTCACCCCACGGACTGAGGACCTCTTTTACTCTTGGATTCTTCCAAGTTGTAAAAATTGGGGCTGGAGAGATGGCTCAGGGGTTAAGCCTCTGCCTCACAAGCAGAAGGGTCCTGAGTTTGAATCCTGGATCCCACTTAAAACCGCCAGGAGGAGATGGCGGTGGCCTGTACTTCCAGCCCTGGAAGGCAGAGCCGGGGAAACTCCAGAGCAAAGCGAAGAGGAGGTAGCACAATCCAGGGGATTCCCAGAGTTACCCTTGGCCTTCCACAGGCACACAGTGTCCTCTGATACACACACACAGTGTCCTCTGATACACACACACGCACACACACACGCATGAAAAAACATTATAACATTTGCTGTGCTCCCCAGCAGCTCCCAAGGCAAGGGGTGCATGGAGTCCCCAACACATGAAACTTTGATCCCCCAGTTCCCTCATATGGGGAAACTGAGACTTAGAACAGCAGGCAGGAGACAGACCCAAGGTCAAGCTGACCTTCCGGCCTCACACTGAGCGCTTCAGCGTGGTTAGTGTGTTTTCTAGTTTAATGCTGGAAAAGGAGGCAGCCAGCCCCGCCTACCTGAGGGGTGTTCATCTGACCCACCTGTCCCCCAGATGTGGTGTACAGGCACAAGTGTATAAGTGTGTCTGCAGGAACAGATGCGTGCACACAGGAGATGGCATGGCAGGAGATGGCATGGGCAGGAGATGGCATGGCAGGAGATGGCATGGGCAGGAGATGGCATGGGCAGGAGATGGCATGGGCAGGAGATGGCATGGGCATAGAGACACTGCCCACATTTAGGCACACCCAGACACATGTACGCACGTGCACAAGCATGCACTCACTCTCTCTCTCTCTCTCTCTCTCTCTCTCTCTCTCTCTCTCTCTCTCTCTATCAGATGACAGAGGCCCCCTGCCCTCTTCCCACTGCGTCCTCTCATTGGGGTTGTGTAAATCATGTCAATTAGAAGCCTCCGCTCTAAGACAGAAGAAGGGTCCTAGTTGATTGCAGGCCCAGGCAGGAAGCACCTCTGGTTGGTACTTCCTGTTCCAGGTCTTCTTAGCTCAGCCCTTCTCCTTCTGTGACTGGGTACTCTGCGTGCGTGTGTGTGTGTGTGTGTGTGTGTACACACGCATGCATGCGTGCGCACACATGTGCTACAGGCAAGCTCTGCCTGGGCCTGGCTTCCCATGGAATGTAACACAGGGCCATATCTGGCCTCCACATAGAAGGAATTCCAAGCTTGCTTGTTGACTGACTGGTGGACGGATGGCGGGCTGGACGGTCACAGTGCAGAAATAACATATCTGGTCCTCGGGGAGTTCTGCTCACTCAGAGGCGCTGCCACCACACCCTGGAGGAGCCCACCAGTCCTAGGGTGTGGTAGCAGCAGGTCTGTGTTGGCTGGGGGGGGCTCTGCGAGCACGCCTCTTCTCTAGGCGCTCTGGGCGCACCCTGCAGCGCGCCCCACCTTACCTGCTGTGACCGCTGTCGCTCTTCCCGACAGGGTACGCGCCCGTCACTGGCATGTGCCACCCCCTGAGGAGCTGCGCCCTCAACCACGAGGATGGCTTCTCCTCTGCTTTTGTGGTGGCTCATGAGACGGGCCATGTGTAAGTTGTGCCAGGAAGGCGGGCGGGGCCGCCGGGGAGGCCTGTGGGTAAAAGGCTCTGATATGGAGCCCTGCTGTCTGCCAGCTGCCCACGAAGACCCGTCCTCGGCTGCCGGGACCACATGTGCCCTGGCTTTTGGCTGACCAGTGGCAGGGTCCTAGCCACAGGTCCGAGCCTGCCGAGTGGGTGGTCTCTAGTCTTGGCTTCCGTCCAAGGAGCCCTTCGGAGACCCACGCCTGCTCACCTCAGTTGTGGCTGCTTGGGGGCTGCCCGAGCCCACGACCCCCAGGCACACGCCTCGAACTCAGGCCGGAGGCCAGCAGGAAGCCAGCAGGCAGCTCCATGGCTTGGCGGTCGCTGGAGCACACTCGTTTACTCGCTCACTCGGTATTTCCTTTATTTGTTTTTGGTTGGTTAGCTGGCTTTTTGGAGCAGGGTCTCGTGTAGCTCAGGCTGGCCTCAACCTTGGTCTGTAGCCAGGGCTGGCCTCAACCTCCGGAGCCTCCTGTCTGAGCCTCCCGTGTTGTTGGGATTTCAGGTGCGGGCACCTGGCTTTGCCAAATCCATCTCGTAACACCTATCAGGTGCCAAGAATTTGTCTTCCTACATGGGGAAGAGGTGCCCATTCTTCCTTGAACAGACCCTGCCCCCACAGCTGAGGGAAGGTCTGTGCTCTGTATGTTTAGAACTCTAGGCCACACACAGCCCTTAGGAGCATCTAAGAGATTAGGACCGCTGGGTTTTGGAACTGAATTCTAGCCGAGAGATATTTTTGATTTAAAGTCTCCTTTGGGTGGGTGCCCAGCATGTGCGGCGTCCCAAGCTACACCCCGAGTGCTGTGGGAGGATCGAAGAGGCTCACACGCTGAGGGGCTCTCTGACGGATGCTGAGCGCGACCGAGTGACCAGTCCTTGCACCTTGTGACCTCGGGTCTGGTGGGAGAGCTTAGGGCGGGAGAGATGCTGACGGCTGTGTGGGCGGCCCCTGCTCTAGGGGTCATCAGCCCGCCCACGGGCACTGCAATCTCTGGTGCTGGTGGCCAGCCTTGGGAGCTTGGGAGGATGAGAATGAAGCCCGAGGAGGGGTAGGAAACCAGGAGAAAGGACAACCAAGACTTGGTTAAGAAATTGAAGCCAGGGCTAGAGAGATGCTCAGGGGTGAAGATTCTGCCTCGCAAGCAGAAGGTCCTGAGTTTGGATCCCAGATCCCACGTAAAAAATGCCAGGTGGAAACAGCAGCTCCTACACTCCTGGCCCTGGAGGGCGGAGCCTGGGAAATCCCAGAGCAAAGCAAAAAGGAGGTAGAAGCAATCCGGGATGATTCCCGAAGTTACCTTGGCCCTCCACAGGGACACACAGTGCCCTCTCTCTCTCTCTCTCACACACACACACACACACACACACACACACACACACACACACACACAGAGTTTTAAAAAAATAAAACGAAGGCAGCAAGTGGTGCGATTCCTGGTCTGAACAAGGTCTGCTGCCTTGGGCCTGCTGAGCTGCCCTCTCAGGGGCAGGACCCCCCGCACGACTGTCTCCCCCTCCCCCACCTTTCAGGCTCGGCATGGAGCACGACGGCCAGGGCAACGGCTGTGACGACGAGACCAGCCTGGGCAGCGTCATGGCGCCCCTGGTCCAGGCTGCCTTCCACCGCTTCCACTGGTCCCGCTGCAGCAAGCTGGAGCTCAGCCGCTACCTCCCGTAGGTCCCGTCCGCCTTGGGCCCCGGGGAGGGCAGCTGGTGGCGTGCCACAGCAAGCCAAGGTCCTGCAGCTCGAGCATCCGCCGGCTGCCACCCCACCTGCCTGGCTTGCCCCTTCCTCGGCTCTTGTAGCCCCCCACGCCCTCACACGACACTCCCCTGGGAACATCATGGGCCAGTGAGCCCGTGTGGTGATGGCACAGAAGGCCTATGAAGAATTGGGTTGGGGGCTGGAGAGCTGGCTCAGGAGTTAAAGCCTTTCCTTGCAAGCAAAAGAACAACCAAAAGGACCTGAGTTCAGATCCTCAGATCCCACGTTAAAAATGCTGGGTGCATATGGCAGCAACTGGGACCACACACACACACACACACTCAAATGCACTTTTATATACTCATACACCTAGTGCAAAGCACACATGCATTCATGCATGCACCCCATACACACATACATATATGAAAAGAGGAAAAAATATGGTCGTGCTAAAAGAAATGTCTGAGTGGATAAAGGGGCTCGTCACCAAGCCTGATCCCCTGAGTTCAGTCTCCAGAGTCTACACAGTAGAAATGCACAACGGCTTGTATGCATGTATTCATATCACCACAAGTAAATAATGTAAATAAAACTTACATACATATATATAAACAATTTGCTGGGGGTTAGTCCTGAGAAGCTACATTAAGTACTTCAGGAGGTGACAGCAGGCTGCAGAATAGGAGCCCCCAGGCTAGAATAGCTCCATGTCTTTGGGCCTTGGAGAAGGGGATGTGGAGGTTCAGGACCTGCGATCTGGGTGGGCAGAGACAAGTCGCTGATCTCAGCAATCACCCCCAGCAGCTGTGCCTCCTGCCCGAGGTGGGCTCTGCCTGGGACAGCAAGCCCTGGAATTGTGCATAATCTTAATCAATCGCAATCTTGCCTACCGCGTGTTTCTCAACTGCCAGACAAAAATGGAGAGGTGAAACCAGCTTCCTAAGCCAGCTGTGAGCTGAGCTCCTGAGTTCAGACCGGGTGTCGATGGTCCCGACTGCAAGTGGAGTCCTTCTGCTAGACAGTCCTGAGGAAGAGGACAGATA
The DNA here is from genome assembly GCA_023101885.1 of Typhlomys cinereus. NCBI lineage: Eukaryota > Metazoa > Chordata > Mammalia > Rodentia > Platacanthomyidae > Typhlomys > Typhlomys cinereus. The sequence goes on along the minus strand of JALPQD010000531.1, from coordinate 1,048,732 downwards.
GCTGGGGACAGATAGCCGGAGCCCAGGGCAGAGAGCGCGTAACCTGCAGGCCTTGTTTGCTGGCTATAAACCCTGACCTGGGAAAGGACAGCCTGGGCCCTGGCTGACCTCCCCTGTACCCTCCGCAGCTCCTACGACTGCCTGCTGGATGATCCCTTTGAGCGCGCCTGGCCCCAGCCCCCAGAGCTGCCCGGGATCGACTACTCCATGGACGAGCAGTGCCGCTTCGACTTTGGCACCGGGTACCACACCTGCTGGGCCGTGAGTAGACTGGGGCGTCAGGCTAGTGGGACCGGGGCGCCGTGCACCCACCCAGCAGTCGGCCTGGGGGTGATGACGGCCTTGCGGATTTGGGGCAGCCAGGTGGGGTTTGGAGGTGTGCAGGGCAAACAGGGTGAAGACCCCATCTGGTCCCACCCGTGGGCTGGGTGTGTGTAGAGGTCTGGGACGATGGGAGGAACAGGCCTTCGGTGCCCTGGCCGGGCGGGTCCTTCAAAGGGGTCACCTGGCGAGGGCTGGACCTGGGAGAGGACACTCAGGTATTTGGTGGGACATGTTGATTAATTCTCCACATTTATGTCTGCTTGCTGCTTTTCCAGTGAGTCGCTTCCAATGCCCCCTCCCCACTTCCCTGCCTGAGGCTGTCCATGCCAGGGAGCATAGTCCTACCCTGGAAGACAGGGCTAAGGGAAGACCCTTGAGGCCAGAGGTCAGCTTGAGCTACTGAAGTGACCCACAGAAGGGACATTTCAGGGCAGGCCTTATGAAGGGCAGCTTGGATGATCCAAGTGCTGCATGCCTCGACCCTGTCTCCATGGGACAGGAGGCCCGGCCTGGTAGCTTGGGAAGCCCCATCCATGGTCATCTTGTCCACTCTCTGGGCCGCACTGGGTCAGGGGTTCTGACACAGCACTGCTTTGGGGCTGAAGAACGGGGCACGGGATTTCAGAATCCAAACGTTGTCTTGGTGTGATACCTGTCTGCTCGTGAGGGTTGCTAAGAGACCGGTGAGGAAATCGGGGTGCTCCTCCACAATCTGTCATAAAGCAACTCTCCTTTGGCCTCACCGGGTGTCCACATTAGAAAAATATCAGTCATCAGAGATCGGGGGCATCCTGGGCCCCACGTCTCCGTAGAGCCTCAAAGGGGAGGGGACAGGAGGAGGGGACAGGAGTCTGGGTCCTATGCAGGGCCCCTTCAATGCCCCGACCGAGTGGAGGGCCCTGGGGGCACTGATGCTTGGGACGGAGTGAAGCTCAGAGAGGCTGGGGGCTCTGGCTTCCCCCCTCTGGCCCGAGCCCCAGCATCCTCCATAACCCCGCATCCCCCACTCCATCCCTTGACCCCACAGTTCAGGACCTTCGACCCCTGCAAGCAGCTGTGGTGTAGTCACCCCGACAACCCCTACTTCTGCAAGACCAAGAAAGGGCCCCCGCTGGATGGGACCGAGTGCGAACCAGGCAAGGTACCTGCAGGGCTGGGGCTGAAGTCGGAGGGGTAGACTGGGCATCCCTGGCATGGGCGCAGGTGCCAGCCCTGTCTGGATGGACGTGGATGGACAGGCACGAGCCTGGTGTGTAGCGCACTGTGTCATGACCGCAGGCACTCCCACGCTGCCCACTTGCCCACAGGCACCCTCGGCCTCTATGGCTGGCCGGGTCTAGCATGATCTCAGGGCGCACCCACAGCACCCCTTCCTGCCATCACACAGATGAGAGAAACACAACCCCGATGGGTGAAGGAACATGTCGGGATGTGATCAGTCGCGTGAAAGAAGCTTCCAGCGCCCCCTCCTCTTCCACTGTGTTCTCTCTCTGTCCTTCGTGGGACTCCCCAGACTGCATTTCCTGTGTTCCCCAGGCTACTGGGTGTCGGGGCTGCACCTGCCAGAAGATTCCATGCTGGCCTGAGAGCCTGCCACTGACCTATTCTGTCTCAGGCTCTCCCCAGTCACAGCTCCGCATATGGAGTTAGCCAGCCGGTCTCCATCTTGGCTGGATGTTGGAATCATCAGGAGAGTTTTAAAAACCCCACTCCTGGGCCGGAGAGATGGTTCAGGGGTTAAGACTCTGCCTCGAAAGCAGAAGGTCCTGAGTTTGGATCCCAGGTCCTACTTAAAAAATGCCAGGTAGAAAGGACGGTGGCCTTCACTTCTGGCCCTGGTAGGCAGAGCCTTGGAAATGTCAGTGCAAAGCTAAAAGAAGGTAGAAGCAATCCATGATTCCCAAAGTCACCTTTGGCCCTCCATAGGGAGACACCGTGCCCTCTGATACACACACACACACACACACACACACACACACAAACACAAACACACACGTTAAAAAAAAGAACCCACTCCTGGAGCACAGTGAGGGGTGATGATGGAGGGGCACTTAAGAGTTTTTTGAGGGGGATCAGGAATATTCTGAAATTAGGTTGTGTGAGAAAGACTGAGAGAGCTCTGCTGAGTTTCCCTGTCACCTGCAGTGTAAGCCGTGGGAGTCTCCATGGTCAAGTCTCCTCCGGGAGTCTGGCCCTGTGCCTTCAGTGCTTAGAGCATCCCACTTGACAGATGCACAAGTGGAGGCTCAGCAAGGCAAAGTGGCCCCACTCAGCTAGTAAATGTCCAGCGGAATTCGAACCCATACCTTTCGGCCTTTGCATAGGCGCTCCCTTGGTTAGGGGGACAAACCTGGCTTACACATCTGTTTGTGGCCCCTGGAAGGTGATTCTAGGTACAGAGCCAAGGGCAGCTCCAGATAGCATGGGATGATGATGATTCATGACCCCCCCCAAATCCCACCACAGGCAGGATGAGGAAGAAGTAGTTGTCCGTTCATGTTCATGGCCTCGCTGGGTGTGGGGGGCACTGGATGCCGAGGGTACAGCCAGATCAGCACAGCGCTGGGGGGCCACACCCGGGAAGGTGAGCTCTTTGCTCAGCTCCTGGCAGGGCTGGGGCTCTGTCCAGCCACCCCCCAGCTTAGTTCTCTTTCGACTCTCTCTGGGCCTGTCGCCTTGCGCATGAGCCGTGGCGGGGGCCTAGGGTGACCCCGCGCCTTCCAACGCCCCTCCAGTGGTGCTTCAAAGGTCACTGCATCTGGAAGTCGCCGGAGCAGCTTTACGGCCAGGACGGAGGCTGGAGCTCCTGGACCAAGTTTGGCTCGTGTTCTCGGTCGTGCGGGGGCGGCGTGCGCTCCCGCAGCCGGAGCTGCGACAACCCTCCGTGAGTGAGCTTGGCCTGGGGGGACGGGGCTGGGGACCCCACCTCTCTGGGGCTGCGGGGCTCAAAGGGGGCGACAGCTGGTGGATAGGATGCAGCAGCCCCCCCCCCACGCAGTTATGTGGACCAGGGCAGGTCCGAGCCACCAGGTCTGACCCTGGGAGCGTGTCTGAATTAGTAGCTCTTACGTTCTTGTGAGCAGAAAGAAGATCCCCTAGAGAGTCCGGGTGGGCCCAAGACTCTGCCAATTACACCAGGCCTCCTGTTACCCCATCCTCCTGCTGAGCTTAAACAGCTCTGAGTACTTTGTCCGCCATCTTCAGGTGTGTTTTCTGTCAAGCATGCAAACCCTCCTTTCGCTTTTCTTCACTTTCCTCGTTCTAACATCGGCTTTCACCCTCCTACCTGAACGTCAGCATTCTGGGAAGATTCTCGTTTCTTCCTTTCTTTGAGACCCTCTTGTCCTCCCTGCCTGTAGAACTTCTGAACCCCAGCTTTCCACAGTCCCCATCTCCCAGGTGGCTTAGAACAGTCTCAGAAGGATCGATCAACTCAGCCAGTCTGACTCCGACCTAGGGAATCCCATGGGGACAGGGTCTGGCCCAGCCCCTCCTGGAACCAAGCGGTGTAAGGAACACTCAGTCCTCCCCATGCCTCTGTGGGCGGGGCACAGCCTCCTCTAGCCTCCTCTCTCCACAGTGTCACCCCTGGGGCAGGTTACTAAGAAGCGTGAGAGTCCAACTTTCAAGGGGAGATCAAGCACAGTAAAGTCAAATGGCTGGGCCAAGGCCGCATGGCCAGGACTTGGGTGCCAGCCGCAAATCCAAGTCTCTCCGCCCCCCTCAGTTTATTATGCAGTGGAACGGAATTGGATGCAGAGAAGCTGGCGACTGGGGCAGTGGTGGGAGGGATTTCCAAGGATGGAGGCGAGCCTCTGCCTGTCGTGTCTTCTCCCCCACATACAGGCAAGGTGGGAGAGGGGATGTCCTCCTGAAGGGTGGGGTGATCGGGAAGGAAGAGGGTTCTGGGACACTAGGGATAGAACTCAGTTGGTGAGGCCCAGAGGTGGGGGGGAGGGGTAGCAGAAGGATAAATAATTCAGGGTAGAGGTTGGAGATGGGCCAGCAGCTAAAGCACTTGCCAGGCAAACAGAAGGACCCGAGTTCAGATCCCACATAAAATATGGGCGGGCATGAGAGCCTGTCTATAATTACAGCCTCCGAAGTGGACACTGGGAATCCCCAGAGCAAAGTGGCTCGCCAGACCATCCCTGTTGACACAAGCTTTATGTTTGCTTAGAGACCTTGCTCAAAAGAATAAGATGGAGGAGGAGTTAAGAATGGTCCCCCAAGTCACCCCTGGGTCTTCATGTGCACGGCATACACACGTGCTCATGTGCCCCTGCACCCCATGTACACCCACCCATGTGTAAGCATGCATACACACATGCATGTTTCCCATACACATGAAAATGAAAAATAAATAATAAAAATAGATGAGTAAGGCTACATATTGAGCTAGAGGCCACCCAGCATATACAATATCCTGTTTCAAGGAAAAGGGCAGGGGAGATGGCTCAGCTGTTAAAGCCTCTGCCTCACAAGCAGAAGGACCTGAGTTCTGATCCCCGGACCCCACATAAAGTAACAAGTGGATATATTGTGGCCTGTAATTGTGGCCCTGGAGGGTAGAGCCAGGAAAACCCAGAGCAAGGCGATAGGGGGTAGAGTAATCCAGAAGGATCCCTGATGTCGCCCTTAGGCTTCTGCAAGCAAAAAGAAAAAGGTGGTGTCCAGGGGTCTAGAGTTCAGACCCCCCTCGCTGCACCGACTTTCGAGTCGATGGAGCTGGGATGTTCTTGTGTTGCTCCCACAAGGCCGGGCTATCCCCGGACCCATGGGGGACACTCTCCCCCTCGGCCTTTCCAGCCAGTCAGCTCACCTGGTCCCTCTGCCACCTCAGCCCAGTCTACGGAGGCCGCCCGTGCTCAGGCCCCACGTTTGAGTACCAGATCTGCAACGGCGAGGACTGCCCGGGACCCTTCGAGGACTTCAGAGCCCAGCAGTGTGCCAAGCGCAACTCCTACTTCATCCACCGGGATGCCAAGCACAGCTGGCTGCCCTACGAGCCCGAGGAAGGTGAGCGGCCCCACCCTGCCCACGGCTTGGGCCTCTGCTGAACCACATGCTCCTGGTGGGGCCCTCCTCTTCCTCCTCCTGCTGTCCGACCCGTGGAGGCGCAGGGCCCGGGGGGGGGTGCAGAAGGGAGCTCCCAGCAAGCAGACATCCACCTTACTCTTTTGAGACAAGGTCTCCAATCAAACCCAGAGCTTGCCGACAGGGCTTGCCGGGCTCTGGGTCTGATTCGAGCTTGCCAGTTTGCTCTGGCAATTCTCTGTCTCCACCTCCGAGACTGGTCCTGGGTGCGGGCCTGAGTGTCGTGTATCCCCAGAGCCACCTCACTCTCCAGCCATCCCCGGTTTGCAGCTTATAAGGGGAGTTGGTTGGCAGTTGAGGGCAAGTGACTTGAGGTGCCTCTTCATTCCGAGGTGCTGAGCGGGTGGCTATGTGCAGGGGTCTTCCAGACATCCGTCTTTTCCTCATGGGAAAGCGTCTGTTCTGGAAAGGAGGCTGCAGAGCATTTAAGAAAAAGTCAGCGGTTTGGGGGGGAGTCTTAGCTCGCTTGCAGAAAGGCCAAAGAGTTGCAGCTCTCAGGCCTCCCAGTGGACAGGGCTGGGGGGCTTGTCCTGAGATTACCCACCTGCTACCTGCCAGGAGTCTAGGTTTTGTGGTTGGGGCGCCCGCCTGCTCAGCAGTTGCTGAAGGTCGTTCCCAAGGCAGATGGATCCGTGGGAGCCTGGGGGATCGACACTGACACAGGTCTCCTGGCTCCCAGAGGGTCCCGGGTAAGGACCAGCTATGGCCGGCACCCATGCGGTCATAAGAGCGCGCAAAGCAGCGGACGAGCCACGTCTTAGAACCTTGTATCCAAAAGGGCGTCAAGGGTCCCGTCACCCTGCCTCTTGCTCCCTGCTTGGTTGTGCTAGACCCTAGTCAGCCCCCTTGAGAACGGTCTCTCCCCAGTCTGGGACCCAGGACCCTGAGCTCCCTGACTCTCACGCTGACAGTGAGCGTCTTCAAGTTTCGAGGGGCTTCAGGGGATTGTCCATGTGAGACTCCACCCCTCGGCAGGACCTCGCAGGAGGAGCCGGGGCTTCCTTCTGCTTGGATCCCCCCTGCTGGAGAGCTCATCGCTCCTTGCTGCTGTTGGCTGCCCAGACACCGGCCTGCCGGGCACACTGGAAGGATCCTGCCTCCCTTCTAGAGGGGGACCCCCAGCCTCAGACCTCACGTGGAACCTGGTCCCTGGGCGGGACAGCCACAGGGGTTTTGGACATTGAGGCCCATGCTGGAGTCTCGTGTGAGAAGTGACAGACTATCCTGGTAAACTTGGGGGGACTGGAGGAGCCAGCAGCTCCTTGGAGCGGGCTTTGGGACCAGCTGGCGTGGAAAGCTTGGAGAGCCCTTGAAAAGGCAAACAGTCTGTCAGGACAGGACAGGATGTGTGGACTTCAGATTTTCCAGGATTTCAGACAAATTCCAGGAAGTTAGCTAAAGCCAAACCTTGATTTTTTTTTTCTTCTAAGAAACACAGAGCATGTTTATGTCTTCTTTGGAACCTCCTTTTTAGGACTTTAGTGGCTGGGAGGGGGCAGGGAGTATGCCATGCGTCAGTCCCCCCACCCGTGCATCCAGCAGCAGCTGTAAAGTTAGAGCAAGACTCCAGCCATTTTGAGATTAGACGCGGAGCCGCTCCATGTGTGGCTTTGAGCAAGGTCCTTCGCCTCGGGTCCCCATTTCTCTCTGGGATGCTGACAGCTTGGGCTGGGGGCCTGACTCATGGTAGTGGTCTTGCCTAGCATGCCTGAGTCCTTGGGTTTGGTTTTCAGTGCCATATATAGAAGAAGAAAAAGAGAGAGAGAGAGAGAGAGAGAGAGTGTGTGTGTGTGTGTGTGTGTGTGTGTGTGTCCCCTATAATACTAGAATCTTCCTCTGGGAATACTGAGGGGATTTGATGAGGAATCCATGACAAGCACTTAAAGTTACTTCTCAAACCAGGCGAAGTGGGACCCTTTGTAATGGCGGCTCCCAGGGTGTAGAGACAGGAGGATTAGAAGTTCAGGGTTATCCTCAGCTACACAGCAAGTGGGAGGTCCAGCCCGAGTGTTGAAGTTAGTCTTTCTGCTGGTGCAAGACAGTACTCATACACAGCTTAAGGGAGAAAGGAAACGCATCCGGCTTACCGTTCCAGAAGGAATGGAGTCCATGATGGCAGGAATCCGTAGCAGAAGGCATGGCTGGGGGCAGAAGCAGGGGGCTGAGTCAAGTCACCAGAGTGATCAGGGGCAGGGAGAACAAAAACAAACTGAGAGGAGGCAGGGCCAGGCCACCAAACCTGAAGGCCCGCCCCAGACACCTGCCTTCCTCCAGCAAGGCTCCACCTCTTAAAGGTGCCACGACCTTAACATTAACATCAGGTAAGGTGCAGACACATGGGCCTGTTCAGGAGCAGCTCACATTCAAACCAGGGCACTGGGCTACAAACAAACAAACAAACAAACAAACAAACAAGAAAAACGGGTGAAGTTGTTTCTTGTAAGTATGAAAGAAAGACTTTGGAATTGTCTGGTATACAGCAAGTGCTCACTAGGTCTTGACTGCTTTTCGGCCCTTGATCTTTCTCTACCATCTCCTGTTCACAGGATCATGAAAACGAGAGGCTGCATTTACCCTGGTCACGGGACTGATCAGGAGCGGCCACGGCAGGGCTGGTGGGCTCACGTACACAACTGCCCCGGTGCACCTAGAAGCGGCCTGGGACTTCTTGGCCAGACCCCATGCTGATGTCGGTGGCAGCTGGGATGGCCCTACCCCCGCCCGCCCACAGGGTTCTCTCTCCCCACAGATGCCCAGAAGTGTGAGCTGATCTGCCGGTCTGCAGACACGGGAGACGTGGTGTTCATGAACCAGGTGGTTCACGACGGGACACGCTGCAGCTACCGGGACCCGTACAGCGTCTGCGCGCGTGGCGAGTGTGTGGTGGGTGCTCCCGCAGGCTGCCTGCCCTGGCTGGCTAGGGGGGCCTTGAGGGCTGTCCCGCCACCTCCCGGGAAGATTGTCAGGGTGAGCCAAGGTTGCTGCAAAAAGGTCACTGTCTGCCTTGGACCGTTGGAAGGAGAGACGGAGGCACGAGGGTCCGCGAGTTTATGAGCTTACTTGGCGGGTGGCGAGACGGCAGAGTGGGTAAGAGTTTGCCGTGTAAGCGTGAGAACCCGAGGAGGGGTCCCCAGCACCCACAGAAAAACTGGGTGGGACAGCACACAGCTGTAGCCCCCAGGGTAGGGGACGGACACAGATGTGCTGGCCAGGCCATCTGGCCAGAACAGCTCCCTGCTCAGCAAGAGACACTGATGAATACGGTAGCCGTAGAAGATGCCTGGTGTCAACCTCCAGTCTCACAGACACATGGACGTGTCAGCACACTTGCACACGCGTGTGTACGGATGCATGCACACACATGGACACACACATCCTCGCCTGGGCCACAGGGCGGATTTTCTGTCTCTGGGAGCTCTCGTGGCCGTGGCTCCCGCCTTGCCCAGGGCCTGGGGGACTCGGTGGGGAGCCAAGGGCTGCTGGCCCAGGGAGGTGGGCGTGAGGAAGTCTCTTCCCACCAGCCTCCCCTCTTCCTTTAGCCCTTCGGCTGCGACAAGGAAATGGGGTCCATGAAGGCGGATGACAAGTGCGGCGTGTGCGGCGGCGACAGCTCCCATTGCAGGACTGTGAAGGGGACGCTGGGCAAGGCCTCCAAGCAGGCAGGTGAGTGGGGCCGGTGGAGGCGCCTCTCAGGGGGGCTTACCGTGACTCATGCCAGGACTCAGGGGGGAGCGGAGCGCTGGTTATAGATCGTCCCAGTCAGTGGATGGGGGTTCCCGCCCTCTTCCAAGCACCCTGACATTGAGCCCAGGGCCCAAGAGTACAAGAAGCGTCTCCCTGCTAGGTGACAGGAGAGGGATGGCAGCCCGTCCATCTCTTTGACCTTTGAACTTTTGGTGGGAATCTGGGGTCAGATAGGGCTAAAAGCGTGGCCAACCCAGGACTGGTGGAAGCTTTCATCCCCCTTTTTCTTAATCTGTGGTATTTGCTGCTTTGGACTCCTGGTGTCTTTGTCTTTACCTGTGATCTGACCAAACTTGTGGAAAAGAACCAATGTCGGTCTTTATGTTAATGTGAACTAGGCCTAGAACTAGAGTTTACAGCTTTGTTTCATCTTTTGTACATGACACGGTAAGGTTGGTGACCAAGGAATGCCTGCTTCCAGGCCCAACATAACTTATGGAGTGTTCACGACGTACTTCATTGAAGTCCCTAAAGTAGTTTAAGAAAGAGGGGGAGGGGCGAGAGAATCGAGAAAGGGGGGAAGGGAAGAAGAGGGCAGAGAAAAGGAATTGACGGCAATTTACATGCACGCACGTGTCTGTGCACCTGCGAGGCGGTCCTTCGAGCTCACTGGACCCTCGAAGCCCAGGCCTCTTGCCTATCCCTCCTGTCCCTGGAGGATAGGTCCCACCTCATTTTACAGCTGAGGAAACAGATTGAGAGAGACCCGGAGAGTGAGATGTTCCCACTTCCGATGGCGCAGGGAGGTGCTGGGTGGGGGTGGGGGTTGGGGGGTGACCTGCTGAGGATGCTCCCTGCTTTTCCGGATGCCTCTGGGAGCAGCAGCTGCGAGGTCGGTGCAGATCCCCGCCGGTGCCAGGCACATCCAGGTGGAGCTACTAGAGAAGGCCCCGTACCGCATCGGTAAGTGTCAGGAACCAGAGGGCAGGGTGGGGGTCCCAGAGTGGTGGAGTGCTGCCAACTTGGATGGTGGGCAGATGACCTCTCTCTCTCTCTCTCTCTCTCTCTCTCTCTCTCTCTCTCTCTCTCTCTCATTTATACTACTGATCACTATTCCGTGCCTCAAGCTTCGGAAGGTCTGAAAAAGAATCTAGTAGACAGTCCAGGGCCTAGAGACAACCGCTCTGATTTCTTCTGTTGTTTCCAGAGTATTGGTCAGCTCCTGCTGTGTAACATGCTATACTAGGACGTAGCGGGATGCACGCTACCGTGTCACCATGGGCTCACAGTTCTGTGGCCATCATGACAGCTGGACTCAGCTGGGCAGTTCTTCTCCACAGGCGAATGCCGGCAGCTGCTGGCTCTGTTGGGAATCGGTTGGTCTGGGAAGGTGACCCTGGTGGTCATCTGAGTCATGTGGGTGACAGGGCCGTGTCCCCCAACAAGCTAACCTGGGATTACTCCCTTGCTGTCTGTCCTGTGGTCCTCTGCAGTAGCAGACACAGTGGAAATACTCGGCCTCTGCGTCCTTTCCTCTCTCCTCTTGGTGCATGGGCCCAAGTCACACAGCCAAGCCCGGTTCAAAGGTTAGAAACGGGTTTTGGTTGACTCAGGAAGTGGGAAAGCCATAGACTAGGAAGTCCTGACAGCCGTTTCTGTAGGGTGCCACAAGGGCTCTTCAGTAGCAGTGAAACCGAGCCACTAAACAGGGTGTCCGACCTTTATGCACCCAATGGGAGACAACCATGAAGACAAGACATTAAAAATTAGAACCTCAGGGGCTGGGGAGATGGCTCAGTGGGTAAAACGCTTGCCATGCAAGCAGGAGGACCTGAGTTCAATTCCCGGAGCCCACACACAGTGTGTGCAGTACCTACGCTATCTCATGGTGGGGTCAGACCAGAAGGACCCTAGGGACGCTCTGGACGGCCAGTCTGACCAAATCGCTGCACTGCAGAGTCAGATTCAGCGAAACACCAGGTCTCAAAAAGTGATTGGGGGGGTTGTGATGAAGACACCGGTCATGACCTCTCACCTCCATATGCACGTGCACGTGTAAGCGTGTGCCCGCATATATGCCACATACATACAGATTACACCCCCAAAGTAGTTAAATTTAAAAATCCAGGTTAGAAACATTAATTTAATGTAATGTGACAAATCTTTCTATTGATTCTTTTTTTTTTTTTTAACCAAGACCAAATTGGCAGCCCTAAAATAAACTAATGTCCAAAGAGGTCGCTCCATAGAGACAGCAGACAGATTCGTGGCGGCAGGGGTGGAGTGGGGGTAGGGAGTATGAGGGTAGAAGGAGGGGGAGTGAGGAGGGGGAGTGACTACCCCTGGGGTACTGTGTTCCTTTGGAGGGGTGATTTACACAGTGTTGATTGGCAAATGTATTAACAACCACGAGATCGCTCACTTGAACAGTGAATTATACAGTACGTGACTTGTATCTCCATTACTAATCCAAGCGCGCAGTTTGGAGTCGGGCCTAGAATCTGTGGGCAGCTGCTTCTGCATGCAGGCGGAGGTTGTCTTCTCCCACTCGGATCTGCCTTCACAGGGGACTGTGGGCCCTGAAGCCACTGTGACATGTCACAGAGGCCCCTCTAACCAAGTCACACTGTTTGACAGTGTGTGATAAGTGTTAACACAAAAGAATGTTTCTCAGCAAGCTCAACTATGGCAAAAACACTCATGATCATGTTTTAGATTGTTATCAATATAACGCAGGGAAAACAACCTCAAGTCTCTTGGCAGACGTGCATTTCACAATCCTATTTTTAGATGATTTTCGATGTAACACTGTGAAAACCTCAAACCTCCTGGAGCCGTGCTTCTTCTTAGTCAGCAGGGGTGTGTGTGGGGGGATCTTGGTCCTATGTGCTAGGGACATCTACCTGGAAGGGCAGAGTGGGCACAGGCGGTGGGCACAAGAGAACCAAGGCCTGAGGTGGAGGAGATGGGTAACTGCTAACAGGAAGAGGGCAGCAGAAATATTGTGGGGTTTCATAGTGATAATGATCCAATGAGGAGGCTGCAGGGCCTGCTGGGTGCTCAGAGTCCCCAGGAAGGAGCCAGGCAGGGCCAGTCTACCCTATGCTAAGTGAGCATGAGTTTGGAGGACGCGGATTTGGATGGCTCCTGCCCGCGGTGCCTCCCGGGCCCTGGATACTTGTGCTGGAGTAGGGGCAGGGGAGGGGTATGTGGAGGACAGGACGCTTCCTCCTGCCCCCCCAGGATTTACCTGTGGTGTGAACAGTCACCCCCCTTCCACGGGCTCTGTCTTCTCACCGTCCTCTGTTGCCCGTGGTGGGAACATCCCTGTGGGCTGAGCACTGTCTGCTGGGAAGGCGCGGCAGGGCTGAGGCACACACTTAGGGAGCCGGGAGGGAGGTGGGGGGGGCATGGAGCTGCAGGCTGGGCAGGTCTGCGCAAATGTTCTCCTGAGCGCCATCCGTGCCCTGCTAGGTGGAGGATTGAGACAGGGTTTCACCCGCTGGCCTTGGTCTCTTGGGACTCCTCCTGCCTCAACCTCGCGAGTATTGGGTTTACAGTGTGCCACCATGTCTGGCTTTATGGGGATTTTAAGGTCCATCCCAAGCCTTGTGCCAAGCAAGGACCCCAAGAAGAAGGCGTGCTGGCAGGCTGGTAGGAGCCGTGAGGGTCTTTAAGCACAGCACTGTGCAGATTCAGTGCGGTTCATTTCGGCGACAGCACTGGGTACACAACAGAGACACCGCAGGGCCAGGGCCAGGCATGAGATCCTCTCGTAGCCTTAGAGAGGCGCGGATTGCTACTATGTTCCTGGCCAGCAGTTCTGCATGCTGGCTACGGTGAGTGTTCCCATTTTAAAGAGAGTGAAATTGAGGTCACATGGGACCAAGTAACTTCTCATCCGCCCTCCATGGCCTGGATTCTGTGTGTGTGTGTATGTGTGCGCGTGCGCGTGCTCACGTACAAGAGTGCACTTGAGTGTGTATACTTGTGGAGGTCCAAGAGTGATACTGGGAATCACCTTGGATTGCTCTACCTCATTGCTTTGTTCTGGGGTTTCCCAGGCTCCACTTTTTAGGGCCAGAATTGCAGCTTGCTGCCATATCTGTTCATCGTTTTTAAGTGGGATCTCGGGATCCAAACTCAGGTCCTTTTGTTTGTGAGGCAAAAGCTTTAACCCCTGAGTCATCTCCTGGATTTCCAAACTCCGTGCTGCCCCATAGAGTCCTGAAGGAGGGGGAGGGCAGCGTGCCTGGTGTCAATCAAAAGGGACTTTGTGGAGGCGGCTTAGCTGAGCCGCCTCTATAGATTAGAGAATTGGGGGTGGGGAGTCTTGAGGCAGGAGTGGGGTGTGTACCTGAGACCAGAAGTGGGTCTATACGCGTGGGGGCCACGTAAGAACCTAACGGGAGGCTCAGAGAGTGTGGCGATGAGGCAGGGGGACCCCGGGGGGTCTGCTGGCAGACGTCAGTCTTCCGAGTCACAGGCCCTGGAGAGGGAATAGAATCTCTGTGACCCTCTCCCCCGGCCAGCGGTGAAGAACCAGGTCACCGGCAGCTTCATCCTCAACCCCAAGGGCAAGGAAGCCTCCGGCAGGACGTTTACAGCGCTGGGCCTGGAGTGGGAGCACGTGCGGGGGGACTCCAAAGACAGCGTCAAGACCAGCGGGCCGCTGCCCGAAGCCATCGCCGTGCTGGTGAGCCCCTTCCACAGTGACCCTGCCCGTCCTGGGTGCCCAGCGCCCGGTCTGCAGAGCCCAGTGGAAATCACCGTTCCCAGGTCTATGGGAGACCCAGGTGTCTTTATCACGGCAGCTCTTTGTGGGTGGAGCTGGTAGATGGCCATGGGGGTGGGGGTCTCCTTGTTGTCAGTCCAGGAGGCCACAGGCAGGCTGTGCTCTCCCCCGTGTGCGGCGGGAAGTGGGGTCCAGGGAAGACCTCTGATGGGGACAGGGCTGGTTCCTGCGGTCACTGTGCGCATCGCAGCGTGGTTAATATATAAACCCTAAAGTGACTTTTCCCAGCCCTGTAAGGCCACATCTCAGTATCTCTGAGAAAGGGACAGGCAGGCTGTTGTCCTGACTGGAGACCATGACTGTCCAGCATTTCCTAGACTTGGTGCAGGGCCCAGGGAGTGCAGTCGCTAAGTGGGCAGCCCAGCCCACCAGTGCTCTCTGGTCCTGGCTTCCCCTCTGGCTGACAGCAGGGAACCTTGGATGGGCTCGTTCCTGGGGCTGTCCTCCAGCAGGCTCTTGTGTCTGCATGAGTTCCACCCACCGTGTATTTTCCATTCACCTCATATTTGTGGCCACGCATGTGTCCAGGACCAGCTGGCTTTTCACAGGGGAACCAAGGTTGCTCAAGGGTGTGGGAGATAAAGAGTCTTACCAGAGGATGCTGAGACCCCTGGGTATTCACAGGGCAAAGGACGAAGCTGCATCCCGACCTTGCACCATATACAAACACTAACTCAAAAAAATATTAACTCAAATTAGATCAGAGACCTCAATAAAAGCATGGTACGCCTGCAGTTCTTTGAAGGAAGTGGGTAATTTTTCAGATTCTTAGGTATGAGATTAAAGTACAAACAACCACCACAAACGAGAAATAGATGTGTTCGAGTTCATGAATATGTAAAATGTCCGGATAGTAGATGGACTCCGCAGGTAAAGGTGTTTACTGTATAAGCTTGATGATCCGAGTTCCTTCTGCAGAACTCACAAGGGGAGGGGCTGGAGAGGTGGCTCAGGAGTTAAGCCTCTGCCTTGCAGGCGGAAGGTCCTGAGTTCGGATCCTAGACCCCACCTATAGACGCCGGGCGGAAGTGGGGGCGACCTGCTTTTCTGGTCCTGGTGGGGCGGAGCCTGTGAATCCCGGGGCAGAGTAAACAAAATGGAGGCGGTCCACGGTGGTTTCCCGAATTTGCCAGTGGTTCTACACACACACTCTACATACGCACACATGTACACATGCACACATTCTCAATTGAATAAAATAAAAAAAAATTTAAAACAAAGAACTCACAAGGGGAGAATCCATCCCTCTGGCTTCCACACAAAAGCCGTGGCATATTCCACCCACCAAATAAATAAACAGATAAACAAATAAATAGATGTCAGACATGTTTACATTGAAAGCATCTCTGCATCAAAGGAATCTTTCAAGAAATAAAAATAGGGCCAAGGAGACGTCTTACATCACAAGTAAAGAGACCTGAGTTTGGATCCCCGGAGCCCACATGACAACGTGGGACAGATGTGGCAGGTTTCCTGTAATTCTAGCACTGGAAGGTGGAGCCTAGGACTCTCCAAGCAAGCTGGCTAGCGAGACTAGACCTAATGCTGTGTTTGGGTTTAATTAGAGGCCCAGGCTCACAACAGCAAGGTAGAAGAGCAATCAAGATGATTCCTGACGTCACCCTTGGGTCTCCACAGGGACACACATGCTCAAGTGCCTCACAGCCGCACACACACATGCTTCCCATGCACACATACGTGAAAGGAAAAAAATAGCCCGGAATGGTGACATAGATCTGTAATCTTAGCCCTCGGGAGGTAGGGGCAAGCGGATTAAGAATCATTCTTGGCTCCACAGTGAGTGAGGCAAGTCTGGGCTACATTTTGTCAAAGACGCAGGAGGAAGGGGAAGGGGGCAGGGGCTGAGCACACGGCTCGGTTGACCGTGTTTATAACACGCAGGGATCGCTAGCTGGATCCCAGGCGCTGCATAAACTTGACGTGGTGGTGCCTGCCAGAACCGCAGGGCTCGGGATCCAGAGACAGGGGGCTCTCAAAACCCCAAACAAACAAATTAAAAAAAAAAAAAGAAGAGTTATTCGGAGAGACTCCCCACAGGAGAGAAAATATTTTCAGTCATCTATCTGGAAAGGGTGTTCTAGGGAGCAAACGTCACAGGTTCTGTCTGCCCAAGAATTTAGGTCTTCAGCAGCGGTTTTCCAGTTACTCTGCTGTTGCTGTGATAAAAATACTCTGACCCAAGCAACGTGAGAGAGAATGGGGTTATTTTTTGGGTTATGGTTCCAGAGGGCACACACGGCATCAGGGAGAGGAGATGTGACGGCAGAAGCAGGAGGCTGGCTGCTACATTGTTCAGGAAGGAGAGAGGAAGGAGGGAAAGAGAAGGAGGAAGGGAAGAACAGACGGAGAGAGAACAGAAAGCCGCTGAGTTAGTGAATCTCAAGGCCCACCGCAGTAAGCTGTACCTCCCAAAGGTTCTATAATGTTCCCAAGTAGCACCCCATCTGGGGACCTAGTGTTCAGATACCAGACACGTGAGCCGTGGGGGAAGTTCCCATGGAAACCATGCTGCGGAAAAGCACTGCAGGTTTGTAAACAGCAGGTGCTCAGTCAGGAGCAGGAGTCTGCGCCCCTGACCCGCTCGGGGTTGTCTGTGCCTGGTCCTCCTCCCGTTCCTCACCCCAGTGCTCCCCCTTGTCTCCTGCTGGCCCTGCTTCTCCCCCTTCCCGCACCGCTTCCTCCTCGTCTCCCCCAGGTGCTCCCCCCGGCTGAGGGCAGCCCCCACGGCAGCCTGGCGTACAAGTACGTCGTCCACGAGGACCTGCTGCCCCTCGTCGGGAGCAACGACGTGCTCCTGGAGGAGACAGACACCTACGAGTGGGCGCTCAAGAGCTGGGCTCCATGCTCCAAGGCCTGCGGCGGAGGTAGGAGCTCTCGGCCCCTCTGGGACCCTGCAGGGAGAATGGGGAACAGTCCCGGGCCCCCTGGGAGGAGAAGAGTCCCTACTTGTCTTCGTTTCCTCGTAAAGCTCTCCAGTGGACAGGAGTTGTTCTCCAGGGTGGCGAAGCGTTTGCCATGTAAGCTTGAGGACTGGAGTATGATCCTCGGGCAGAAGTAAAAAGCTGCCACACTTGTAATCCTAGAGCCGCAGAGGTGGAGACAGGTGGATCCCTGGAGCCTACTAGTCAGTCCATCTAAATGAATCGGGGAGTTCCAGGCCAGTCTCAAGAGCAAAACAAAACAAAACAAAAGTTGATCAGTGCCTGAGGAATAACATCTGAGGTTAGCATGCAGCTTGCACATGCATCCACACACATACACACACACACACACACATTCTGGGCAGGTCCTGAGTAGGTGAGTAGGGCTGGACTTTGCTAGATCAGATGTCCCAGCTGAGTGACCTTGGTGACAGTTGTCCTCAGCACCAAGGAAGTGACATGGTCAGGAAAGAGTGCAGGGATGTGTGGGGAGGCGGGCTCTTCAGAAGGTGCCCCCAACACACACATGCATGGCAGGTTGGGAAGCCTGGAACTAGCCCACAGCAGCCTGCCCTTCACAGGCATCCAGTTTACCAAGTACGGCTGCCGGCGCCGCAGGGACCACCACCTGGTACAGCGGCACCTGTGCGACCCCAAGAAGAGGCCCAAGCCCATCCGCCGGCGCTGCAACCAGCACCCGTGTCCCCAGCCCGCGTGAGTGCTCTGGAGGGCAGCCGCTGCCCCTCTCTGCCCTGGCCTGGGAGGAGGGTAGCTGAGCTCCTTAGACAGCCTGCAGTCTGACCTTTCAATCAGACAACAGCCCCCGCCCCCCCTGCGCACTCCCCACCCCACCCAGCCTTCCGTCACTGGCAAGAGCTTGGCTTCCCCTAGATGATCCCAAGCCAGGATGCTGACCTGCTTTCCTGTCTCCCCCGCTGCTCGGAATCCAGGGGCCTTGTCCTTCCAGCCCCCAGCATGGTCTAGCTCTCACTGGGATCCCCCAGTGTGAGAGACACGGGCTGTTCTGAGCGCAGGGTCGCGTTCTTGGCATTCTTCAAAAGGATCCGAGGGAAGGGTAGCACCCATGCTGGAGACGGCAAGATTAGGCTGCTGAGCCTACTACCGGCCA
The DNA here is from genome assembly GCA_023101885.1 of Typhlomys cinereus. Taxonomy (NCBI): domain Eukaryota; kingdom Metazoa; phylum Chordata; class Mammalia; order Rodentia; family Platacanthomyidae; genus Typhlomys; species Typhlomys cinereus. The sequence goes on along the minus strand of JALPQD010000531.1, from coordinate 1,030,761 downwards.
TCCCAGAGCCCCTGGGGAGGTGGTGGTAGCCAGCTTAGAGGGAGCTCTTGGGGCGTCCTTCTCAACTGGGGACAAACGCATCTATGATGGGCGCTTCAGGACAGGGCATCTGATAAGAGACCATAGTGGGAGCTGACCATTGGGAGCCACCTGGTGCCCAGCCAGATGCCACACGGTGCCATGGTCCCATCTGTGCTTCCCCGGCTTGTGATGCACTGTCATCCCCGGGGCTTTCCACAGCTGCGACCACAGAGCCTGATGGAAGGACTAACTCTGCCCGAGATCCTAGGCAGGCAGCTCCCCAGCCGATCTTGGGGTTGTAGTTTGCTCCCTCCTCTCTCCATTCCCTCACTCCTTCCCCTTCTTTCTTTCCTTTCTTTCTTCCACTGCCTGGCCTGGAACAAGCTCTGCAGCCCGGGCTGGCCCCAACTCTCAGCAATCCTCCTGCTTCAGCTCCCAACTGCTGGAGTGACAGGCATAAGCCGGCATAAGCCGGCACACCGGGCAGACTTTGCTTTTTTTTTTTTTTTTTCAAAGAAAGGGGTTGATTCTTGGATTCAGGGGACGTGCCTCAGAGCTTCAGTGTGCTAAAAAGACAGGAAGTTGGAGCGGCCGTCCCTCCACCCCGGGGCTCGTTGGCTGCTGGCCGCACTGTGGGTGGGGACAGTGACTCTGATCCCACTCTTGTCCCCAGGGAAGGGGCGTCTGAAAGCCGGGCTGTGCTGTGCTTGGCGCACTTTCTCGATGCCCTGGGCAGCCCCTGCATATGGTCCTGCTCACGGGCGATGGAATAATCCGGATGTAACACAGGCGTTAGCAGGCTTGTCCAATGACGCTTAGGGATAAGGACTTGAACGTGCCCCTTACTGAGCAAACAGCCCGAGAGGACGGTCACCTCCTGAGGCCACCTGTCCAGGTAGCTGCAGAGCTGAGTGCTAAGCGTTGGGAGGAGCGAGCCTGACCTCTAGCTTCTTGTCCGAGACCTCCTGGGGTGGGATGCAGCTCTGGGGGCTTAGGAAGGGAGCATCGCCATGACTCCCCTCCCCTCCACCTCTGTCCTGCTTCTAGATGGGTGACAGAAGAGTGGGGTGCCTGCAGCCGGAGCTGCGGGAAGCTGGGGGTGCAGACCCGGGGGGTGCAGTGCCTGCTGCCCCTCTCCAATGGTACCCAAAAGACCATGCCAGCCAAGGCCTGCCCCGGCGACCGGCCAGAGGCCCGGAGGCCCTGCTTCCGTGTGCCCTGCCCAGCCCAGTGGAGAACAGGCGCCTGGTCCCAGGTGAGCGGCCCTGGGGAGGCACCCAGCAAGAGGGGCACAGGTGGGTCTGGGGGGGAGAGTCTCCGAGCGGATCTCCCACTCTACTCTGGCGTCCCTCAGAAAGCAGTGGAGCAGCCCCCAGGTGCAATGCTTGACAGCCCCCCACCAAGCCCCTCCAAGGTCACGTAGCACAGGAGGCGTGGCTCCACGTCCCTGTTCCCAGTGGAGCATCTTAAGGCACTTGCTGTGTTCTAGAAGTATCCGCCGAGCATCCGCTTCATGCCAGGCATCATGCAGAGAATGCCAGGAGCCCAACCTCACCAGTGGGCAGGACACTAGCGCTGACGAGTGACAGTCACAGTTCTACAGGCGGGACAGGGATGTGACTGGAGACAAGGATGAGGGTTTGGGGGAGAGCCTGCTTGAAAGAAGCACAGAATGCAGCGTTTTTATTTTGTATGTATTCATTCGCATGCGTGTGTGCGTAAGAGGGCGCTTGCGTGTGTGTCTGTGGAGGCCCAAGAGTGACGTTGGGAAGAATGCCTGGATTGCTCAGGAAAGCTCAGTAAGCTATTCCCTGGCTTTCTAGAAAAAGCTGTGGGTCGTTCCCAAGAGGTGACCAGTCACGCTGGGCACCGGACACCCGCCCTGCACCCCAGCACTCCCAGTCTGTGTGTTTCATGGCAAGACGTGTGTTGGGCACACGGATGGTTCTCCCTTGGGAACAAGACCCTGTGACCATGTCCCCTGAGATGCTCATTCAGAAGCTGCCTCCCTGATTTACAAAGCTCAAACCGAGTTTAATAGGGTTCTAGGAACCGCCATGATCCGGGCTCAGGAAGCTAGCCGGAGCGTCCACACAGACTTTGAAAACCAAGTATAGAACAGACAGTGGACACAGGAGAAGTAGATGAAATGGGGTTCCCTCTTGAGACAAGCATTCACTATCCAGGGCTTGCCGAGCTTGGGGAGCAGCTCTTCACGCTGACAGTGTATGTGGGGGGGTCTTGGTAAGGCTGCGAGCCACGTATGACCAAACCTCCTGGATACCCTCGAACCACTGGCCTGTCTTCTGTCTCTTTTGTCATCTGTCTGGATCCCGGGCACTGTGGCTCTCCGGCTCTGTCGATCCTACGCAGTGCTCTGCCACCTGTGGAGAGGGCATCCAGCAGCGCCAGGTGCTGTGCCGGGTCGTCGCCAATGCTGTCGGGCAGTGCGAGGGGAATAAGCCGCAAACCGTGCAGGTCTGCAATCTGCCTGCTTGCGGAGGTGAGCAGGTGGGACGCGAGGGGCCCGGCCCTGCCAGCCTTGTCTCATGTCCTGGCCCCTAGACACTCTATATACAGCTGAGCATCCCTAATTCGAAGCCCAAAATGCTCCCAAATCTAAAACTTCTGATGTGCCAATAGGATACCACAAATGGAAAATGCCATGCCTGACCTCACCGGTCCAGGATCCTTGAAAAGATTAAAAAAAAAAAAAAAAAAAAAGATCCTCCCAGTCCCTAGTATATATACAAACTTTATTTCATCCCCCAAATTATGCAAAGTACTGTTCAACACAATTGCCATGCCGTGTGTATGAGAAATCAACCTCACGTTTAGATTTGGGTCCTATCCCCTAGATACCTCACTAGGGATATGTAAATATAGTGTAAATGTAGCCAAACTGGAAAAAATGCTGACACTGGTCCAGCCCTTCCCGGTGCCCACCTGTACTGTCTCTGTACCTACTCCCAGATCTCCAGAACACCACGATGAGGGACGTGGCCCCAGAGCCTCCGACCACAGAGAGCCATCCGGAGTCCCAGGCTGGTTCCGCACCTCCTACCCGCAGGATCTCCGCATGTAAGCTCAGTCAGAGGTCCTTTCCCTCCCCCGGGCTTTCCGGGGTTGCAGGCAGTGTGCGCCTGTCTGGCTGGTCTTGAGTCTGTGAACGTTGCCAGTCTGGTCTGTGGCTTCGTTTTGGTGTCCAGATGCTCAGCCCCAGTAGCCTTTTTCCTAAGTGGGCCTGTAACAGCTTTGTTGGCAAAACTCAGCCTGGCTTGCCGAGGGATCACGTGGGCATCGCTGTGCTTGGGGACAAGATGCCGTCTCGGCTGTCCTCAGAGTGTCCTGTCTTATACATGCATAGAGCATTGCTTTTCTGACCCCAGAGTTCCGAACTCTGAATCCTCCCTGGTCCCGAGCTTTCCATTCCTGCAAGCAAAGCTCTGCCTGCCTGTCGTGCGGGGTTGCTGAGGGCGTGAACCCAGGGAGAGCTCATCCTTCCACGCATCGTCCAGCTCACTACCACGCCACAGAGGCAGCAATTTCTGCCAGCCTCTTGACCAGGTGCCCCTCTCGTCTCTCCATTCTTTTATCCATAAAGCCTAGCCTGGCATGAAGTACCTGCTTAGGTGACACCGCCTCCCTAGGTTCTAGATTTCTCTCTCAAGATCTCCGCAAGATCAGACCCAGCACTAGGGAAGGGCCAGGTGGCTGTGCATCCTGTCTTTTCTCTGCTCCTGCGCTGAGACTGGGCCAGGTCCCAAGAGTTTCCTTTACAGCTCCCCAGAGTGAAGCGCCATGGTGGCGGGATTCTTGTCCCGCGACTTTGGTGCCACCTAGAGACCAGTGGCTTCCATTTTTCTCTGCTTGTTCCACTCCCAGTGGCTTCTGGCAAAATTTAGGACCAAGTCACTACCCAGGCCTTTCAATCTCAGCAGCATTCTAGATGGGATTTGAAGCAAAAAACAACAAAACAAAACACAACACAGAAACTGAGAGAGAACTTGCCCGTGCCCTCTGCATGCCCTCTGCTGGTGGTAATGTGATTTGCACTTGTGGCATCACTGTTCACTGGCTTGAGTCAGCGCTATCCCCATTTTATAGACCAAGACTTGAAGGGTTTAAGCGACTTTGGCCTCCCATACGGTGTGTGAACAGGAGAGCCCCGCCCCGAGCCTCAGTTGGCTTGTTTGGAGCCTTACTGGTCCAGCCCGCTGGCTGGAGATCGATCTACTGGCTACATGCCAGCTCCCTGGATCCTAACCGGACTGACGGTAGCTGCAGGAGTTGCAGTCTTGGGGGTTAGAGTTTGCAGGGGTCACAGTCTGTGTATCGCCTGAGAATCTGCCTGTTCACCAAGCTTTCAAGTGGTGTGACGCCCGTGTGGAGCAGGAACCGGTGGGGACCCACCACCCCAGGGCAGCCATGGAAAGGCTCCCACCTTGAAGGGGTCCCTGTGGAATGAGTTCTGTAGTGAGTCTGGTCTGGGCAAGGGGAAGGGGAGGGTCTGTGGGCTGAGTGGGCATCGCATCCCTGGGTAACGATGCCCTTTGCCTCCCTCTGTGTGCGCACGCATGTGTGCGTGTGTGCATGCGTGCGTGTGTGTGTGTGTGTGTGTGTGTGTGTGTGTGTGTGTGTGTGTGTAGCGGAACCCTGCGTGAGGGACAGGTCCATCTTCTGCCGGATGGAGGTGTTGGATCACTATTGTGCCGTCCCCGGCTACCGCCAGCTGTGCTGTGAGTCCTGCACCCGGAAGGCCTCGGGCCCAGATGCCAGCCTGGATCCCCGCCTGACCTCGCCAACCTCCTCCTCCTCCACTTCTGGGAGCCCCGTACCAGAGGGAGCCATGCCAGGGGCAGTGGAGTCTGCCAAGGGACCCGAGGGACCTGAAGACCCTCAGCAAGGCCAGCCCACCCCACCCCCAGGACCGCTGGGCACGCGCGCCTGGATCACCCAACACACCCTCACCCCCCAGATGCTGAGCCCTGGAGCACGTGAAGGCGCTTCTCCTAACACCCCTCAGGGACCGTCTTGGGTCGGGACTCAGGCAGCTCTGCCAACCTCTGAGGATCAAGGACAACTTACGGAGGACCCAGGCTACCAGGTCACCAGTCCCCCGGCCACTTCCCCTGTGACGTGAGCCCAGTTTGCCCCTCCTGCCAGATCACGTTTATACTCTGAATGGGGCCCTGGTGACTATCCTCCACCCTCCAGAGGACACACACGCACACACACACGCACATACACACACACGCATACACGCACACACGCATGCACGCACACACGCATACACGCACACACGCACACACGCATGCACGCACGGGGCAGGACATAGCACAGACTTCCTTTTAAATTATTTGCCTTCTTATTCTGTCCTTACTCCACGGTGAGGGAGGAGGAGAGAGATCAGGACTGAGCTAACCTGAGCTAACTGGAGATACCTCAGCACGCAGACCTCCCCAGCAATCCTGTGGTCTCTCCCTCCAGGACCCAGGGAAGTCAGCATCGGCCCTTCCCACAGCTGTGGGGTCCTGGCCTGTCGCAGCTGCCTGCCTCCTTGTGACTCTAGGCACAACACGTCCTAGGGAGCTGGGGTTGCGGGCAGGGTGTGGGCCAGGAGGACATTTCATCTCAGGCCTGGCTCTTGTCAGTCGAGGGTCACCTGTCGCTCCTGAGCAGAGGCTGGTTGGCCAAGGGGCTGTGTGTGGCTACATTCCGTCCCGGGAAGGTCATTTCTTATTACTTCCGGTGACTCCAGTTGCAGGCTGGCCTCCCGGTAGTGTGCCTGGTCCACCAGGCTGGGGTTTGACACCCGGCTACCGTGGAGCCTTCGGTCCGGGGCCTGACGGACGCCTCACCTGGAAGCAGCCACGGGACACAGGGACGAAGTGACGTCCCAGACTGACCCCCTCAGCCATCGTGCGCCACCAAAGTCTGCTCCTGTGGGAGTTGGGGTCCGCCCTTCTGGCTTGAGCTGGGCCAGATGGTACAATGCTGGGAGGGGCAAGTGGACCCCAAGGCTGACGACCAGTTTGCTCAGCCTGGTCCTTGGGGATGGCCAAGGCAAGATGCCAACTGCTGCCCTCTTGCCCAGGGCAGGCGTGCCACGTGGAAGCCAGCCCGCTTGCCTTCCATGTTCCCTTAGTTCTCAGGAATAGCCCGGTTCTCACTCCCAGGCTTGGCAGGGGTCTCTCAGACCCCTCTTCAGGTAATAGAGGTGCTTATCTGTCCACCTTCCTCAGGAAGGGGAACCTTCAGTCCCAGCCTGTGAGCTCCTTGGGGAGCAAGCGTCCTGGATGGGGCTCCATGCGCTCTCCCCGTCACCGTCCTCCCTTCTGCAGGTGCCCGAGACAAACTGAATCATTCCCAGGAGGGCCAGCCTGGCCTGGGATAAAGGGGTATATACTGTTGTGCCTTGGAGATTCAGGTTTTTAAAATGTTATATATTTATTAACATTACCCGTGGTGTTTGGTTTTGGACCTCAGAAGTGGTACTGTGTGTATGTTTTTCTTTTTCTTCTCTTTCTTTTCTTTCTTTTTAAAAAGTATTTTACTTATTCGAGGGGCAGGGTGTACACATGCACCATGTGGGCTTCTGGGGATAGAAGCTCAGTTCTCCAAGTTTGCAAGCAGGTACCCTGAGCACTGAGCTATCTTGCCAGTCGCTCATTCTCTCTAAAGGGAGAAAGGGAGATTTTATTTGGCTTACAGTTCCAGCTGGGATATGGTCCGTTGTGGCGGAATCGCGTGCCAGAAGGCATGGCTGGAGACAGAAGCAGGAGGCTGGTTCGGGTCACCACGACCATCGTGGAGCATGTGTTTCTCTCTCTCTGTCTCTGACGTGGAGGACAGCGACCATGAAGCCAGAGCGCCGAGGGCGCAAGATAATTGGGGACGACACAGATGGGTGGGGGTGTCACCGAGAAGCGGTGAGACCTAGAACATGCCACTTCTCACGGGACGGAGCTGGCTTTTGAATCCTGCCTGGATGGTCTCCTTGGAAGATGGCAAGACATCTTTCCCTGGGGGTATCTAACAGAGCCTCGGTACCAGGCAGGAGGAAGGACCTTATTGGACAAGGAGGACTGATGTGAAACTCACCATGCAATTGATTTATTTTTCCTTGAATATGTGTATGTGCTTTTGCAGAAGGGGGCGCATACGTGGGTGCTTATGTGAAGGTCAAGACCACCTCAGGCGTCAGCCCTGGGCACGGTCCATCCTTTTTTAGCACAGCAGTTCTCATTGGCCTTGGGACTTCTCTAAGTGGGCGAGGCTCGCTGGCCCACAAGCTTCCAGAGATCCACCCACCCCCTCCTCCCACCTCACCATCCCTGGGGTTATAGGCCTGTCCCACAATGGCTGCTTTTTATGTGGGTTCTGGAGATCCAAACTCAGGTCCTTGTGTGTGTGTGAGCTAAGTGCTTTTATCACGGCCCTATTTTTCAGTATGTTTATTTATTTAGAGAACACGCGTGCTGTGACACATGCTGGGAGGTCAGAAGTCCGCTTTCTCCTTCCACCACATGGGCTTCCACGAATCACATTCAGGTTGCCGGGTTTGTGAGCAGCTGCCCGATTCGCTGAGCTCTCTTGCCAGCCCACTATTTCTTCATTTTTTTTTTTTTGCATGTATGTGTATAGAAGAGGGCATTTAAATGTGTGTGGCTATGGAGGCCTAAGCATGACATCAGGAATCATTCTGGATTATGCTTCCCCCTCATTGTTTCGCTCTGGAGTTTCCCAGGCTCTGCCTTCCAAAGTTGGATTCCTGCTGCCAAATCTTCCCAGCATTTTTACCATGGGATCTGAACTCAGGTCCCTTTGCTTAGAAAGCAAAGGCTTCAACCCCTGAGCCGTCTTCCCAACTCTATTTCTTTATTTTTTGAGACAGGTTCTCATGTCTCCCAGATTCTCTCCTGACTCTTGAATTTTTTATTTTCTAATCTTGACTCTCTGATCCTCCTGCTTCCCTTTCCCAAGTACTAGGATGATGGAGATTTGCCACCACACCTGGTTTATGCATCCTGCCATTTAAAAGCAGCTATTCATTCCTCTGTCCTGCCAGACAGCGCTAATCCATCACCACACCAATCTACCCCTGATATCCGCGGGACTCAAGACGAGAGTACAGAGACATCTGAGCCCAGAGCACACGCCCCTTCCTCTTCCTTCCCCAAGGATTCCCATGTCATGGCTATAGTTCCGTTCTGCTTCTGTCCTTCTTCAGGCTGTCTCCCCTTGGGAGCTATCCACTTCCAAAATGACAGTCATCGCCCAGCCCCACCTCTGGGGACTAACCTAGGGAGATGTTACTAGAAGCTATGAGTGGACGTAGGATGATCCAGACAGGAAATCCTGCCAATATAGGTCTGTAGGGAGGGGGATCATCCATCCTGGCTGGACACGTTCCTCTGCCCAGTGCAGTCCTCACTGTAGGACGTAGACTAGGCAGAGTGGCCCGATAAGAGATCCAGCAGCCCAGCTTGTATGGGACAGAAAGCATACATTGTGTGTGTCTCCATCTCATGTCCACAGCAGACATGGCCAATCGATCACTGCACACACCCCTCGGCCAGGATCCTTCCCTGAATCCTTCCCACAGTGCTCCAGGCAGAGGCCACTGATAGTTATCGCTGGGACAAGAAGCAGGTATGTTGTGACAGTTATTCAAAAATTGTAGAGCCCAGAAACCTACACTCAGTTGACATCTCCACAGTATGACATCTAGAAGCAATGCTGCAGCAGTCAAATTAAGATCAGTGGTCCAGAAACCAGCCCAGGAGCTCTGCAGGGCTCAGGGTGGGCATGAGGTATCCCCTTACCTTTGGTCTCTAGCATTCCTGGGGCCCCTGAGTATATTTGCACATGTGAGTGTGTGTGACTGGGAGGGTGTAAAGCTCAGTTGCTAGAGTGGTTGCTTAGTTAGCACTGAAGCCTGGCGCCCACCCGGGTACTTGCTCCTCACACCCACCTGGGAAGTGGAGGAGGAAGATTGGAAATTGGAGAGCATCTTTGACTATATAGTAAATTTTTGAGGCCAGCCTGGGTTCCGTGAGACCCTGTCTCAAAAAAAAAAACTAACTAAAAATAGGCAACATAGTAGCAGTGATCTTTTCCTGGGGAGGGAAAGAAGAAATCATGCATAGAAAGTGTTAAGCACTGTGCTGGGTAGAGCGCGCGGGGGGGGGGGGGGGGGGGGGGGGGGGGGGGGGGGGGAGACAAGCATTGGTGAGTTCTGTGAGTGGGATTGGACGTCCCCCGTGATTCTGTAACTGAGCTCACAATCAAGATTACCGGATAATATTAAGAAGGGGCTTTGGGGCTGGGACTGTAGCTCAGTGGACCCCGCCTGGGACACACGAGGCTCTGGGCTGCGTCCCCAGCACTGTGGAGTAAACAGACTTCCCAAGCGAAGCGGTAAAATGGAAGCCCCAAAGAAGAGCCTTGTGGTTAGGACTGACGGTTGGTTGGAGGCAGGATTAGCTGCCTGCCTGTACTGGTTGCTCTTGTCCGTGGCTGTGAGACAGCATTTGAACTCAAGCAACTTAAGGGAGGAAAAGGAGATTTATTCAGCTTACGGTTCCAGAGTAGAGAGTCCTTCATGGCTGGAAAGGCACGGCTGGCAGGCTGGCAGAATCTGGAGGTGATCTAGCTCACATCTATCATGGAGGCCGAGAGCTACAAAACTGCTAACTGCAAAAACAGACCTCTCTGGGAAGTGGGGGTGGGGTGGGCTGATCAACCTCAAAGCCCACCCCCTGGGTGTCTGCCTTCCTCCAGCAAGGCTCCAACTCTGTTAGGGAAGGTGCCATGACCTTCCCTAACAACTAAAGATTCAAACACACGAACCTGTGGGGGGACAGCTCACATTTCAAACCATGACACTACCCATGTCTAGTGGTTACTGACTGTCCAGCGGTCCATGGTCAGGGCTGCGCAGCCATCTGCCTAGCTTCCTGCCTGGGCAGCAGCACTGTTAAACACTTGAGTTTTCAGTGGTCCGCTCCATTAGAGGAGATGGCCAGCTCAGGTTGCCCTTGGTTAGTGACCTCTGCTGGCAAGTGCTCAGCAGAGAGACAGAAGAGCAGAGCTGTGGTGATCTAGTATCATCTGATAGAGCGTCAGAGCCCAGGGAGGCCACATACACCTGGAATCCTGCCTGGCACCTGAGAAACTGAGGAGGACCACCAAAACTCTGAGACCATCTCAGGCTACATAGAGGGTTCTGGGCTAGCCTAGTCTACAAAGTAAAACCCTGTCTCAAACACTCAAAAACAATAGCAACAACCAAGTGGGACAAAGAGGCTGAAAGCAGATACACAGACTCCCCTCACTTGGGTGGAAAAACAACTGTGGATGTGGAGAGTCCAGGATAGGGATGGGCGGTATGATCTGTCTGTAAGGATAAAAAAAACACAACGTTGCTGCCGGAAGAAAGGAAGTGCGCAAAAATGATCCTGATATGGGAATGTCTGGTGGCAAACCAAACCTTAGCACAACAGAATGAGCCAGTCACTGGATTACACAGATACAAGTGTCAGAAGAACTTTCCTTTAGGACTAGGAGAGTTCTCATATGCAAAGTAGGAAGGATTTTTTTTCTTTTTCCATTTTCACATATATGCAGATAGGATGTGTGTGTGTGTGTGTACGTGCTGACATGAGTGGAGACACATGTGTGCATGGGTGTGTGTGTATCTATGCGTGCACACGTGAAGACCTGAGGTTGATGCATGAACTCACCCTTGATCATTCTTTTGCAGAAGGGTCCCTAATCAACCCAAAGCCCACTGAGAGGAGGCTAATGTCATAAACCAGCCAGCCCTGGGGATTTAGTCTCCAACTTCCAAGGCTGGCATTATAGGTAGGTCTCCACACCAAACTGGCATGTAACTTGGGATTTGGGGGTCTAAATCTGGGGTTTGCTTGCACAGCTATTGTTTTACCTGCTGAGCCGTCTCCCAGCCCCAGAGCTCTTACATAGGCATCTCTCCAGAAAGATTGCCAACAGAGTGTGCCGAAAGATGCTTAGCGGCATCAGCCGTGGGTCAGAATTATCTTAAAAGCTGGATGTCACAGCGCATACCTGGAATCCTGGCAGAAGGGATCTCAAGTTGGAGGGTAGCCTGGGCTTTCTATCAAGACCCTGTCTCAACACGGCCACTTACGCTTCATACCCAGAGGTGGCTTTAACTTAAAAATGCTTAATGATGAGTGTATGTTCTAGGAGACATCTCCAGGAACCAAACCAAAACAAAACAAAAATCATTGTCAATAAGTGAAAGACAACCTGAATTCTTTGAAATAAGAGGCCCACATTGATGCAAGGCCACAGAATAGGGGACAAAAAGGTTATCAAAACTTAAGAAAAGACCAAGGCTAAAAATAGCACCATTGCAGAGCTGACAAATATGACAGAGCAATCCTCTGGTCAAAAGCACCGTGGACAGGGCTGGTGAGATGGCACAGTGGGCGAAGGTGCCGAGTTTGATCCCCGGAGGCCAGGTGATGGAAGGACAGAACTGACTTCTAAAGACGTCTATTGATCTCCACATGTGCGCACTGTTCTCTCTCCCTCCCTCCCTCTCTCTCTCTCTCTCTCTCTCTCTCACACACACACACACACACACACACACACAAGTATAGTGAATAGGGAGTGGGTATGTAACTCGGTTGGTAGGGTATGTAGCTCAGCATGGACAAAGCCCTGAGTTCAATTCCCCAGTGCTTCATAAACCAAGTGTGGTGGTTCATACTTGTAATCTTAGCTCAGAGGAAGAGGAAGAGGAAGAGGAGGAAGAGGAAGAGGAGGAGGAGAAGAAGGAGAAGGAGGAGGAGGAGGAGGAGAAGGAGGAAGAGGAGGAGGAGGATCAGAAGTTCAAGATCATCATTGGCTACACATAGCAAGGTTAAGACCAGCCTGTCTTACATGAGATCCTACTAGGAGGAGGAGAAAGAGGAGGAGGAGGAGGAAGAACCAGGTATAGTGGATATACCTGTACTCCTGGCACTTGGGACACAGAAGCAGGAGGATCCCAAGTTCAAAGTCAGCCTGGACTACATGGTCTAGAGAAAGATGTGAAGGATGTTTCTTGTAACACCTTTAGATAATCTTTCTGCATGTGTCTTGATAGGTAGTCAATTCATGCCTAGCAATGAAAAATGAGAAGCATCCCCACTAAAATTACATTAAATTCATTTAATGCCTTTCTCCAGAAGGATTAGCTTATGTGATTGTCCAAGAAACATCAAAAAAAAAAAAAGGACCAAGTCTTATAAAAGCAGTATGGTCAGAGCATGCCTCATTAGTGGGTAAGGGGACCCCCGGGGCTCCGTGGGCACAGCTGAAGTGTGCACAGTCAGCACAATGGCACCCTAAATCCCAGCTGCTGGAGTTGTCTGAGTTGAAGGTGACCTCAGATAATACCCCCGCCATTGCTTGGAGCGCATCTCTCTCCTTTCGGTGTTTGAGAGGTCTACCTATGAAACCTGCTCTCAGGGGCTGGAGAGGTGGCTCAGGGGTTAAGCCTCTGCCTTGCAGGCAGAAGGTCCTGAGTTCGGATCCTAGACCCCGCATATACACGTATAGACGCCGGGTGGAAGCGGGGGCGGCCTGCGCTTCTGATCCTGGTAGGGCGGACCCTGTGAATCCCCGGGCAGAGTAAACAAGGAGGAGGTGGAGGCGTCCATGGTGGTTCCCGAATTTGCCTGTGGTTCTACACACACACATACACACAGGGGAAACAGCTCAGGGGAAACAGCGCTTGCCATAAAAGCATGAGGACGGGAGTTGGGATCCCCAAGAGTAAAGCCAGAGGCAATTAGATGTGCATCTGAAAGCTCTGCATCTGCAGCAAGATGGGGTGGAGACAGGAGGCTTCTGGGAAACTCAGCAGCACACACGCATACACGCACAATTGAATAAATAATAAAAAAATTAAAAAAAAAGAAGCCCACTCTCAGGATCAGGGAGGTCTAACTGCTGAGCCGGCTGACTGCATAGCTGGGCAGGGCACGCCTGCAGGTGACCCCACACCCAAGGCAGCTGTCTGCCCTTCAGGTTGCTGTCTCTCCGAGGACCTTTCTCCAAGGCTCAGGCTACTCCAGCAATAGACCAGACGAGCTTAAGTGATACCGAGGGTCATTTTAAACAAACTGAATGTGTACCTTTATTTTCATGAGTATGAGAAACTTTGACAAATAATAAACATCAAAACTCTGATCCGTGGAGCAAACTGTATTAAAGGGAAAAGGGCAAAATTAAAGAAGCCTTAAAGAACAGTACAGGTAAAATAACAATAACAATTGTAACAAAATTTGTGGTGGGGCAAGGGCATGGCTCAGAAGGGGAGGAGAGCAGAACTCTAATATTGAGTCTGGATTCGAATTCTAGAAGCTGCGCTTTCTAGCTGTGCTGAGTTGTTCTGGATCCTGCTGTTGACATGTAACATAGAAATCAACTGCTGTACATTTGTCACACCTGTGCTGGAGCATGATTCAAAACAGGAGCAAAGCCAAGCCACCCACCAGCAGTCCATCAACGGGTAAACAGGTAGTTTAGGGGTGGAAACTAGCTCAGTGTAAAGCTACTCCAGGAGGTTGGTGTGTTGTGGTTGGCCCAGCTGGGGTCACATGCTTATCAATTCTGAGCCTGTGCCTCTGGGGTTCATAGCAGTGGAGTCTGTTGACCGAGGACTGAAACCATGAACCACAATAAATCCTCCTTTTGTTTCTCTTGGGTATATGTTGCACCCAAAAGACTAAGGAACTTTGAAGAAGCTGAGTAAAAAAAAAAAATTATGATCGGTTGGAGAGATGGCTCAGGGGAAACAGCGCTTGCCAAAAAGCATGAGGACCGGAGTTGGGATCCTCAAGAGTAAAGCCAGAGGCACTTAGATGTGCAGCTGAAAGCCCTGCACCTGCAGCAAGATGGGGTGGAGACAGGAGGCTTCTGGGAAACTCAGCAGCCACACCCCGGTGAGTGTGGAGGTGACCGATCACCGGACCAGGTCTCCGAAGAACAGAAGGTGAGGAGGAGCACAAGACCCCAACCACAAACACACACCCAGAGTGTGCATGTGTGCGCACACTTATGCACGTGCCCAGAGCATGCATGTGAGTGCACACATAGGCACGTTGTGAGACTCTGTAGCAATCAGTGTTCTCCTGCTGCTATATACCCTGAGAAGTCACAGCGGCACAGGGCCAGACTTCGTGGTTTATTTTGGAAGCATGTGTCAATGCGGAGGGGGAAGCGCTGACACTACGCGGAATTCTTTTTGAAAGCCCTTTAAATGAAAGAGGGCTATGTATGGTATTAGGTCTCCAAGAGCCAAGACCCCCACTCTGTGTGCAGACCCTCGATGGGGCTCAGCTGGACAGAACTAGCTGGAGCCAGGGAGAGCTTAGGGATGGAGTCCGGAGGAAGCTAAGATGCTGCATTGAACAAAACAAGGGGCGGGCCCTTGTGGCATGGACCACAATTTCAGCATTATGTCAAGTGAAATATGTCCGACCCAAGAGGAAAAGGATGATTCTACTTCTCTGAGACACACGAGCACTGACCTGCATCCTCCCGCAGAAAGTCCTATAGATGGTGGTTGCCAAAGGGCTGGGGGGCGGGGGGGCGCATGGGAACTTACTGCTTTGTGGGTAGGTGCTATGGTCTCAATGTCTTGTCTACCCTCCTTCTCAAGTTCATATGTTGAAGATTAACCTCCAAGGTGAAATGCTAACAAGCTAGACCCCAGCACACCAGGACTGTGATCGCAAGTTCAAAGTCCACCTAGGCTGCACAGTGAGACCTGCAACTCAATTTGGAGAAAGAAAAATGAAAGTGGGCCATTGGGAAGGTGGGCAGCCCCCTTGGGCCTTCTCCACGGGAGTGCGTGACAATTCGCCACGCATTCCTCTTCTAGAACAAACCACCCACGCACAGAGCCTCTACTGCTGAAGGGTAGAACTGCCCTCATCCGGGGAAGCGGGGCTTTATTGAGCGGTGGGAAAGCAGGAGCTGGTGAGGCAAAGAGGCAGAGAGCCTCCCTTCCGGAGCTCAGGAGCTGTCTTTGGGCTCGGAAGAGGTAGCCTTGCTGTTCTGGGGGTCCCTCAGTCCTCTGTCACGGGCTTGGACCCCTCCTCGGTGGCTTCGATGGCCTCGGTGTTCTCGGTGGGATGCACTCGGAGGACCTGGGCTTTGCCCATGTACTCTGGAGGAGGGGAGAGAGAGTGGCAGGAAGGGAGGAGGGCCCCGAGGATGAGTAGAGAAGGCAGACCCTTGGTCCAGCAGGAGAATGGTGACAAGCTCACCCCCTCCTGAGCTCACCCCCTCCTGAGCTCACCCCCTTCCTGAGCTCACCCCCTCCTGAGCTCCTGAGCTCACCCCCTCTCACCCCCTCTGAGCTCACCCCCTCCTCTCACCCCTTAGCTCACCCCCCCTCCTGGCTCACCCCCTCCTGAGCTCACCCCCCTCCTGAGCTCCCCCCTCTGGCCACCCTCCTGTGAGCTCACCCCCTCCTGTGAGTCACCCCCCCTGTGAGCTCACCCCCTCCTGTGAGTCACCCCCCCTGAGCTCACCCCCTCCTCTGAGCTCACCCCCTCCTGAGCTCACCCCCCCCCAGCTCTTCCCCCTACTTCATTCTCATCCGGGTAAGAAATGGAAATCAACTGCCTGAAGCATGAAGTGTGCCAGACACCCAGGACCCTGTGCAAGGTGGGTGGGGAGAACTGTGCCCACCGATGACCCGTGTCCTCTCTGTGGGGCTGCCAAGACCCTGCCCTTGCTCTTAGGTCCCCAATATACCCTTTTCCCCGACTCTGGTCTAATGCACCAAGGCGACTGCAAGGCTGCCTCTTTTCTGCGAACCCTTGTTTCTTCTCCTTCTCCTTTTCCTTTCCTCCTTGTCCTCTTCCTTCTCTTCTTCTCTTCTTCTCCTCTTCCTCCTTCTTCATGTTACATATATGTGTATATTTGTGCTTGCATGTATGCATGTCCTAGAGGGCACCTGAGTACGTGGCTGTGGAGGCCCAGGGTGACGTCAGGGGGATTCTGGATTGTTCTACCCACCTTGTTGCTCTGCTCTGAGGTTTCCCAGACTCTGGCTTTGCGGGCTGCATTGCAGGCTGCTGCCATTTCTGCCATTTTTACATGGGATCTGGGGATCTGAACTCAGGTCCTTTTGCTTGCAAGGCAAAGGCTACCCTGAGCCATCTCCCTGCACCCTTGTTCTTCCTTGCCATAGACCCCACCCCCACCCCCACCCCTCACAGGGATGCACCACACTGTGCTCATAACCTCCGATGTGACCCCCACACTTTTTTCACAAGGCCATGTTCCTGCTTTCACAAGCCAAGTTGGCTCTGCCCACCTGTCCGTCTCGTCTCATGCTGCCAACTCCCTACGCCGCCTGCTCCTCCACTGCATGCCAGGCAGGATGCAGGTCTGTTTTCTAATTCCTCCTGGACCTTCTCCTGTTGGAGGTTCAGCTTGGGGTGCCCGCCTCACATTCTGCCTGCTTCTCATCACCCCATCCCTGCCATATCCACCTGCTTAACTCTCCCTGCAACGCTGTCCAGGGGGGATTCTGTTCTCTGTATTCTTTCCTCCCCAAAAGGTGAGTCTGTTTGGTTTGTTGTTATAGTCGTTGTTTCGCTCATGCACCGGTGTGTGTGTGTGTGTGTGTGTGTGTGTATGTGTGTGTGTGTGTGTGTGTGTGTATGTGTGTGTGTGTGTGTGTGTGTGCGTCTGTGAAGGACCAAGGAAGACTTTGGGAATCATCCTGGATTGCTTCTACCTCCTTTTCGTTTCACTCTGGGATTTCTCAGGCTCTGTCTTCCAGAGTCGGGAGAGCAGGCCTCCACCATTTCCATCAGGCCTTTGGCTGAGTCCAACATCTGAACTCAGGTCCTGCTTTGGAAGCAGAATCTTCATTCCTGAGCCATTTCTCCAGTCCCAGGTACATACCTGAATTCTTCCCTGGTGTTCTCCCCCGACCCCCCCTTCAGAGCTTGGCACATACACGGGAGCTGGGCCAGAGGTGAACTCAGCCCCCACCCCCTCCAACCCTTAACTTGGCACTCTCGATCTTACCTGGTTTTTCGCTTTTTGATAGAGATGCTATCTTCACTGTCTTCCTCTTCTGGGATGGACTGTAACCAAATGCAAAGAGTGGGCTGGCGAGGCCAGGTCTGCAGCTGGCGGGCAGGTGGGAGGTGGGGGGCGGCACAGAGGCGAGTCGCCCCTTCTGGATTACCAGGGTGTGACTGTCCACGGGTGGACCCGGGTTGCATCAGTTTAAGTCTGCTGTGGTCCCTGGGAGAGGCCTGTCCCGAGGGCCCCTGTCTCGAGCTACGAGGTCAGTCTCTGCGGGCCTTGCCCACGCTCTGTGAGAAGACAGGCCCCCTGGCCCTCGAGTCCATCACTGACCAGCAAGTCACGTTCCTCTACATCTCTACATCTCGCACTTTGCACCCAAGTCACTTCAGTGCGGCGGCTCCAGAGAGGGGCCCACGTGGCGGCGCCGCCAGCCTTGCCCGCCACGCCCTTCCTCCTCTCGCCCGTTATGCTGGGGAGCGAAGCCAGGGCCCTGTGCGTGCCATGCAGCCGTCTACCCGAGCCGCACCCCAGCGCCGCCTCTAGGCTCTCAAAGGAGGAGCGAGCCAGGCCCACGGGCAGAGCAAGAACCAGGCCGGGGCTACAGCTGCATTGTTCAGGGCTTGCTTGGCGCGCACGAAGCCCTGCGTGTTGTCCCCCAGAGCTGCCTAAACAGGGCATGGTGGTCCATGCCCGCAATCCCAGCACTAGGAAGACAGAGGCAGAAGGATCAAGCATTCAAGGCCATCCTGGGATACAGGAGACCCCACCTCAAAAACAACAACAACAACAATATATCAAACCAAAAGGAGTCCATTCCTTTCACAAAGCTAAGCCGTTCCTCCCACCATGTGCCAGCATTCCAACTTTATGCTCTATGTGGATGCTCCTTCCTGTCCCCAGGCCTGGGACGGGCTTCTCCCAGCTCCTCATTTACAGCTTTAGGTCTTTTTTTTTTTTTTTTCATTATTTATTCAATTATGCGCATGTGTGTATGTGTGTGTGTTTGTGTGTGGACCATGGACGCCTCCACCTCTTCCTTGTTTACTCTGCCCAGGATTCACAGGCTCCGCCCTACCAGGACCAGAAACGAAGGCCGCCCCCCTTTCCACCCGGCATCTATACGTGGGGTCTAGGATCCGAACTCAGGACCTTTCACCTGCAAGGCAGAGGCTTAACCCCTGAGCCACTTCTCCAGCCCCTACAGCTTCAGGTCTTTAGTCTTCCCCAAGTTCTGCCAGAAAGACTGGGGTGACTGTTCAAACACACAGATCTCTGCTTTTCCAGCCGTGGGCCGGCATGTTAGAATCTCTCGCAGCCGCGTTCTGCTGCTTTGTTTCTGGTGCCCAGAGTGACCTCCGGCCTTACGCACACTCGGATCTATGCAATGGTAAAAAGCAATTCACTCCCTGGGTGACTCTGTGAGCGGCTGGGGCTGGAGTGACCAGCCCTGGGCTGTCACTCTCTTGTCCCGAAGCCGGCAGCCTCTGTGCGTCGTTACTAGGAATCGTGTGCGACACCAGCACCTCAGGCAAACTAAGCAACTGTGCAGGCTCGTCTGCCATCTGCGGGTCTTCGTAACGCTCACTAAAAAGTCCTTTTACTCCTCCAGCCACCAGGAGACGCTGATCACCACCCACCTTGGGCGGGCTTCCCTCTCTCTCGGTGTCTATCATAACCGAGCATCTGAAGATCTAGGCGGGGCTGATCTAGTGTTGTCTGAATACGGTCAGCATCCTCTCGGCTGCTCCCCCCACTCCAGCAGACAGCTCCCCTAGACCCAATGGGTCCTGAGCCTCTCGCTCTGGGACAGGCATGGTCAGCCTAGCTCTGGCCAGCATCCACCCCCTTCTTTGACCGCCAGCCAGGGGTTCTGGGAACAGAAGCCCACCTGTAGGGGGGCTGCGACTTCTCTTGTGGAGCCTCTTGAAGCTCTTGAAGGTGGCTTAGGAGGTTTTGGGCCGGGATGGAAGGCAGAGGCTGCGGCAGCAGCTGCGCCACGGCGGTTTGCAGAAGTCCCAAGGCGAGGTCTTTCTCTGCAAGCGCATGGAGGGCCAGTCCTTAGCCGTGTCCTCTCTCTAGCCCCTCCACCTAGTCCCACCCTGATGAAGGCCAGTCTCCTCTCATCATCCCCCACTCAGCTCACGGGTCCCCACAGGGGAAGGTCCCCTCCGTGTGTCTGCCCCATGTGCACCACAGCCTTTCCTACCGTGGGAGCACTCGCACACCTCGCTCCTGGCTGCATCCAGGCTTGGAGTGTCTGCTGGGTTTACTTTCCTCCTCTCCCTCCTCTTCCTCCTCCTCCCCTTCCTCCTCTTTCTCCTCATTCTCCCACCCAGGAAGTCTTTCCTTTAGTGTCTGTCTCTCCTAAGATGTACGCTCCACCTATCCCTGATGTGCTTGTGTGTGTGTGTGTGTGTGTGTGTGTGTGTGTGTGTGTGTATAGTGGGCTCTTGTGTGTCCGTGTGTACTTATTTATTATTTATTTATTGAGCGTATGTGTCCCTGTGGAGGGCCAGGGTGACTTCAGGAATCATCCTGAATTGCTTCTATCTCCTTTTTGCTTAGCTCTGGGATTTACCCGCTAAACCTACCAGGAGTGGAAGTGCAGGCTGCCACAGTTCTGCCTGGCTTTTTTTGTTTGTTTGTTTTGTTTTTACGTGGGACCTGGGATCCGAATTCAGGACCTTCTGCTTGTGTCTTAACTCCTGAGCCATCTCTCCAGCCTGTGTTTGTGTATTTGCACCAGCATTGGTGTTTCCCCCAGCAGGGGTTGGGGGCGAGGCTGTGGCTGCTAGGTACAATCTTTAGAACGCTCCCTCACATGTGCTCAGGCCTGGGAACAGCGTGAAGGTCCACTTCAAGGAGCAGGGCCACAGATATCCTGCCCAGGAGGGGGAGGCAGTGACTCTGTCAGCTAGAAAGGGTCGCTTTGGGACCAGGAGGAGAGAGGCGACCTTAAAGCAGGAGCTCAGTGATGGCTGAGTCCTAGAGACCTAAGAGCCAGGGCAGGAGCTCGGCGGCCTCTGTGTAGAGGGAGGACTGCCTTGGCTGCGTCCTCACCCTTTGGTGGGGCGTGGAGTAGCCAGAACTGAATCTCGCTGAGCGAATCTGTTTGTAGAATCTGACAAAGCAACTCCAGAATCTGTGGGCAGAAGGACAGGTTGTGGGGGGGGGGAGAAGGAGATTAAGATGAGTCCAGCCGCAACATGTTCTTGCCAGAAGCACAGGCAAATGCAGATTTCGGGGACACTGAGGGCTCCTCCCCATGGGTGGGCTCCCCTGTTTAGCTTGGCTAAACAGGTCTCTGCCTCCTGTCTGCGTGGAGGGCTTTTTCTCAATACAGGGCTGTAAGGAGACCCTTATGTTCCCCCACGGAGAGAGAGAGAGAGAGAGAGAGAGAGAGAGAGAGAGAGAGAGAATCTGAGACCCCCCCTCCCCAGGGAGGAAGACACCAAGCCTCCGATACCAGAGTGTGAGACCCTCAGGCTGGCTGGCTGGACCCCAGGGCCCCACTGGGACATGGGAAAGCAGAGCTAGCCAGTTACTCCTCCCAGACGCACCGTGTTTTGCAGGCTGATGTCTTTTGGATGGAGGTTTGGGGTACCCCACGGGCCTCCCCACCCCGAAGCTCCTAGAGCCTGAAGGTGTCAGCAAGGACACGAGGGGCTTGCGGTGGGCAGCCTGGGACTCAGGGGAGGCTGCCTTGGCCAGGTGCCCGGTGAGGGGCTCCATCCAGGCAAGCAGCCGGGCCTGGCGGCTTCTAGCTGCTTCCTCCGCCTTGGACATGACCTGTTGCCTCCAGTCAAGCAGCGTCAGGACACGGTCCAGCTGTGTCCCAGAGGTGCTCTGGGGGCTTCCTAGGCAAGGTTGCTTGTAGTGACCGTGGCTACGGTAGGCTGCAGTGGGGGCACATAGTGGGTGCCCCCGAGATCCTAGGAAAGTGGGGTTCCCTCAGCACTTGCTGGTCAGTCTTCCCAGGACTAGAGGGGCCTGGCCCCTTGTTCTTGGCGGAGCAGAGACCGAGTTGGGCTTCTCCTCAGGTCTGTGCCTGTTTGATGCCCATCCTCCCCCCTCCCCCCAACGCCCACCTGTGGTGGTGCCCACCCTGATCTGTTCCTGGGCCCTTCCCGTCCCCCCCGTCCTGCTTACCTGCCCTGTGCCCCCTCCTCCCCACGGGGCCTGAGAACCTAACTCCAGGTGCGGTGGGCCCGCCCTGTGGTAGAGAGAGCGCGGCTCTAGCCTTGGCTTCGTCCCGGCTTGCCCCGGGGACCCGAGCCACAGAACAGCCTCCCCGTCTGTGGACCGGGGCTCCCAGGCCCCATGTGATCGATCCGTATCAGTGGGATCAAATGTACCCAGATCTTCCTAAAGAAGGCAGCGGCAACGCAGGGCACGCGTGCATTCTCATGGGCCTCCAAGACTCCAGTCCGGGCATAGGCCACAGGGCACGGGCTCATCTGCAGCCTCCACATGAAAGGCTGGAGCCTCTCCAAGGAGGCCAGGCTGGGAGCAGCCTTGGAGGCTGCGGATCGCGAGTGCCCTGACAGCCGCAAGCCCCCTCCTGGCTTCTCGACTGCTCTGCAGTTTCCCCATGGGCTGGACTGCAGGTGGTCGCATACACGAGCTCCTAATGCAGCCAGATCACAAAGACCCGGGGAGAATGGGGAGGGGGTTGGGGGAGACTTACACAGCACGAGTCAGCTGACACAGCTCCCAGAGGTAGAGGGGTGTGGAGCCCAGGGTGCTACCTCCTGGACAGACAGGGTCTCCCGGGTCTTACGGTCATAGGGGCCAGTGTCCCTGGAGAAGTCGCTCTAAGGCACTTTGGAAGGTGCTGGCAGAGAGGCCTAGGAAGCCAGAGGCAGGGACCACTGTGGCCCCAGCTCCCCGGATCAGAACCTACCAGCAGCTCTTGGTCCTGAGGGACGCAAGCACGGATTCCTCTGTCTCTGCCGGAGGGCTGGGTCCTCGGACCCTGGCGGAAGCTGCGGCGATGAAGAGCTTGGCTGGAAGCAGGAATGAGCCTGCCGGTCTCTGAGGAGTACCTGGCTCCCTGCTCCCTCAGAGGAGGCGCCTCCTGCTGGGACAGAAGCAGCCAGAGACCCCCGGGGATTGGTGAGAAGGAAGGGAGAAGGCAAAGAGGGGAGAGGAGGAAGAGGCCATACCCCACTGCCAGCTCACCCCTCCTTCAAGTCCCAGTGTCTCCGCATGGCCAGGGACCTAGGATCATCAGGTCACGCCTATCCTGACCTAGATCCTCTACCCCAACTTGGGAACCCAGTGTTGAATGCAGACACCCCTGGTGGTCCTTGCTCTTCCACAGGACGGTCCTCCGCGCGGCCCTCCGGTACTAAGGCCCCGATGCTGAGCTCATATCCCATAGATCTGTTCCCATGCAAGCGTGTGTGTGCGTGTGCGTGTGCATGCACATGTGTGTGGGAAACAGCATGCATTTTCATGTATGTGGAAATCAGAAGACAACCACGGATAAGACTTTCCTCGGGCACACACATTCTCTGTTTTGTTTTTTGTTTGTTTGTTTTAGACGAGACATTTTAGTGGCCTGGGACTTGCGTATCTACTTGGCTAGGGCTGGGGTTACAAGCGTGTACTGCCACTGGAGGTTCTCCACAAAGCATTTCCTCCCTGCTTTGGGCAACCCCTTTTCTTTGCCCTTGGAATCCAGCCTCTGAGTGCAAGACTTGGGCCATCCTGTGTTTAGGATTCTAGCCCAGGCACGTAGCATCTTTCTCTCCATCTTGTGTTGCTTGTTTGGGGACAGGCTCTTGCTCTCTGGCTCTGTTGGCCTGGAATTCACTACATAGAGCTTGGCTTTGAACTTGCCACGATCCTCCTGTCTTGGCCTCTAGCATGTCTTGGCAAATGTCACTCGGCCCAACTCCTCCATGTTAGACAAGACATGAGACTGGGACCACTTAGCTGAGTCACTTTGAGAGTCCTGGTGAGTTGGCAGTGAGCACTGCCTTTTCACACTGACTTCCCCAAACCCTGCAAAGGGCCCGTCGTCCTCCAAGCTATCTCCCAGTAGCTGTCTTCCCCACTTTGTCACTGAATAGCACTGTGAAGTGGCCTCCATCCAGCTTAAAATTGGCCACCGACCCTCCATTCCTTAGGGATGAGTTTGGATCCTCACTGTAGGCTGGGAAGAAAGAGCAGCTCCGCTCCCTGCTCGCAGTCAGCCCCTGTAAGCCCCCCCAATCGCTGTCCACTTCCCTGTGTTCTGGGCTCTGACCTCTAAAGATGTCCTGCGCTGGACAACCTGAGTGTCAGGTGGCTCTGCTCCACGGATCTCCCGGAAGCACCGTGTCTCTGCGTCTGTGTAGATGCCCCCAGCAACATCCTGGATTTCTGTCTAGGTGTCCTTCCTTGGCCATTACTGGCACCCTCCTTCTTTAGATATCACCCTCCTCCTTGTGACCCTCACCCTCCTCCCTGTGATCACCCTCCTCCCTGTGACCCTCGCTCTCCTCCCTGTGACTCTCCACCCTTCTCCCTGTGATCCTCACCCTTCTCCCTGTGACCCTCACCCTCCTCCCTTATGATAATCACCCTCCTCTCTGTGATCATCCCCTCCTCCCTGTGACCCTTACCCTCCTCCCTTATGATAATCACCCTTCTCCCTGTGACCCTCACCCTCCTCCCTTATGATTCTTCCAACAGGCTGTGGAGGAACTCCCCTGAGGCTGTGGAGGAACTCCCCTGAGGCTGTGAAGGAATTCCCCTAGGGTAGGGAGAGGACCCTTTCTTTCATTCCACACCCACCTCTTTGGTCTTCAGTTCACTCTCCTCGGTGAGGATGGACACCCGGGAAGCCAGATCCTTCAGATTCTTCCTCCAGGTGTCTGACAGGACAGGACAAGATCTTGGGACCCTGCCCACCCTTCCCCAGGGCCCTGGGGCAGGTAGGTAGAAGCCCCCCCACGCCCTTTAGAAGGGAGCTGCACACGAGTGGGGGGGCAGTGGCCTGTCGCTTCAGAGAACACTAAAGAACACCAGAGAACACTGGGCTCCGTGTGTCTGGATGCAAGGTCCAGCCTCCCTTCCTCCTAAGAACCGGAGATAGACAGACCTGGGAGAGGTGCCGTATTCCCCTGTGGCTAAGGCACTGGGCGACCACCTGGACAGGCTGCTTTGGGGCGCTGCAGCCGGCCTTCAACTCCCTGCCCTGAACAAGGATCTTTTGCTTCTCAGTCAACTTATCCTGCCAGCCAAGCCCCTGAGGAAAGGTGTGTCCCCCCACACCCCTGGTAGAAAGGTGTGGGTCATGTACCTACCAGTAGAAGAGAGCTGGGGGTTCCGATTGGACTGTGGGTCCCCAACGGGGACAGAGATGGTGGGCATCCCCATCAGGTAGCGGGGCAGGATTGTGGGCTGAGGTGGGGGTGCCAGAGGGAGCTCGTCCTTGACCACGCAGACCGGCTTTCCAGAGAGATCTGCAGAGGGGGGACAGCCGTGAGTTGGGGAGCCTGGAGACTCCAGAATCCTAGAAAGAAGCGTGGCAGGGACAGGAGAGGCCTGTTGTTCTGCCCACAATCGAAGCCCGTGCAGCAGAGGTAGCAACCTGGGCCAGCAGCCCACCTGCAGCTGCTCTGCCCACGGGGTGGGGACAGCAAGGAAGGCAGCGGGCCCTCTGGAACCACGGGCTTCACAACCCCGTTCTGAGGGGCTTCTGCGGCAAGGTTAAAGTGCCAAAGGCATCTTCAAGAGGTGGTCAGAGGTGTGTTAGGGAGATGGCTCAGTCAGGAAAGGGCTCGCCCAGCCAGCAGGAGGGCCTGAGTTTGAGCCCCCAAACCCATGTTCAGAACAAAACAGAAGACTAGAAAAGCAGGACGTGGGTCACTTGCTTGTAATCAAGTCCAGCGCTGGGGAGGCCGAGACAGGAGCATCGTCCCTGGGCTCACTGGCCAGCCTGGTTGAGAGGAAAGGGCAAGGGCAAGGCTAATGAGAGACCCCGGCTCAATAAAAAGTGAACAGGGCCTGAGGGACTGACAGCTGGGGTTGTCCTAGACCCCCGCCTACACATACACACGCACCTGCTTATGCACACGCATGCAAACACACGAATGCATGCATGTGCACACACACTAACACAAATGCATCCACGTGCACACACACAAATACAAATGCATCCATGTGCACACACACAAACACATGAATGTATGCATGTGCACATACATATACAAATATGCACAAATGTGATTGCATGAACGTGTGCACACAAATACACACAAAGTAGGACAATTGAGGGGAGCGTTCAGTCAGAGTGACAGGGAGAAATCACACACAAAGATGAGGACGATGGAGGGGGAGCATTCAGAGTGGCAGGGAGAAATCTTTGCTCTATTCCACTGGTGCACCTGGAGAGAACTTTGGCTGCCAGCCTGCAGGTGGCAGCAGACAGCTCACACGTGGACGTTGTGGAGCTGGCGAGGGTTGAGCGGGTGCTGCTAGCCTACTGGCACGAGGATGCTCCCAAACCTGAATCACGGGTCCCGCGGCGAGACCAGCCTGCTTAGGCCTCGACATGGCCACCTCCTTCCCGAAGTGGCTTACTCTCCCGGCTCCCAGCCTCCCCTCATCTGCTCTAGTGATTTCTTCATCTTCTCTTAGGTGTGGGGTCCCAGAGTCCCCCACAATGCACCCAGGCGCCCGGCTCACCGCAGCATCTCCCCAGCCTGCTCTCTCTGCCACTGCTCTTTCCAGAACGTCACATCTCCCCTTCTTCCTGCCCCCCTCCCGCCCCGCCCCTTGCTGGCATACTGGTCTCGGTGGTACCCCAGGCTTCGATCGGCTCCAGCCAAGAGCCCAGGATGGGCCTGGGTGTCTCTCTGCCCTGCCACCCTGCCACGATCCACTAGCAGTGAGTAGTCGCATCCTATGAGCGCCGTTCCCTCCCGCAGCCCTGCGCTCCCGCTGTGGCCGCCCTCGCCGCTAGCTGAGCCTCCATCAAGACAGAGATGGGGGAACCTCACCTCCGTCCGCCTTGTGCTGTCAACACCCCAGGGGCTCCCTGACGGCAAGAGATGCTTGTGTGCTTGTTTTGTTTTTGAGACAGGGCCTGTCTATAGAGCCCAGGTTGACCTGGAACCCGTTACCTAGACCAAGGGGGTCTTGAACTTGTGGTGGTACCCCGCTCCCGCCTCTGCCTCCCGAGTGCTGGGATCACAAGTGCCACGGCGCAGGGCTGAGGTGGGCTATGAGGCCCACCCGGCCTGACCCTCATGCCTCTCTGATGCCGTCCCCACCCTCCCCTTCCCTGGTCCACACACCCACGAGCTCGCCTCCCTGTGCCTCCAGCAGAGCCAGGGCGTGGTGCCAGCTGGTCCCTCTGTCTTCGCACCTGAGACCATCTGGGCTCCCTTGAGTTCCTTGCTCAATAACACACTACCCACAGGACTCTTGTGACCACCCTCGGTAGCCCGACGCCGACATCTAGTCTCCACCCCGTCCTTCCCAACATAACAACCGTCCTTTAGGTCTCCTGGCATGACCTTGGAGCCTAGCAGAGGACCATCTCATAGCTCAGACTTTAAGTGCTGGGGAGGGAGGGAAGGATGGATGGATGGAGAGAGGGAAGGGTGTGCAGCCCATGAGAATCAGCCTGGGTCCGAGGGCTGAACAGAAGCTTGTCTAGACATCCATTCCTCCCTCTGATTTAGAGCGGGAGAGTCGGGCACAGAGAGAAATCTCACAGGAAGTCTCAGAAAGGTGCCTTTCCTTGGTGCCCTCACATCAGGCCTGGCTCAGCCACTGGACAATCCCGGGATCCACCTGCCCCAAGCCTGCCCCCCAGCCATGTGCCTCTCTCCTAGATCTCAAGCCTCTCTAGGGAGCTGGTCGCCCCTGGGAAGCCCACCCTGGGGAGCGAGCCCACCCTGGGGAGCCCCGGGGTCTACCTTGGATGTGCGTCATATGCTGGGGCTGGGGGTGGTGGCGGGAGAAGAAGGAATGATGGCTGAGGCGGCCGAAGCGGTAGGCATAGGGCGTCTGGATCTTTGGGGTCTTCAGAGTCTCTTGGATCACCTCAAAGTCCACAATGCCAGGGTTCACAAGCTCCCTCTGGGGTCCAGCATCCCCGTGGCTCTGTGGCGGGAGGCCTGGATTCTTCTCGGTGGTCTTGGGATCCTCCTTTGCACTGAAGGAGAGGGTGAAGAGAGGTGAACCCGATCCCAAAGACAGAGGTCTGCCTTCCTCACACCCGGCGCTCCCAACCCTGAGACACCCCCAGAGTCCTTTCCCAATGGTGCCATCTGGTCCCAGCGAGCCTCTGTCTTCCTAAGATGCCTTTGGCGGGGAGCCGGGGTTCATTTTCAAGAGCTCAGGTGGGATCTCCCAGGAACCCCGTTTTCTCCCCGAGAACAGATCTAAAACCAGAAAGAGAAGCTTCAGACCTATCTCAGTCGCCACCTACCTGCGACAGGCTCCAAGCCCTTTATGTACAATCCCTTGGGAGTGGGAGGGGGTGGCCCCACAGAGGTCTCTCCCCAAAGCCAAACGCTTGGTGGGCCTGAGAAGTCAGTTGCAAGCAGTCACCCTCCCCTGTCGTCTCAGGGGCAGTTCTTAGCTGGGACTTAGCACTCAGAACACACACACACACACACACACACACACACACACGCACGCACGCACGCACGCACGCACGCACGCACGCACGCACACATGCATGCACGCACACACACACACCCCAGGGCAGGTCTGGCCAATTCTTCCCCCACAGAGTGTCCCCCCCCCTCCGCCCCCAACAGGAGACGCTGAACCAAAGCCAAAGGTTCAGGGGAAGAAAGCGTCAACATCTCTCCCTCGCCCGGCTTCACTGGAGACCAGCCGGCTCGGGTTCCCAGCCCCACCCCATGCTGAGGGTCTGAGGACGCTACACCTCTAGCCCTGAAGGAAGAGGTGGAGGTCCGTCCAGCCAGGATCCAAAGGTGGCCCAGGAGGGCCCACTTGACCACCTGCCTGATGGCCTTGTGCATGCGTTTCTGCCGGCCCTGCTTGGAGGGAGTCCCCTTGAAGGAGTGGAGGTGGGCTCCGGTTATGCTAAGCCAGATTTGATGGGCCTTGGGAAGATTCCTGTGGGTGGACCCCCGAGGTTCCTGTTTCATTCTCCTCTTGCCTCTAGGCAAT
Organism: Typhlomys cinereus; assembly: GCA_023101885.1. NCBI lineage: Eukaryota > Metazoa > Chordata > Mammalia > Rodentia > Platacanthomyidae > Typhlomys > Typhlomys cinereus. Next base: position 1,002,498 of record JALPQD010000531.1, on the reverse strand, counting down.
CTGTGACTTAAAGAAATAGAGCAGGCTAGGGGCATCATTCAGCCGGCCAAGATCCAGCACGCACGCCAGCACGCACGCACGCCAGCACGCACGCACGAAGCCCTGGGTTCAGTCCCTAGCCACCGCATAAACCAAGTGGGGGGATGTGCGTCTACTATCCCAGCGTTTGGAATGTGGAGGTAACGGAGGGGAGTTCAGTGCTGTCCTCTGCTGTGTGTAATGAGTTCAAAGCCATTCTGTACTACTTGAGAGCCCGTCTCCCCAAGCAAAAAGTAACCGAGCAAACCCACTCTGAACGCGGCAGGTCCCTGCTCCCAACTCATGGGAAAATCCTTGGAAACCCCAAAAAGCATGCGCTCAGGTCCCTACCCCCCACCCATCGTCGGCCTATGTCTGCTCTGAAGACATGTGCCAACCCAGTCTTAGGACCCCTGGAAGACAGTGAGGAAGGGCTGCCACTCCTGGACCCCGGACCCCAGTAGACTGAACCCCCCCTTCCCCGCCCCCCTCGCACGCCGTCTCTGTCTTCCTGTGCCTCACCTCTCCCTCTGCCGCACACTCGGGCACCAAGGGCCTCACCTCATCATCAGATTCTCAGCTGATGGGATGGTCTTGTCTTCGCCAGCCATTGCAGGGTTTCCGACGGAATAAAGACTAGCAGTGAACCTAGCGCTAGTGTTTACGCAGGATGACGCTCAGTCTGGTGGATGGCGGCAGGAGGTAAAGAACTGGAAAAGAGGAACAGGAGCTGGTAAAATTGAACTTGCACACCACACCCAGTGGTTTCCCTCCCAAACACGAGAGGCTCTTGCAGAGTCTTGCAGACTCTTATTTTCTATAAGAATACTGGAGAAAAAGGTTCAGTGAGATGGCTCAGCAAGTGAGGGGGGCTTGCAGCCAAGTCTGAAGACCCAAGTTCAAATGCCCAGAGCCCACATGATGGCAGGAGTGAACTGACTCCAGAAAGTTGTCTTCTGATCTTCACATGGGAGCCTTGGCATACATACTATACATACATACACATATATATATATATATATACATACACATATATATATATGCTATTCATTGTTCAAAATAGCTAAAAACTTGTGAGTAACGTGTTACATTCAGGTGTTTAGGGTAGTGTAAGAAGCAACGCACTGCTACACAGATGAATCTTACAGAATGTTTAGCCAGTGTGTTTCAGAGGAACACATGACTTGACACACTTACAAAAAAGTTCAAAGGCAAACATTATAAATGTAAGGTCAGATCATACAACAGCAAGGCCATGCAAAATTCCCACTTCAGGGTGGGAGGAAGCTCCAGGGAGCATGCGGGACGGGCTTGGGGACGCCCCCCCCCCAGGGTGGCAGGTTCACTACAGTTAGTCAATAAAGCGAGTTAGTCAAATGGATGGACGACAGCAGGTGTCAGAACCAAGAGCAATGCGTAGGCCTGTGTCAGTACTGAGGCCGGGACTGGGCCAGAACATGGTGTATTCTCAGGATTAGCTCTCAGATTCACAGCTGCGGGGGGGAGGGGGGTCCTCGTGAAAGCCACAAAGCCAGCACCCAAGAATCCGACTCACGGGCTCCTGGTCTTTTCCCTAGGAACTGAGAATAGAGGTAGAACTCCTTCTTCCGGACGTGTCAGGTGGGCATCTTGGGTGGCAGGGGCCGGGCTCCGCGGTGCTTAGATGCTTCATGCCCGAAGGTGGGGCATTTGGAAGCCCTGAGTCCACCCGCCTGCAGGGAGGGATGCTCTTTGAGAACGGGGGTTCTCCTGATGGTCTTGACTGTGGCGACAGCAAGAAATCCATCCTCCCGCCACACTGTCCCAGTTCACACGCCTCGCACGCGCGCGCGCACACGTACACATGCGTGTGTGTATGTCCCTGTGTGTGTGTGCATGGAATATGTGCGGCTGCCGTGCGTGCGCTCTGAAGCCCTTCTCACCCATGCGATGCGCACGGACGCGCTCGTGGACGAGGGTTTGGTTTTGCTTCGTGATGTTGGGCCACGACCCATTGAACCGCATCAATAAGCGTGTGAGTCGCCTCCTTCCGCCTCCTTCCGCAGAGGGGTTGCCCGGGACTAAGCGGGCCAGATCGCTCTTTTTCAGAGCTAGACAGGTGGGGCTGCCCCTGCCCACCCATGAGCTCCCCTGTCTCGGTCCCTGGGCTCTCACACAACCAAGTGTGGTAACCAGCAATCCAAACACAGAACTGCCCCGTTCCTGCACGGCTCTTTCCCCTCCGTGTCTACACCCAGGGCTTCTTCTCACCCCCTACACGGGTCTTTGGACTCACCAAGGAAGATGCCCACTCTGGCAGAGGGACTAAAAGCCCCTGCTGCCCAAATGGGAAGGTGTTTTAAAAAAAAAAAGCTGAAGAAAGAGCAAAGCTGAGTAGAGCTGTGGGCAAGCCCGCCGCTTTGTGACTTCGCTGGGCTGTTGCTAGGTTACCCTTTTCCCCACCGCTCCAGAGATCACCCCTCTTGCTCTCCCTCACCCAGCTCCTCTCTCCCCCTCCTGGGCAGACAGCTCACCAGGACTTTTCTTGGCCCCTCCTCCTCCACCTCCATCTCACCCACGCGCTCCCAATGTAGACCCAGGCAAAAAGGTTGAAGATCTGCTTCAGCCAGCAGCAGGCAGAGAGGGAAATCCAGCCGAGGATGCTGGCAGGACTGTGCCCCGATTTTGTAAGTTTGTTGCAGCCCAACATTCCCGTGTGCGTGTGTGCGCGTGTGCGTGTGTGTGTGTGTGTGTGTGTGTTGGGGGGTGTCTGACTCTGTGAGCTGTGTGTCTAGGGATCGATGATCAAGTATGTGCTAGTTAGACATGCAGGTATCAACTTGACACAAAGGCTGAGCTCTGGGCACATCTGTAAAGAATTAGGATTGAGGTAAATTGAGAGCGAGCCTGCAAGAGGCTAGCGAATTGACGCTGGAAGATCCAGCCCGTGGTGGGAGAGGCCATTCCCCGGGCAGGTGGGTGACATGGAAAGGGGCTGGTTACGCACTCTGACACTCTTCAGCAGGCTTTGACAAACGTGCAGCTGGCAGGTGAGGTTTGTCCCTCTTTCAGCCATCGCTGTGGACATGGCGTGTTAGTTTCCTCGGCTCTTGGTTGTGGCACAAACTCTCCTGCCAAACTGAGCAATGAACTGTAACGGAGAATCACAAGCCCGAATAAAACCCCCTTGTTCTCCCATTAGCTGTTTGGTCATGAATTTATGAGCAACACACAGAGACATTGCAGCAAGAGAGCAATCATGGAATCTGGCGGGGGATCCCTCTGGCGTCACATGGTGGAGAGAGCAATCATGGAATTTGGGGGGGTCCCTCTGGCGTCACGTGGTGGGGAAGCCAGGTGAGAGGATTACCGGACTCATTCGTTAAGCTGCCTGCACTGCCAGAGATGAGGGATGGTTTTAAGTTTCCTGTTCAAGTCCCCATTCTGTTACGCTGTGTCCGCAGACAACCCGCCCGACGTCCCTGAGCCCCAGTTCCCACGTCTCTGGAATAGAGGTGACAGTCCCTCCCACGGCCTCTTGGACGTTTGAGCCGATGCACATATGGAGGCCTTTAGAGCCGCGAGGGGTGCCGGGCGGGATCTCTGGCTGGAACCACCTTGTCTGGTCTGTGAAATGGACAGCAAATGAGTGGACGTGAACTGTGCAGAGGGTGACGCCCAGCTGGCGAAGCGCTCGCCTGGCCAGCGTGAAGAGGTGAGATCCGTCTCCAGAACCTGTGTGAGAAAAGGCCCAGTGCAGCGACCCACTCTAATCCCGGAGCTGGGGAGGTGCACAGAGTTGATGCCCTGGGACCACGAGAGACCCTGTGTCTACGACGACACCTTCACATATACATGCATGCACATGCACCCGCCACACACATACATGCGCCTCTCTCACAGATGCACTTATACACATGTATGCACACATACTTACACACACAAAGCAAAACAGGAAAAAAAGATGCTCAAAGTGACGACAGGGTCAGGGAGGTAGACTGGCAGGTTAAGGCAGGTTAAGATTGAGGAGCTGCTAGCCTGGGTTCAATTCCTGGAAGCCACATGGTGGATGAGAACTGACTTCCCAAGGTCATCCTCGGACCTCCACCTGGTGCCATGGCCTCATGACTCTCTCATACTTTTTTTTTATTTCTATTCATACAACTTTAATCATAGATACTTTAAAAATTTTTTTATTATTTATTCAATTGTGCGTGTGCGTGTGTGTGTGTGTGTGTGTGTGTGTAGAACCACGGGCGAATTCGGGAACCACCATGGACCACCTCCACCTCCTCCTTGTTTACTCTGCCCCAGGATTCACAGGCTCCGCCCTACCAGGACCAGAAGTGAGGCCGCCCCCCGCTTCCGCCCGGCGTCTATACGTGGGATCTGGGATCCGAACTCAGGACCTTCCGCCTGCAAGGCAGAGGCTTAACCCCTGAGCCACCTCTCCAGCCCCTCTCATACTTTTAAAAAGTGATGATGGTGATGGTGATGATGGTGGTGATAGTGGTGGTGGTGGTTGATGGTGATTATGATGATGGTGATGATGGTGATAAAGGTGATGAAGATGGTGGTGGTTGATGGTGATTATGATGGTGTTGATGGTGGTGATGGTGATGATGATGATGGAGGTGGCTATAATGATGATGGTGGTGGTGGTGAAGAGAGATGGGGACAGTGATGACGATGATGATGATACGCCTCCCCGCTGAAGTGGGCACTGATCCTGGCTTTGTGCCAAAGCCTGCTGTCCACCCACGTGGCTCAGGACTGTCTGAGAAGGGACTTTTCCTGGGCCGTCTCTGCGGGGCTGAGGCAACGCTGTAGAAACCAGACCGAAACCCTCTCCTGCACGCCCCTGGGCAGCTTGGGGACTGTCCAGACAAGTTGTGTTTGAAAGAAGAGAGGGCTTTCTTCTTGTGACAGACTCTTCCTGTGGCTTCCTCCACTCTGCTGGGACTTCCCACCACTGAGTCGAAGGGGAAATCCACTCCACCCCCAGTGTGTCCAGAGCTGCCTAGTGGTGGGGTGCAGAGGACGGCTTCAGAGGTGCTCAGTGCTTTGTCCGGGTGCTGGAGATCCCATAGGCTGCCTTCCTGTGAGGCATCCAAAAGAGATGAGAGCCAGGGCCGGCGGGACGGCTCAGTGAGTGGGGCTCCTACTTCCTACTGGCGACCTGAGTTTGATTCCTGGAAGCCGCATGGTAGAAGGAGGGAGGTGACTCCTGAAAAACAGTCCTCTGACTTCCACCCGTGCACCATTTTTTCCCAAAAAAGAAGAGGAAGGAGGAGGAGGAGGAGAGAAGGAGAAAGAGGGCCGGACTGGGGCCGTATGCTTACAATACTGGCTCTTGGGAGGTTGAGGCAGGAGGATTGCCTTGAGTTCAAGGTCAGCCTGAGCTCCATAAAGGGATCCTAGAGAAAGAGAGAAGCCAGTGAGATAGCTAGTGGGTCAAACATCTGTTCTTACCCAAATTGGAGACCTGAGTTGGAGTCCCAGAAGCCCATGGGGTAGAAGGAGAGAACTAAATTCTGAAAGTTGTTCTCTGACCACCATCCGTGTGAGGCCGCATGCATGTGTGTGCTTTCTCTTTCTCTTTTCACATTTTATTTATTTGAGAGAGAGTAAAACACGACCAACACCAAGCTTGGTGAAAAGGCAGAACAAGAAAACCACATTGTATCATGTGGTTGCAGCCTATTCAAATATCGATAGGTTCATACTTGAAATAGAAGCCGGGGAAGCAACGCTGCAGGAATCCAAAGACTTTGCTTGTACTCAGCACATCTGCTTGAAAATAGCTTCCCAAGAAACGCTCCTCTAAGGGGAGGGGCTTATGGATTGCCTTCTGTGTGGGAGTGCCATGCTGGCTGAGCAGATAGATCTGTGTTGTAAATGTGCTCTCTCCTGGGCTGGCGAGATGGCTTAATGGGTAATAAGCCTGCATGCAAACATGGGGACCTGAGTTCAATCTCTGGAAGCCCACGTGGTGGAAGGAGAGATGTGATTTCTGACCGTTGTCCTCTGACGGCTGCACATGTGCCTGTGTTCTCTCTCTCTCTCACACACGCACACAACCTATAAACAGATAACATATATTTTAAAGTGTGTTTTCCTACCCATGGTTGCTCTTCTATCTTTTATGCAGTTTTTTTTTTTTCCTTTGAAATGCCGAATATTGAACTCGGGGCCCTGCGCATGCTAGACAAATGCTCTGCTTCTGAGCTATATTCCTCACCTTGTTGTCTTAAGAGAAGCTCTCCCCATGTAGCTTAGACTGACCTTGAACTCGGATTCGTCCAGTCTCAGCTCTGGAGTGCTGGGATTACAGGCATGTACTGCCATAGCCACCTCCAATGTAGTCCATCCATAGAGATAAACTCCTCGGGCTGGTGAGATGGCTCAGCGGGTAAAGGCACTTGCTGCACAAGCCTCATGACCCAAGTTCAATCCATGGGCTCTACAAGGTGGAAGGAGGTAACTCCACACACACACACAAAACAAATATTTTAAGAAAATATAAATTTCTGGTTTCAATGTCATTCAATGTATCAGTCTAATCTTTAGTAATTAATGAGTCTTTTTCTTACTTAACAAGTCTTTTATCTACGGAATTTCCAAAGATATTCTCCATATTGTTTTCTACACTATTCCTTGGTTTGTCTTTGAAATTTAGGCGTACGATCAATTGAGTTTCTACTCTGTGTGTTGTAAGGTGGGTCAAGATGCAGACGTGAATATTCATTTGGGCAGAATGGCAGCTCATAATCCCAGCACTTGGGAGGTAGCGGCAGGAGGATTTCCTTGAGTTCAAGGTTAGCCTGGGCTGCATAGTTAGACTCTGTCTCAAACTATTCAACAACAAAAAAGGAAGAAAGGAAGGAAGGAAGGAAGGAAGGAAGGAAGGAAGGAAGGAAGGAAGGAAGGGAGGGAGGGAGGGAGGGAGGGAGGGAGGGAGGGAGGGAGGGAGGGAGGAAGGAAGGAAGGAAGGAAGGAAGGAGAAAGAGGAAGGGAGAGAGAGAGAGAGGGAGGGAGGGAGGAAAGAAGGAAGAAAAAAATGCTGAGTCATTCAATCCCATACTACTAATCACTGTCTTTTCTACTTCTCTGAACTGCTGTCTTCAAAGCTCCCAATCCAAGTGTCTTCAGCACTGGACTCACATTCACAACTCCGGCACTCAGAAGGCTGACACGGGATCCCTTCAAGTTCAAGGTCAGCCTGGCCCCAGAGCGAGTCAGATAGGCACAGAGGGAGCGGGTCTGCAGCCCCGTCGTCCGCAACAAAGTATCCTTACGTCTGAGTCCTGCTCTGGAGTTTCCATTTCTAACTGTCCCTCCAACACCCGTCCCTTTTAATGATTGTGGCTCCCCCCTTTCTATTTTCATTTATATGTGTGCATGGAGTTGTGTGTGTGTGCACAGATGTGTATGCATGTTTGCATGCGTGTGGGCACATGTGTGTGCACAAGCCTGAGTGTGTCTATATGAATGTGGGCATATATGTGTGGTCAGGTGTGTACTTGTAGACGTGGGGGTTCAGGTTGATGTCAGGAATCATCGTCCTTGATCCCTCTTCAATCCTATTCTTGTGGTCTCTAATCAAGCCCACAGCTTGCCCATACAGTTAATCTGGCTAGCCAACTTAACTCTGGGGTTCCCAGTCTCCCACTTCCAAACCAGGAGTAACAGACAAACTGTCCAACCCGCTCAGCCTGTTACCTGGGATCTGGGATCCAAACTCTGGTCCTTTTGATGTGCAGCAAGCTCTTCAACTGTGGACTGTTTCCCCGCCCGAATCATTGCAGCTTTCATTGCTTTTTTCCCCTCGTCCCTTTCTCTCCCCCCCCCCCCCGTTTTTTAATTCTAGGTATGATAGATACAGGTGTCGACTTGACAGTTGCTGAGTTTGGGCACAGCAGTGAAGAACTGACAGGTAGGGCACGCTCTTGAGCAAACCTGCAGGCAGTAGTTGATATGGAAGACCCAGCCCACAGTGGGTGTGCCTCCCGGTGGAGCCCGCATAAAGGATGGCATAGGAGCCCAACTCCTTCGACCCTCCAGCGTGGTTGAGGTTCACCCTTGGTTGGGGTTCTCCAGGAATTCCCCCCACCTTCAGCACCAAGACAGGGGCTGCTAAGATGAGTAGCTCCTGAACTGAGCTGGTCAGACCAGTGGATTCCATGAGCAGGAGCCCCCTGCCCGGCTTCTTTGGCCGGTTCAGGGGTTGGCATGTTGTCTGGCCAGTGAGGTCCGCCCCTCTCTCAGCAGTTACGGGGCTACGGTGTGACCAGGTCCCTCGGCCCCTGGTGTGTGTGGATAGCTCTCCCGTCAAGCTGCAGAAAAAACTGCAACCAGACAATCATAAATCAGAATAAAGGCCCTTGTTCCCTTAAGCTTTTTGGCCATGAGTTTATCAATAACACTCAGGCCAACCACGTTAATATCCATCCGCCTTTCCCATCAGGCCCTCCACTATATCCCCCCTCAACCCACATATCCTATCTCTCTATCTATCTATCATCTATCTATCTCTCTATCTATCTATCTCTCTCTCTCTCTATCTCTCTATCTATCTATCTCTCTCTCTATCTATCTATCTATCTATCTATCTTGTGTGTGTGTGTGAGAGAGAGAGAGAGAGAGAGAGAGAGAGAGAGAACCGTATGTCGCTGTGGAGGACCAAGGGTGACTTCAGGAATCATCCTGCTTCGTTCAGGGATTTCCCAGGCTCAGAAGTGTAGACCGCTGCCATTTCTGCCTGGGACCTGGGATCCAAATTCAGGACCTTGTACTTGAGAAAGAGTCATAACTCCCCCTGAGCCATCTCTCCAGCCCCACATATCCTATTTTTAAACCCACTAAGTCTAATTCGAGCCACCTGCATGTGCATGGGTGTGGGGCTGCCCACGAGGGCTCGGGCGGCAGGTCAGTGAATGTATTGGGATGTTATTCCCTTTAGTGTGTGGGACGCGATCACCTGACAATGTTCCCAGGTCTCATCTGGCGGCTCTTCTCTGCTCCAGACTGGAGTGTGGCCTGCATTGCCAACCACTTCAACGCAGGCTATTTGCTCTGAGAGTCGAGTCAGCGCCACGCTCTTGGGGACAGTCACCCTGGCACTTTCGGCTGTCCTGAGGTCTGTGTGACTATCCCGAGAATAGTCTCTCAAAGAACTGGGGGAGGGAAGACAGAGGTGTGGCGAGATAGCCCATCTGCCTCTCCTGTATTGACCAGAGTTGCTGAGTTACCTGTCACCCGGGTTGCCTCTTGCCCCGGGGTTACCTGTCACTTCAGCAAGGTCTCTGGGCTCCGGGGCTGACCCCTCCAGACTGATTGATCTAAGCTAGCACTCAGAAAGGTCACTGACCTGGAAGAGCAGGCATAAGGCTAGAGAAGGAGCCCAAACTCTCTTAAAAGTCCAAAGCCGGGTACCAGCAAGCTTCCTGCACGCAGTTCTCTTCAACGTCTCTTCTTGACCTTCACCCCAGCTCTCGGCTTATACTTCCTCTTAGTAGCCAGTGGTTCTTCATTCAAATCACACGTCTTCCTCCTGTAAACTCCAAGAGGTTACAGGTCATGCTGGTCACTAAGCACATGTGGGGAAGTCACATGGGTGTGACTCCTGTATGGTACCTGGTGCCCCGTGTTCATGACCTGAGTGAGTGATCAGTCAATCAGTCAGGCCACCATGTCAAGCATTCATCCAAACCCTTCGTCTCTCGCATGCCTGACCTTTGGCTCTGCTCTCCAAGTGCTTGCTTTGGGTACCAAGTTCAGGAATGGTTTCCAGTTAATCAGGCTCCAAGTGGCATCTCCATTCATTCATTCATTCATTCATTCATGTGTAGATCAGAGGGCACTCACTGTGTGTGCCTGTGTGGAGGCTCAAGGGTGACTTCTGGAATCATCCTGGATTATTCCACCTCTTCTTTGCTTTGCTCTGGAGTTTTCCCTGGCTCTGCCTTCCAGGATTAGAAGTACAGGCCACCACCATTTCTGCCCTGGCATTTTTATGTAGAATCTGGGATCCGAACTCAGGTCCTCTTACTTTCGAGACAACTGCTTAAATTCATCTCCTGAGCAGGTCCCCCTTTTCAATGTCTTCTCCAATATGGCAGCTTCCTAGACAGGAGCTGCAAGAGAAGTGAGGACACAGGTCTGTTTGGTTCATTCAGAAAGTAAAGTTAATGTGCAATTACCTGTCAGAAATGAGTTTTATTAGAGCAGAGTGGCCATAATGGAGCCTTAAGGTGAGAGAGATAGGCAGCATGGCATGTGTTGGCGTGGGGGGTGGGTCTGAAACCTTCACCAAATCCCAGAATCCCCAGAATCCTCCAGACAGAGGAGGCCCCTCACTTTGGTTGCTTTTCCAAAGTGTGGCTGAAGTTTTACAGCACGTGACATGGTTTGACCTGATACCATGGAGATGGAAGTAAGAAGGTGCTGATAAGGACTGTAATTTACAGTGGTCTCGGTGGACTGTCTTGGACAGTCCGAGTGTGGGAGAGGCTGGACATACTGCATGTGGGAGGAGGGGAACAGCCAGGAATAGGGAAAGAGACTTTGGGGGGTGGGGAGTGTGGGGAGTGTGTGATTTCTGGAAGAGACAGCTAGAGATGATTGTGATCTAAGGTAGGTAAGTAGCTCTGCTGACAGGTGCTGTTGCTATGGGTTACGATGTGTGGAACATTTAGCAGGTGAGGGTTTTTCTGGGATTGCTGGAGCGAGACCCGGGCAACCTCTGTGGACCTCGCTGATGCGCGTCCTCTACCCGACTCTCTGCCAGCAAACAGGCCTTGGGTCTTGGTTTGTTTTCATGGTTGCGATGTTGCATGAGACCAGAGACAGGGTTGGGCAATGCCCACGGGGCCTTCTGTTTCCACCAGGAGCTCTGCAAGGCTTCCCTGGGGTCCGCAGGAGGTCTAGTCGCTGTAAACAGTTTGTTTGAAAGGAATGGTGCCATTGGGTATTGAGGAACATCAGTGAAATGAATTTGCCTGACTCAGAGACGGTACAGGCTCAAGGGCTGCTGGATCTGCATGCGCAGCCGGTGAGGCATGATAGGTATCTGAAATACTTAAGTGGGCGATGGAGCGTCAGAGTGGATGGTCCAAGTGAGTGATGTCTTCGGGTGCCCAGCTTGCACCCCATGATGAAAAGAAGCATTCTGCAGGAGCAGATGTGCAAAGCTTGGCCTCAGGCTACTTGTCTACCAGAGAGCCAATGGGCATTGGCTGTCACAGAGGACCCTCACCTCTGACACTTGGGGGGGTGTCAAGAGAATAGTCTTGGGACCCGCCCTGCCTCCTTTGCCAGCCAATCGTGCTCGAGGGCTTCCTCTTGTGCTACTTAACAGAATCCTATAGGCTGCTCAATATGTAATCAGAAACAGATTGGCACATGACACTGGGGGCTGGGAAATCCGCAATTGAGGGATCGGTATCTGTGGAGGGTCTTCTGGCTGGATTGTCTCACAACAGTGGGGGCAAAGGGAGCAAGAGGAAGCAAAGGGAAGCTGTGCTTGCCAATAATAAGGGCATGGGGGAGTCATTCGTGGGGGGAATGGGGGAGAGTGGGGGAAGAGTAGGGAAGAGTGGGGGAAGGGTGGGGGAGAGTGGGGCAAGGGCTCTATTACTCCTTGAAGTTCCTGCCTCCCTGGGTGGTGAGACAGCTCAGTGGGTATGGTGCCAGCTGACAAACCCTGTCACCTGAGTTTGGTAGTTTGAGCCCTAGAAGCCCACGTTAGGAGAGAAATAACTTATACCCTTGGCGCGCTGCATATGTCTCTCTCTCTCTCTCTCTCTCTCTCTCTCTCTCACGCTCTGTCAAATAAATGTCTTTTTAAAAAAGTTCCCACGTCCCAACCTCCCAACAACTTTGCCTTAAGGATCAAGTTTCTAAAAAGTGACCTTTCAGGGGACCTTCTAAACACGGCAGACTAGGATGAAAAACTTAGGCGGATTGGTTTGCTAATTGGGTTGTTGAAATAAAATGCCACTGTGAATAACAGAAACTTAATGCCTGGCATTTGTGGAGGCTGGAAGCCTGAGGTCAAGCTGTTGAGGGGGGAGGGTGGTTCTGCTCACAGCCGGGTGGGGTCGTGCACAGCTGTGAGCTCAGGTCTTGGGAGGTGAAGGCAGAAGGAGCAGAAAGAAGTTCGAGGTCAGCTTCTGACTCAAGGCGAGCTGGAAGCCAGCCTGGGTTACGGGAGTCTTTGTCAGAGAGAGAGAAAGAGAGAAAGAGAGAGAGAGAGAAAGGAAGGAAGGAAGGAAGGAAGGAAGGAAGGAAGGAAGGAAGGAAGGAAGGAAGGAAGGAAGGAAGAGGAGAGAGAGGAGAGAGAGAGAGAGAAAGAAAAGTGAACAGCAACGGTAACAACAAAATTGTCCTGTCTGGGGGCTGGAGAGGTGGCTCAGGGGCTAAGCCTCTGCCTTGAGGCAGAAGGTCCTGAGTTCGGATCTTAGACCCCACGTATAGACGCTGGGCGGAGGCGGGAGCGGCCTGCGTTTCTGGTCCTGGTAGGGCGGAGCCTGTGAATCCCGGGGCAGAGTAAACAAGGAGGAGGTGGAGGCGTCCATGGTGGTTCGCGAATTCATCCATGGTTCTACACAGACATACACACATACACACACACGGGCACACATGCGTACACGCACAATTGAATAAATAATAAAAAAATTAAATAAAAATATTGTCCTGTCTGAATTACTCCTTTTTGGAAGAACACCTGTCATTTAGAGTTGGGCACCTACCTTACTTCAATACTACATGCAATTACCTTATTTTTACTTTCTCTCTCTCTCCCCCTTTCCCCTTCCTTCCTTTCTCCCTCCTCCCTCTTTCTTTTCCTCTTTCCCTCCCTCCATTCTTTTTTTTACCTTCCTCCCTCCCTCTCTTCTTTCTTTTCCTCCCTCTTTCCCTCCCTCCCTTCCTTCTTTCCTTGTGTCTCATGTAGTCCAGACTGGTCTCAAACTTTTTTTAAAAATGTATTTATTTTAGGTTTGTGAGTGTAGTCGATGACGACTCTGAACTCTTGAAACGGCCCTACTTTCATGTAAAGTCTCTGTCTGAGGAACTGTCAACACGGAAGCTGTGGGACGGAATTCACTCTTAACACTTAGGGTAGGTAGGGGCTCTAACATCCTAAGAACCCCATTCCTGCTGCATCCAACTCCATGAAGGGGGGGAGCATCAAGATAGAAGCCAGTAGTTCATAGAAAGGCACCTAGATTCTGTGGTAACAAGCAAAGGTGTGGCTCACTGTTAGGGCTCTTGTCCTGCTGGTGGGCACAGGCCACGGTGGGCACAGGCCGAGGTGTTTGGGAACCTTGTCTTAACATCTGCACTCTCACCTTCCAGGGTTCCTCCTCCTCCTCTTCCTTCTCCTCCTCCTCCTTCATAAAACATACTTCTTAATAATATTTTATTATTTACCTGTGTGTGTGTGTGTGTGTGTGAGAGAGAGAGAGAGAGGGAGGGGGGGACTGTGTCCCTGTGGAAGATCAAGGGTGATTTCAGGAATCATCCTGGATTGCTTCTATCTCCTCCTTGCTTTGCTGTGGGGTTTCCCAGGCTCCGCCCTCCAGGCCGTCATCATTTCCACATGGGACCTGGGATCTGAATTCAGGACCTTCTGCTTGCAAGGCAAAGTCTTAACCCTTGAGCCATCTCTTCAGCCTGGTTCTGTCGTTGATATGGGGGTCCCTCTCCTGGGGTCTGTATGTGTCCAGGTTCTTGTGTTCGGGAATGGAAAACTGAAACTGGAACATGCGTGTAGAGGATTAAGGCAGAGTTTATTAGAGAGAAAGGACGGAACTCATAGAAGTTAATCCATGAGGGGCAAGACAGCCACCAAGAACTCACAGATTCCAGGCATGAATTCAGGAGGACGAGGGAAAGATGCAAAAGGAACTCAACAGACTCCAGACATGGAGTCCCATGAGGGGCAAGGATGCCAAAGATGGCTGCCAGGGTCAGGTATATTTATGCACTTAGGCAAGTAGGGAGGGGAGGGGGGGAATGGCTTTTCCTCATTTTTCAGCTCCAGTTTCTGCAACCCTGATTGGTGCTTTTGTTCCTCTGCATCGCACTGGTCTGTTCATATTGGGACCCAACCCAGTAGATATTCTGCGGGAGCTCAGGACCTCACCTCACGTAGGATTTAGCTACCTTGGAGAACTAATGTCCATATCGGTTCTCGAACAAGGGCTGGGGGAAGTTGGGGAAGGGTGTACTCCTTCAGGGTAATTCCGGCAGTGGGGATAACCTTCAAAGACCTTCAGAGCCAGCTGTGGTGGCAAGCACCAGTAGGATTTGCTGAAGGAGGCAGAGGCAGGAGGATCAGGAGTTTGAGACCAGCCTGGGCTATACTTTGAAATAAAAGGTGATTTTATTACTTAAAAAAAAAAAGGCCTATGGGCTATACTTTGAAATAAAAGGTGATTTTATTACTTAAAAAAAAGACCTTCAGAGGCCATCCCAGCATGGATGCTTTAAAACTGCCTAATTCTGGCCCTCTAGTCCAAGACCCAGCTGCCTTCTTCCTCTTCTGCCCGGATGAACCCAAGGGTCTGGGAACTCCCCCATCTCTGCCAATCATCCTCCTCTATCCTATGCCGAGGGACTCAGTGGCTGATGTGAGAGACACTGTGGGCCCCTGGATGCAGGTGACCTCAGTGGCTACTGGTGACTCTCTAGATAAAGAGCAAAATACCATATCTTGTAGAACCCCGAGGTCTTGGACAGGAACATTTACCTCAAAACAAACTGAAACTGGCGAGACTCTACTTCTAGATTCCAAACGAGTTTGCTCACAATAGAGGGTGTTGCAGTCCGCCTGCATGGTTGCTGATAAATGACCATCAAACGGCTTAAGGGAACAGGAGGTTTATTATCTCTTATGATTACTGGTTACAGTTCTTAGTCCAGCTTGTCAGGAGAGCACGCACCAACACCAGGGCCGAGGGAACTGGCCACACCATCTCTACATAATGGCTGAGAGAGGGACAATCCTTACTCGCCAGACCAGCATGTCTGGTCACGTGTACACAAGGACTCCAACTTTCTCAATCAGCTTTCGGTATTTTATTCCAGGGCCTAGTCCCACCCACCATGGGCTGGGCCTTCCCCATCAGCTAGACAATCTCCTGCAGGTTTGCTCTGGGCTTAACTCAACCACTAATTCTCTACAAATGTGCCCAGAGCTCAAACCCTCAGCATTTAAGTTGACATTTGTGCTTAACTATGATGGGGGGAAAATTCCTTTTGAGGCAAGTTCATTAGCCCAGGCTGCCCTCCGACTCCCTGTGTAGCCCAGGATAACCTTGGGCTTCTGACCTTCCTTCCTCCACCTCCCAAGGGCTGGATTGCAAGTGTGAGACACCACGCCTGGTTATACAGTCTGAGGGTGGAACCTCAGACTCTGGGCACGCTAGGCAAGCCAAAAATAAATAAGTAAATGAATAAAGACAAAATAAATCAGTTAAGTAAGACCGAGAGGATTTATGAGTGGGGAGGAAAGGATTTTTGTCTTTCCTTAGAAAGTTATATGTTGCCCTCCACCCCCCCACCTCCACATACACTCTATTTAAAATTGCAATATCTGGGCTATAGAGATGGTGGCTCAGGGGTTAAGACTCTTCCTCACAAGCAAAAAGTCCTGAATTCAGATCCCAGCTCCCACATATGCCAGGCATGGCAGAAATGCCAGGCTTGGGAGAAAAAGATAGAAAGAAAAAAAAATGGCAATATCTCTGGACTTGTCAGATGACTTAGAGAGTAAAAGTTCTCTATCTTTTTCCCCTCTCTCCTGTTCTTTCAACAAGTATGGACTGATTAAAAAATCAAGACTTGCTTATAAAAACAAGCAACCCACAGCACGTGATCCCTCCCCCCATTCTATTTCTACCTCTTGTTTTCTCCTCCCAGCCCCAGACTGTGACTCACCTGCCTCCATGAATTTTGCGTGTTTATTGTGCTTCTGTCTCCTCCCACCTGAGGGCCCCAGTCAGGGCATCATCACACCCAGCCTGCCCTAGCCAGCAGGTGTGTGTGTGTGTGTGTGTGTGTTGGGGGGGTGTCCCACCACAGCTGCCGCTGCCACTCTACACGCCAGAACCTCCCTCACTCTGGTCTCTGATCCCCACCCACCAACAGGCCGGGAGCTGGGGCCTCTCCCTGCCGCCTCTGGTCAACTCCCAGGTGCCCCTGGGCGCAGCTCAGACAGTCCCGGGACCCTTCAGCAAGGAGAATGACTGCTTGAAGATGGTTGGGTGGTTCACTTGTTCCGTTTGAAATGCACGTGTCATCATGCTGTAAGTGGAGGTCAAAGTGAGACAGGATTAGAGCAGCCATGTTCTGGTTTCAATCTTCGACTCCGGAACACAAGAACCCTACAACATTGGGACGGTCGAGATGGTTTTCCCTGCAACAAAAGGACCTGAACCACCGCGTGGATTCTGAGAATCAAACTCTGCAGGTTAGACTTGGCAGCAAGCACCTTTACCCATCGGGCCATCTTGCTGGCCCTGTGTTTATTTGTGAAGCAAAGTCTCAACATGTCCTGACTGACTTGGAATTTGCAATACAGACCAAGGGTTGCATCATGCTGGGGCGAGCTGCCTGTCTTTGTGCCCTACTGAGTGCTGGGACTACAGATGTGTGCAATCACTGCCTGCCTTTCACATCTGGTTTTTAAAGGCATGACAGGCTTTTCAGCTTCCTGTGGACAAGGAGATTCAGGGGCCTCCTGATCTTCCCAAGAAGCCTGGAACTCTGAGTCACCTTGGAAACCAGTTCTACAGGGACCTGCCGGGAGAAATCCTGTGCCCGGTTTACAATGATCTCATTAGCCTGTGTTTACACGGCGCTTGGGTTGCCCTGGGTCTCTCTGACAGGCTCCGTGGTTGCCAGCAAGGCAGAGAGCCAGCCTGGCCTCCCAGGGCAGTGTGGCTACATTGCCCATCCTCCCAGCAGGACGAGGGCAGGCGACTCCCTGGTCAAGTAAGTCATTGCATGACAGACGCCCTTTCTGGAAAGGAAGATAGGGCAAAGTGAAGTTACCAAACAGACGCTTCCGAAACGTGAAACCCGAGTAAACATTAGAGAATTCTAGATGCAGCTGTGAAGAGCGGTTTCCTCGCTTTATTATTATTATTATTGTTATTTTCAGTGGAGAGAAGTGAGGCAGGCCGCACACTGTTGTTGCCCAGGCTGGCCACGAGATAGCCTTCTACCTCAGCTTCAGAGCCTGGGATTACAGACTTGTGCCAACATATCCAACAGCTTTGAGATGAGCAAACCGAGGCCCAGAGAGGGTAAATGGTGCACGCCTGTGATCCCAGCACTTGGGGCGGGGTGTGGAGGTAGGAACATCAGGAGTTCAAGGCCAGCCCTGGCCGCATAGCAAGCTTTAGGCCAGCTTAGGCTACATGAGACCATAGCTCAAAAAACAACAGGAATGGGGGGGGGGCTTGAGGTGTTACAGCTGGGTGAGGCTCTCTCTCCCCACCGCCACCTCTCCTTTCTCTCCTTCCTGATGGTGGATGTCATTGACCTGCCATCTTCCTGCTTCTGCCGCCACCTCTCCTTCTTGCCACGATGAACTTCATCTTTCGGGAACTATAAGCTGGAATAAGTCTCTTAAAAACAAAACTCACATAAACACGCATGCACACATACACATATGCACACACACATGCTAGGGGTCAAGCAGAGTCCTGGAGTTTGCTTCTATTTAAAAAATACTTTATTTATTTGAGGGGGGGAATGAGAGAGAGAGAAACACATGTATGCCAGGGTGCACTAGTGGAGGTCAGAGGTCAACTCTGGGATTATCTGTTCTTTCCACCACCTGGGCTTCTGGGGATTGAACTTGGGTCGCCGGCTTTACCAGAAAGCACTTTAAGCTGCTGAGCTATGTCCTTTCCGGATTGACAAGCCTTAAGCTATAGACGTTCCTCCAGGTCTATGCCAGAGCTCATTCCTGGGGCCCAAAACAGCAATTCTAGGCAAGGTAGTTCAACCCCCGGAGGGCATTTGGAAATGAGAAAACATGTGATCACAGGGATGAATACGGCTCCTTTGGAATTCAGAGGAATTTACACATGAGGTGGTGTTGGCCAGGGAGGAGGCTCAGTGAGTGAAATGCTTGCACCACAAGCCTGGCGACCGGAGTTTGATTCTTGGAATCCTCAAAGAGGCAGAAGAAGAGAATCGACTTCACGTGTGCTCTGTGGCACGTGCATGCTCCCCTACAAATAATAAAAACATTTAGGTATTGTTTTTGGTTGTTTTGTTTTGATTGTTGTTTTTTGAAAGTCTTACTGTATAGTCCAGAATATCTTGGAACATAGTATGGAGTCAAGACTGGTTTTAAACTTGTGATCTTTCTGTCCTGGCCTCCTGAGTATAGAAATTAGTGGAGTGCACCACCATGCTTAGTGTGGCATTTTTTTTTAACTCCATTATTTTATTATATACTTCTCTTAGAGAACAACCACCATGCCCAAAAATATTAGGGCCACAGGGGAAAGGAATGGAGAGCCAGTCTGATAATGTGTAAGGCGGACAGGAGGTTCATTGATCAAGAGAAGTTAACTCAAGGGAGAGACTCAAGAAATAGGAGTTTTATTCAAGCGGAGTCTGATGGCCGAGGGAACCATAGCTTAGCCTTAAGGTGGGAGAGCATTAGAACAGGAGAGAGAGGGAGGGAGAGAGAGAAAGAGAGAGAGAGAGAGAGTCTTAGAGAATAGGGAATCACCAGTGGGACAAGTCTTCACGGAGCCCCAAGACAAATGAGGCGCCCGCCTCTTTCAGATGTGGCTGAGGGTGGCCAGGGAGCAGGGCAGGAGGGCACAACATGAAAGAATGAAAAAGATGTCAGTTATGGTGGTCACCAGGGCAGGGGAGAATCTGAAGAGAGGTCATGGTGGTCACCAGGGCAGAGGAGAATCTGAAGAGAGGTCCTAGGCTGGTGGCCAGCTTTTATGGCCCTGAGACGTTGCTAAGGAGTTGCTAGGGACATAGACCATGCGGGGGGAGGGGGGAGTAAAAGAATGTCCCCCAAAGGATAGTGGGATGTTTGGTCTGTTCAGGAATCAACACATTCCGGCTAGGGTAGAGGAGGCTCTCCAACATGGCGAGAGGCCAGCAAACAAGTTGCTGGGGAGTTGTCCTCATTGTGTGGGCTTTGTGCTAACTCAACTCTTCATCCACAGGCTGCAGAAAGGCCCACGTCCCGTGACAAGAGTGCTCTCACAATAAGCACATCGCCAACACACTCCCTGTCCCGTCTGCGTGTGCAGTTCTCTCCTTGGCGCGTGGTGACTGTGCGGGTTATGTAACAGTCCTGCCTTATTCCTGCTGTCTTTCTGCCCCAGCGCGCTGAGTGCTTTGAATTAAAGACCCAAGATCTCTCCCACCTCCCTCTGGCCTTGGCTCTCTCTCCTCTGAAGTGCTGGGAGGAGATTTCTCTACCGGACCCTTATCTATCTCCAGATAGCTCTTCCTAGAAACTCAACTGCCACGACCCCTCCTTTTCCCCCCAGGATAAATTTACTCAGTCCCAAAAGAGACCACAGTGCTGCTCACACAATCCTCCAAAGGCCACTTTAGGCAACTTTTATTACCTGGGGAAACTTTTATGTGCATAAACAATCTCAATGGGCATTCCTTCCCTCCCTTCTCCCCCCATGGCTAGGTACATACCCCCAACACACACCTGCCACCAAGCCCCAAGCCCCTGCTTTTTTTCAGGCTCCTACCTAATCACCTGGCTTTTGAGTCTCTTATGCTGCCGGCATGTAAGCTGAAATCACAAGATTTTTCTCCTGAGAATCTGCTGACTATCAGGGTATTTCAGAGCCAAGTCAGCAAGTCTTCTACAGCCAAAAAAGAAACCAGCTCTTCTCTACTTGGGAAAAGTTCATGTTCAGGCTAGAAAGGGAAGCCACACCAAGGGACTGGATCTGGTGAGCTCTGGACTGGCTGATCAAGAAGAGAAACCTGTGGCAAACAGTAGATCCATGACCCACAGACCAGCCTTGCAGAGGGTCCCTGTTTCACAGAAAGAGGCTTGCTGGAAGGACCCACCCACTGGGTAGCATCAGATCCTGCTGGCAATGGAACCAGATCCAAAGCTTGTCTGGGCTTAGCCCATTCCAAAGCTCCAACTGGGACCTTGTTTGGACATACTCTGGGCGTGGGACTGCGATTGGAATAATGATTTGCAAATGCCTACTTGAAGGGGGTTAGCCTTATTGTGTGGGTGCAGTTGTCACGAAGGTCCCAAGGGAGATGTTATTAACCCTCACTGGACAAGCACAGAAACCCAGCGCAGATAGTTCCAACGACTTGCTGCACCTCGCTCCACATCACAAAGGCTGCCGTGGGAAATCTGGGTGGAAACTACTGAAGAAAACAGAAGAGAAAAATCCAAGGCCTTCAGATGCCAAGTGCGGGAGCGCACACCTGAGATCCAGCACTGGGGGGGGGGATTCAGAGGTCTGCAGCCAGCTCAAGACCAGCCTGTATAACATGGGACCCTGATTTCAACACAAATGAACAAGCACCAGAACAGGTTGGGGCGCAGCTCAGCCACAGGGCGCTTGCCTAGCATGCAACAAAGCTCCCCTTTCTTCACCACGGTATAAAAGCAGGTGTGACGCCACACACAATTTCAGCCCTTGAGAGGAGAAGGCAGGAGGATTCAGAAGTTCAAGGTCATCCTCGGTTGCATGGTAAAGCCTGCAACATTCGACTCCACTCAAACACACAGCAAAGCTGAGGGAAGTCCGAGCACTACACATTCCAAAAGTCTAAGCATTCCTTCTGATCGCTCCTGATTGACCCTTCTGATTGCTCCTTCTGACTACTCGTGATCGATCCTCTGATCGCTCCTTCTGATCCCTGCAGAAGTTGGTGTGTACAGAGGTCAGACACAGCGTCAGTGACCGAGCCTGTTCCTTTCGCTGCCAAGAATAGCAAACGCATGGGCAAGGAAGGCTGTGTGCCCCCTCCTGTGTGCCTGACTGCCAGGGAAGGAGAACGTGCCTATCCGTCAATGACACTGGGCAGGGGGCCAGTGGAATATAAAGTCCAAGCTGCCCACAGTGTCCAGTAAGCTTCATGTTTAGTCATGTCATGTGATTTCAATTATGGAATTGTTTTTGCACATGTGTGTGTATGTATGTGTATGTATGTGTGTGTGTGTGTGTGTGTGTGTATACAAGAAGGCACTTGAGCCGTGTGTGCCTTTGGAGGCCCAAGGGTGATGGGAGATAACAGGATTCGTCCTGGATTGCTCTACTTACCACCTTATTGCTTTGTTCTGGGGTTTCCCAAGTTCCCCCTTCCAGGACTAGAATTTCTAGCCAGAATTATGTGGAATCTCAGGATCTGAACTCAGGTCCTTTTGCTGGTGAGCTATTTTCTCAGCCAATTATGGAAATGTTTTCAAAGTCAATGTGTGGGGGGAAGTGGGGGGCTGAACTGCTGGAGGCCTAGAACAGTGTCTGGCTCATCCAGCTGCCTTCGCCGGTTCCCACGGGTTCCCTTCTGCTAAAGGAAGCTTGTATTTGTTTGGTTTTTGATCAAGTCGCTCTCACCTTTTGATGTTTTGCCCAAGGTGGGCGTCTCTGGGGAAGGTGGGGTTTCCTTGGCAAATTCATTTCTGTTTCTCTGTTCTCTGAGGGTTTGACCACAGTGAGCAGCTCTGGGAATCAGCACCTCAGTCACTTGCTGGGGAAGCCAGAGGCCACTTAGGTCATGGCCGCATAGCATCTCGGTCCCTTGCTGCTCCTTGCGCATAGCGATGCCCACAATGTCAGGCCCTCACTTCCTGCTCAGGGGAGGGGAGTCCCCTGTCTTTCCGTCCTCTTTGGTGGCTAGTTCCGCTATGCTCCATCATCCTACCTGCTGCTGGAGCTGTTTGCCTGTTTGCTGCTGTCTGGGTCTGCTAGACATCCCTGGTTTCCTGCAGGTGGCTTCCCATGATCCTCTGCTTCCCAGCAAGGGCTCGGAGACCACAACCCTGCTCACCTCGCCCACTGCCCCATCCTGGCGCGAGCTTCCAAAGAAAGTTGGCATCTAAGCAAGGGGTGTCAGGAGCAGGAGGTGGGGGAGGAGTGTGCTTATTTGAGGGAGAGAACCTCTACTTTGGCTGTGGCTGGTGTGTTTCTCACGATGGGCAGATAGGTGCGCAGGAGGCCCAGATTAAAGACCTTACAGAGAAAGTCCCTAGCACCTCTTCTCTCCCAGGCCCCCAGCGCTCTCTGTCAGCCAAAGTTCCCCGGATGCGTAGTCTGGCCCCTCCCCATCTTGTGTTTCCAAAGGACAGCTGGGGGGAGGGGGGGAGTCCCTCCTCACACATCCACAGCTATTTTCATTAACCTTAAAGTTTCGCAAACAAACACACAACAGATAGAACACGGTGGTTTCTCTACAAACGTGGTGTCCGGAGCAGCATTGCTTAAATTTTATCGTGCCTATCATTCAGGGGGTCTCGTTCACGGAGGTTCTGATTTGGGAGGTCTGGATCGGATCTGTGTTTCTAACAAGCTCTCAGGTGATGCCAAAGCTGTCTTTGGAAAATGACTTATGGGAAACCTGGGAAGCGCGCTACCTACCTCTGCCCCCCACCAGCCAGCTAAAACCTCCA
Source organism: Typhlomys cinereus (assembly GCA_023101885.1). Lineage (NCBI taxonomy): Eukaryota > Metazoa > Chordata > Mammalia > Rodentia > Platacanthomyidae > Typhlomys > Typhlomys cinereus. The sequence goes on along the minus strand of JALPQD010000531.1, from coordinate 979,844 downwards.
GGATTGCTGATGTTTTTCAGCAGACTGAAAAACATGGGCTGGAGAAGTAGATTTAGAAAGTTTCAGGTTTCTCTCTCTCTCCTCTGTCTCTCTCACTTCTTTCCCTCACCCACAGTCTCAGAGACTGAGAAGGGCATAAACATGCAAGCTCAGGCCTGTATTGTCTGGTCTCTGCTGGGAGGAACCGCCAGGAGTGGAACGAGGCTCTGAGCCTCAGTTTCTTTACATTTGTTCTCTGGGGTTGAGAGCCCTTGAGATCCAACCTCCTTTGTTTCTAGTAAATCCGCAAGCATTATCACCAAGTCTCCCCGTGGTCTCCCTTGAACTCTGAACCCCAGCTTCCAAGCTACACTCCACCCCACCTCTAGCATCTTTGGAAGTTCATTACCTTCTCTGCCCTGGTGTCCTTGTGGGGTGTGAGAGCCCCCAGATGTGCACAAGCCCGATCCTAAAGATGCCTGACACAGTTCTTGGGCAAAGTAAGGATCAGTCAATGCGGCTGAATTGGCTCGTGTTTCTGGGAGACCTAAGATGTGCATCCTCATCAGGGTGAGGGGAGGACTGCCCTCGGGTCACCAGGGGGCTTGTGAGGTCACAGCTGGTGGGAGGGGCTTATGAGGTCACAGCTGGTGTGACCTGAAGGACTTTCAAACCTTCCCCACCAGGGACAACTGATCAAAAGTCAGAGAGGAAACCAATAGAAAGCTTCCATTTTTCGATCCCCGAAAAGTTCATAGAAGGGGCACCCAGGGGGTCTGGAGCTTCGGGGTAAGACTTAGAGCAATCAGTCTTGCCTCCCCTCTGGCTCCCAGAACAGCCAGAGACTTTTCTCTGAGCAATCAGGTGTCTCCCTCTTCCCTGCTTTTCAGGAAATTTTAGTTAAACCAATGGAGTCCAGGCTTCATTCAGTCTTCCAGTTTGTCTGGGGTAAAGACCCTGGACAGAAATCCCACAACACTCCTTTGCAAGGGGACAGAACTGGGAACCTTTGCTGGTGGCACTTTGGTTGGGAAGATCTTCAGATTCCATCTAGATACGGGTCACCGCATGCCGCCGCGTGAGCGTCACTGGAGCATGCTCATGCACCCCAAAGTCCTCCTCCGGCTTTAGGAATACAGCAAGGCCATGTACCCTTGGACTTCAGCCTCAAGAAGGCAAACAGCAATTGGCTTTAAAGTCTGATTGAAGTTGAGAGAATCCCAGTCCAGCTGGTCTCCATTGTGAAGGGGGCTGAGAGGAATCTGTCTAGCTTCATTTATTAGCTCTTGCAATCATTTGCTACATTGTATCCTTCCTTGCTGCCCCCCCACCCCCCCTCTAACCAACACACTTTAACGGAGTCTTTTATAAACCTCCTTGTAACTACAGAATATAAACCCAAGAGTTCACCACTCCAACCTGCCCCCCGCCCCACCCCCCAGTTTCAAATAAATCAACTTCCCTTCTTGAAGTCCTGGTGTCCCTCTTCCTTGGTCTGCTCAGTCCTTGTACCCTCCGGCAAGGCTAAGTCATGGAAAAACTACTCGAGACTTGCACTTTTTCAAAATGTATTTTATTCATGTGAGAGAGAGAGAGAGAGAGAGAGAGAGAGAGAGAGAGAGAGAGAGAGCGCAACACATGCGTGCCATGGCACATGGGTGGAGGAAGAAGGACAATTCTTGGAAGTCGTCCTCTTCTACTATGTAGGCTTTTGGGGGCTTGAACTCACGTTGCCAGGTGCGTGAGCAAGCGTCTTAGCTGATGAGCCATCCCCAGACTAAGTGGGATTTCTTTTCATTTGACAACTTCTCCATTTGATGAGTCCTATCTAACATGCTCCTGAAAATAACATGTATGCCCAACATTTATGGTATTGGCCACCACTTTCTTCAGTAGTGAAGGCCAGAGGTGGTATTTCATTAAACAAGTTTATATGTTGTTTTTCTTCAGACACTAATTAACCTTGATAAAAAAAAAATCAAGTCTCTAATACAGGAAAGAGACAAGGGGCCAATTCTGGGTCATCCATTAAAAATCTCAGGTAGGCTGGGGAGATGGCTCAGTGCTTAAAGCTTTTGTCTCAAAAGTAAAAGACCCAAGTTTGGGCCCCCAGATCTCATGTTAAAATGCTGGGTGGATAGGCAGAGGCCCGAAATCCCAGTCCTGGATGGTGGAGCCTGGGAAATCCGTAGGCACACATACTAAGTGCCTTTGTACACATGCTTGCACACACACATATACCTTCCCACATGTGTACACACACATGCAAAACAACCCTCAAAGGTGTGACTAGCCAAATGGCTCAGTGGGTAAAGGAGATTGCTGTGTCAGCCCAAACACTTGAGTTGGATCCCTGGGACCCACATAACAGTGGACAGAGGGAATCAACTCCATGAAGTTGTTCTCTGGTCACATGTATACTGTGACATGCACACATGTTCATCTCTTCCCCCATGTACTTGAACTTAAATAAAATTAAAAAAAAAAACAACAACTCAAAGCCTTCCTGTAGAGACCCATGTCAGGTCAGTTTGGACCCACTCAGGACTCCAAAGTAACCAGCTGTATCCTGAAAGTTGAGTTGGCCTATGTATATATGTTGTATCTCAGGCAGACCTGGGAACAGTATATAGTGCAGCAGGCTGGCCTCAGACTCTCAGCAACCTTCCTGTCCTAGCCTCTGAGCCTCAAGTTACCCTTTGGAAAATAGCTTTTCAATCCTGTAATCCCTGCACGGGGAGACTGAGGCAGAGAACTGCTGCAAGTTCTAGGCCACAGTACACTCTGCAGAGACACCTGCCACACACACACCACAAAATGCAGTGTGTATCCGCACATGCCTGTGGTCCAGCACATGGGAGGTGGAGGCAGGAGGCTCAGAAGTTAAGGTCATCCTCAGCTACACTGAGAGTGCAAAGCCACCCTGATCAAGAGGCGTCCAGAAGGAAACCAGCCAAAACTGAACAACATAAGCCCCGCCTTGCTACAGGGCGAGGATCTTAGCTGCTTCAGAGCCCGAGCCTGGGCCAGGAAGACAGCTGGCTCAAGACCTACTTGGCTACAGTGACTTAAAGGGCCGTCTGGACAAGTTAGTGAGACCCTGTCTCATAATAGAAATGAATAGATAAGGAAATAAATAATAAGAAAGCCTTTCAAGGCCAGTCTGCTGAAGATAGTGAGACCCTGCTTCATAACAGAAATAGATAATGAATAATAATAATTTTTTTTTAAAAGATGGCCTAAGGGGCTGGAGAGGTGGCTCAGGATTTAAGCCTCTGCCTTGCAGGCGGAAGGTCCTGAGTTCGGATTCTAAACCCCACGTATGGACGCCTGGCAGAAGTGGGGGCGGCCTGCGTTTCTGGCGGAGCCTGTGAATCCTCGGGCAGAGTAAACAGGAGATGGAGGCATCCATGGTGGTTCCCGAATTCATCCGTGGTTCTACACACATACAAACACACACGCACACACACAGGCATTTCACAATTGAATAAGTAATGAATAATAAAAAAAATTAAAAAAAAAAACCTGAGAAAATATTAAAAAAAAAAAAAAAAAAAAAAGATGGCCTGAAAGTGAGGCTTAGTAAATGACAGTGACCCCAGAGCAGATCTTAATAACCCCTGCAGCCCATTTGTTGAGAAGTCCGGGTGCCGCCAGCAGGCGGCGCGCACGCGCCGTGGGGCGGAGTACAGGGCGAGCCCGGCGCCGCGTCCAGAGCGCGCGCGCGGCCGGCAGCGGCGGGGCCGCGCACGCTAGGGCCGGGGAGGCGGGGCTTCCCGGCGGGGCTATTTCCGGGAGGGGCGGGGCCGGCTGCGGCCCTCCAATCTCGGCGGCGGCGGCGCCCGAGCCCTGCGGCCCCGCGGGTCAGTCGCGCGTCGAGGCGGGACGCGGGAGGTGCGGCGGCGGGCGCGGGGCCGGCGGGCGCGGGGCCGGCGGGGCGCGCTGCGGAGGCCGCCGCGGGGGGCGCGGGAGCCGGGGCGCGGGGTCGAGGGCGAGCCGGCCCGGGTCGGGTCGGGTCGGCTCGCCGAGGCCCGGCGGGGTCGGGGCTGGGAGCGCCGCGCGCAGCGCTGCGAGGCCGAGGGGGGCGCGGCGGTGCGGGGCGAGCGCGGGCCCCGGTGCGACCGGAGGATGGAACCGGCGGGCCGGGGACGAGGACCCGGGGCGGAGGGGCGTGTCCCCTCGCCCCGCAGGCCTGCTCCGCGGGGTCCGCTCGGCTCCGGGTGGTCTGCGGCCCAGGATTCGGAGGCTCTGTTTCGGGGTACGGTGTTGTGTCCAGGAGCGAGGTCGAGCCCTAGCACCCCGTCCTGGTCACTCTGGACAGACCTGTTTCCCCTTTGCAGGCGCTGAAGAAAGGAAACTCGGCGAGGACGTGGGCAGAAGAGGAAGATGCCGGCTGCGGATCTGCTGATGCTGGTGAGTGAGCCCTGCGCGTCCGCGCCCGGAGCACCCCGCACGCGCGCTTTGGGGAGCCGAGCTTTTCTGACACCCCCCTCCCCCCAAATTGAGGGCTCCTGATCAGAATGAGTAAATTAGCGAAACATGCCTGAATGCAGCCGTCGCAGAACTTACAATTCTTGGAGAATCGTTTCGGCTGCACAGGTGGCTTTAGCCTCTTGTTTCTCTACTTCTGGAGGATTTTTGTTTAACTTTCCTGACCGTCTCCTTGGGTGGTCAGGAAGTCCTTATTGTGGGCAAGCTGACCCTGAACTTTAGTATTCCTCCTGCTGCTTTCTGCCTGGAAGCAAAGCAAAACAGGGCAGACCCTGAAAAAAGTAACAGGGATTACAGGTGAGTTGCACCCGCCTGTTTTTTCCTCTCCTCTCCCCTCCTCCTCTTTTCTCTCTCTTCCTTGCTGGCAGGCCCACCCTGTAGCCAGGCTGCCCTCAAATTCAGTCCTCCTGCCTCAACCCCAAATGCTGTGTGAGCAAATTAGTCCAGCTTTTTTTTTGGGAGGGGGGCAGAGTTGGAGTTTATTAGGAGGGTTTATTATGAATTTTAAGCACTAGGGTTCAGAGAAAGGTCCCTTGGAAGGGAACACCCGAGAACATGGGCGTGGGCATCTCAAAGGACAGTTTTCTTGTTATTTTTAGGCAGTGTCTGTGTGTAGTCCAGGGGGAAATCGAACAAACAGTCCTCCTAGGTGTGCCGTGCTCATTAGGTGGCCCAGCAGCCATGAACTGTTGGTGTACCCACATCTGTCTGAGAACTTTGGCATCCTCCTGCCTCAGCCCAGCAAGGGGGAGGGGGTTCGAAGCTTCAGTTTACATTTTTCAGGGCCTCCCATGTTTTTGTTGATAGGTGTTTATGTCTTAGAACTAGAGTCGGGGTTCCTTGGAAGGCAGGTATTGTGTCTGATTTGTTGAGAGATAAGTAAACACCTGTCCTGGAGTGTTCTGGATTCAAGAATTGCCTAACAAATGCTGTCTCATACGATGTCATTGATTTAAGAACAATTTCTTTTCTCAGTTTTGCTTTACAGGAGGATTGTTTTTGTCACTGTGAAATTGGCAGAAGCTAGTGATGAGGACTGCAGAGAGTTAGCTCAGTGGGTTATGCATCTATTGACAAACCTAGAGACCGAGTTTGATTCCTGGAAGCCCACATTGTAGGAGAAAACAGACCTCTGAAAGTTGACCTTTGACCTCCACCTGTGTACCATGCATGTGTTTTCTCTCTCTCTCTCTCCTTCTCTCTCCCTGCCTCCCAGAATAAATAACTAAAATACTTAAATATTTTTTCTTTTACCTAATGCTGACTTCCTGTGGGTCTTCAGGAGAATAAAGAGGGAAAGGTAGTTGATTCCTGCAGGCCTGAGGAGAGGAACAGGAGTCTTAGGTTATTTTATGCAGGTTGAGGCCCAGGAACTTGGGGTTCATCTTCAGAGCTCTTGAAAAGCTTACTCAATTAGACTCTTGTCCCAAATCTCCTGACTTTTCAACAGGTCATTAAGTAGCTTTATTCGTTTAAGATTTTTATTACCAGAGAACTAGGTGAGAAATGTTGGAAACTGAACAAAAGGAAGCAAAGCTGCCCCTCTCCTCACCTCTCTGTCCCGGTGCTCCACCACCAACAGGAAATGGCTGTTGCATCTGGGGGAGTCAGGCTGGTGACACCTGGCAGTTTCTGGGTTTTCTCTTGTGGATCTGTGTGTTCCTGTAAAGTGTGGTTCCTGTGTGTACAAAGAACCCTAGGGCTCAGCAGACTTTGAAGTCTGAGCAGTTAGCGTTTATTCAAAATACTAACTGGCATACTTCCCCATCCGTGGCTGTGTTATCGCGCTGATAATTTAGAGGGTCTCTAGGGAGTCCGTTCACTGGAGCCCAGAACTTTGCATAGTCCTCACTTTCTGCAGCTTGTGGGACGCCCTTTCACTGGGCTAAAGATGTAAAAAACACAGGCACTAGGGCTGGGTTTTCAGTGGGGTACTGTATTGAGATTTCTTTATTTGTGTGTGTGTGTGACAGAGAGAGAGAGAGAGAGAGAGAAGTGCAGATCAGGGGATGGCAGTCAGTCCTCTCCTTCTACCATGTGGGCTTCAGGGATTGAGTCCAGATCACCTTTACCCACTGAATATCTCTCTAGTCCAGGATACTACATTTAAATATTTATTTAATTTATTTAATGTGTGTGTGTGTGTGTATCAGAGGACACTGTGTGTCTCTGTGGAGGACCAAGGGTGACTTTGGGAATCATCCTGGATTGTATCCACCTCCTTGCTTCGCTCTGGGATTTCCCAGACTCTGCCCACCAGGGCCAGAAATACAGGCCGCTGCCATTTCTGCCTGGTGTTTTTATGTGGAACCTGGGATCTGAACTCAGGTCTTCTGCTGCGAGACAGAATCTTAATCCCTGAGCCATCTCTCCAGTCCCAGGATACTACATTTTAATCATGATCTGAGTTCATGGTTGTCTCTTCTGTGTTTTTCTGCTGTGGGAGACAAGTTGACCCTCCAGCAAGAAGAAAGGACCTAAGTGTATTGAACACAACCTCAATACAGTGAAGAATCTAGGGTTAAAAATTCTTTGTTGTATGGGGAAATCGATGTAGGATCATATGCGTACTAGGTAGTATTCCTCCTCTATCTTCAGCCCTCTGGCTTTTTTTATTTTTTTATTTTATTTTATTTATTTATTTTTTAATGATTACTTTTTTTTTTTAAGAAATTTTTTTTAATTATTATTATTTATTCAACTGTGTGCATGTGCGTGTGTATGTGGCGTGCGCGCACGTGTGTGTGTGTGTGTGTGTGTGTGTGTGTGTGTGTGTGTCTGTGTAAAACCACGGACGATTCGTGAACCACAATGGACGCCTCCACCTCCTTCTGCCCCGGGATTCACAGACTCCGCCCTACCAGGACCAGAAGCGCAGGCCGCCCCCGCTTCCGCCTGGCGTCTATACGTGGGATCTGGGATCAGAACTCAGGACCTTCCGCCTGCAAGGCGGAGGCTTAACCCCTGAGCCACCTCTGGCTTTTGAGACAGTTGTTTTCCCCACTTTGCCCAGGCTTTGAACTTGGTCTGTAGCCTAGACAGCCCTTGGATTTGCAGTCCTGCCCACAAGGCCCCATGTAAAACAATCTGCAAAGCAGCAGCCTGTGTTTCTTCTAACCTGTGTGAAGTTTTGGAGTGTCTGATAGAAGCTTGTCAAGTAACCCATCTTTCATTAGCAAAATAAGATAAGTAAAAGGGAGGGAGTCATGAGGGTAAATTTGGAATAACAATACTACTCTCTGAGCTTGTGTCAAGTTTATTGCATATTAAGTGCACAAAAAGTCTGCATGCTCATTAAATTTTTACAAAACCTTTGAAAGATGTGCTGGCAGCTGTTTTAGTAAAGAGAACCTCAGGAAATAAGTGTTGTGGCTTCTAAGACCCCCCTTCCAGCCTTAGTGCCCCAGCCTTAGTGCCCCGGCCTTTAGGCTGCTTCCTGGAAAGGGACAGAGGTTACTTACTGAGCCTTGTGATTGACAGCAGAGGGTTTGGGACCAGCACAAAGGGTGGGATCATTTGGGAAATATGAGCGGGTGGGGAGGATTTATGTCCTTATTACCTTGCCTGAACGTCCATGGCTTCCTGTGCAATGTCAGCTTAGGGTGTTGAGATTCACAAATTTGTGTCTGCAGATAAAATGTCAGAATGCTTGTAGAAAGGGGCACTAGCTCTGGTAGGTCTGAAAACCACTGTGTGAACAGTGTGTTGGGAGAGAGTGTGTGAAGGTCAGTGAGTTAGTGTGCAACAGATCTTGGATCTGGAACAAGGTGTGTGAGCATGGCCCGCAGTGTGTTTCTGCTTTGTCTTGTCTGGTTAGGGCGGTTACCTGTCCTTTTTCCACTTACGCACAGGTGACACCACATGGACTATAATACTTTCCACCGTGTCTCAGGGAGAATGAAGTAAACTTGCTCTCTTTGGAGAATTGTGCGCAGGAGGACTTGGAGTCTTTCGTGGTGGTCTTTCTCTGCTTCAGCAACTGTTCTTCTAACCCAGCAAAGCTGGCTTTCTGTAGGTGGCTTTTCCTTCCCACCCAAGGTATTGAATAAGTTCGTTGATAACGTTGGGCAAAGCAAGCTCGCTCTGCGGGGTCTATGGTGCTGGCTGAAGTTTGAATGTTCACTCTGGCAGTTTTGTTCCTTGGAGACTTTGGCAGTCTCGGGAGACATTTTGGGGGGGCTGCTGCCATCCACCAGGTGGAGGCCAGAGGTGCAGCGAGACATCCGTAGTGACCGTGATCTTCCCAGCCAGTGGCGAGCAGACGACAGTGCTGCGTTTGAGAAGCCCTGGTTTCGGGCTCCTTGACGTAGGTATGTGGGTGTCTGTGGTCTGTGCCGCCCCATGTCTTAGAGCTCAGTGGGCTGCTGGCAGTGTTGTCCTGGTGCTTTGCCCACGACTCAAGACTGTCTACCTTGGAGCATGTTAACACGTGAGTGAGATCACAGTGCGATCCCCCAGGGCACAGCTTCCTTCTCAACAGTTGCACAGCACTCACATCTTTCCAGAATTTTTTTTTCGGGGGAGGGGGTGCATTGACAAGGTCTCATGTATCCCACACTGACCTAGAACTCACTATGTATAGCCTCCACCTCCGCACCACGCCCAACTTCGCACGTGCTGGAGAGTGTGCTAGGGCCTGGTGGTGCCTGGGCTGTTCTCAGCAGTCAGCCGCTCTCCAGCCTTTGATCTAATCCATGGTCCTTGATCTTTTTCAGAGGCGCCTTCTTCTGACCCAGACAGGTTTTAAGAGTAAACTGAGCCTGACTCTAAAAGCTCATTTCTATTGTCTGAGCCCATTTTCTTGATTTTAGCATCGCCTGCAGGGAAGGGAAGGCTCATTGGACTGGTGGCAAATCTAATTTTGTTGGTATTCGAGTGGTTGTTGTGGAGGTACTGTGGTATGTCCTTACCGTCTTAAAAATGAAGCAAAACTAGTATTTTACCCTGCTTTCGTTCTGAAGGGAAGGAAAGTTGTGGGCAGGTGATCACTAAATCTCAGTATCTGGCCATGCTTCGAGGTCTATGTGCCAGGAGTTTTTCAGTAACATTTGCCTTCTTAATTAGGGTTCGTCCAATCTAATATTACACACAGTTTGTACACACAGGTGGTAGAATTGAAAATCAGCCTGGGGTTATGATTTTTCCTTAGGGAATTGATTGTAGTGAGTCATTCTTCAAGTGTAAACATATAGAACCCAATTACTGGGAGAAAAACCCAGGCTGTGGGGCGAAGGGAGCTAGGAACCATCTGGAAACTGTAATGGGGAGGTGGAAGCGTGTGGCTGTGTGGGTCATGTGGAGCAGTTCAGCTGGTGGGAGGGTGTCGGGGTGACTTTTCTCTGAAGCAAAGGCGTCTAGAATGGAAGAGACAGGTTGGTCATTGAGTAGTTCTAATGACTTCTGGACTGAAGCACGCTCGAGTGTTCAGACTCTGTGGACAGGAATCCAGGGCCATGTGCACAGGGGACCTGTTCCCTGTCTGGTGCCACAGAAGTCGGTTCTGAAAGCATTCACCTGCTTTCCCAGGTGCCATGACCAGCTGTGTTTGGATATCAGAAAGCACCGTGCATGATCTGCAAACACAGTAACTGACTTAGCTCTGTATTGGTGTAGGTGAGAGGGCATTTGCAATCTCTGATTGATTTAGTTGATTGTCAAAGGTTAAGAGTGGATGTAATGTCCTCCTTTAGTTTCATAACTTATTGCTGCAATAAGTCCATGACTCAAGCAGCTTGGGAGAAAGGGGTTTATTCAGCTCACAATTCCATGGCAGAGAGTCAAGGGGCCAAGGAAACTGGCCACACCCCATGCAAAGATAGAGCAGAGTGCGAGGACCAGCACTGCAGCTTACTCGCCTGCTAGTGCTCAACTCGCTCCATCTCTCCGCTGCGCAGGGAGTGGGCCTGCAAGTGGGCCTGCGCTGTGGGCTGGGCTTTCCCACATCACTTAGACAATCAAGACAATCGCTTACTTGCTTGCCAGAGGCCTGCCCAGCTAGACAACTCCCCATAGGTGTGCCCAGACGCCTACCTCCTCGGTGTCATGTTGACATTTGAGACTAACCATCACATCAAACCGAGGAAGATCTTATTCCTAACATGTATTTTATTAGCACCATCTGTGAGCAGAGACAGCCCAAGTCTGGGAATAAAACTGCCTAAGACCACAGTTGACCGCTTGCTCCTTCAGGCTTTCGTTGGACTCCACAAAGACTGCTTTGCTTTGCTGTCTGTGAAAGAAAAGTGTTCATCGTCGGACGATCCAGTTAAATATTTAGCAAGTGTTTGTCATCTGCAGTGACTTTGTTTTCCATAACAGGGTCTCTCTCTGTAGGTGAGCTTGCTGGAACTCAAGGGTAGCTCAGATTGGTCTTGAACTCATAATAATCCTACTGGGACTCCCAAGTGCTGGGGTTACAGGTATGAGCTACCATGCATGCTGTAACTCCAACTTCTGCAGCAATTTTTTTAAACCCAATTGACTGTTTATGGCAGCCCTGTGCCTAGGCAATAGCATCTTTTTTCAGTGAATTTTTAAATTATTTATTTGGGGAGAGAGAGACAGACAGACAGACAGATAGAAATATATGCATGCTATCGCACATATAGGTTGAAGTTAGTGGACAACTTTTAGAAGTCATTTCTGTCCCTCCACCAGGTGGGCTTCTGGGGATTGAATTCAGGTCTTCAGGTTAGTAAGCAGGCGCCTTACCTGCTGACCTGTCTTGCTGGCCCTTCAATGGATTTTTTGTTGTTGTTGCAGATGAGCAAAACCTAGTGGTGTAGAGGTTCCGTGTCACGCCAGGGTTGCAGCTTCTAGGTGAGAGCTAGTCAGGGCTGTGGATTACCACACAGCTGCTTTTGTACAGAACACAGCCTGCCCCTCTCTGGGTCCCGGGAGCAGAACCTGAATATCAGTTCTGACAGGTTAAAGGTTACTGGACTTCCCACTGTCCTGGGTGTGGTTGTAGCATGGACTCTGGAATTGCAAACAAAACAAAACAAAAGAAAAACAAAACCACTGGTTTTACAGCTTCAATATTTTAGTAGTTAGTAACCCCTTTTCTAAGCTCTTTAAAAAAAACTTTTGGGCCCAGTGAGATGGCTCAGAGGGTAAAGTCGCTTGCTGCCAAGTCTGGTTTGATCTCCAGAAGCCTCATGGTGGAACTGGAGAGAAATGACTTGTAAAAATTGCTCCTTGACCCCGTACATGTGCATTTGCATGCAACTCTGTCCCAGATGAGCAAAACCTAGTGGTGTAGAGGTTCCGTGTCATGCCAGGGTTGCAGCTTCTAGGTGAGAGCTAGTCAGGGCTGCGGATTACCACACAGCTGCTTTTGTACAGAACACAGCCTGCCCCCCTCTGGGTCCCGGGAGCAGAACCTGAATATCAGTTCTGACAGGTTAAAGGTTACTGGACTTCCCACTGTCCTGGGAAGACAGACAGACATACAAAATAAATGTAGAAGGCAAACCCATATTTTCAGGTCATGATTATCTCACACAGTTTATACATGGTTCTACAAATTTGTTGCCTAGAAGCTGATGGCCTGTATTTGCAATCTAGAAGTTTGCTATTTCTATTTCTAGAAATGTAATTTTTCGCTGCCTTGGTCCACCTAGAAATTTTTTTCAGAAGACTTTTTGATGAAATTATCGAGAATCTTAAGTGGTTAGTCTTAGCCAAGAGAAGAACTGGTAGGCACAATGGGCTTGTAGGATTATGGTGCTTTTTAAGTGGGCAACTGAATGAATTTTTGCCCAACTCCTTTCTTCGTTGGGCTGGGGATTGGGCCTGGGTCACACTCGTACTAGGCAAGCATACTGCAGCACTGAGCTGTACCCATTGTGGGGGCTAAACGGTCTTTTTATGTAGCCTAGGTGGGCTCCAAACTTGCAGCAATCTTCCTGCCTCAGTCCTCTTAGTACTGGGATTCCAAGCATGCAGTACCTGCTCTGGAAAGGTCTTGTTAAATCACACAGGCTGTCCTTGAACTCTCTCCAAATCCCAGGCAGGCTTTGAGCTCATAATTCTTCCCATTTGGCCTGTGCTATCAGGGCCAGTTGGTCAAGTTTTTGTGTTTGTGTTTGCAGAGCTGTGTAGCCATCTCTTATCTGTCTATCTACACATATCTATATATTGTACACAGAGTGTTTGAAATAGGATCTCTGGGTAGCTCAGCCTGGCTTCACACTCGATCCTGCCTCAACCTCAAATTACATGTCCGTGTCACAGTCAGTCAATACAATCAGTTTTGGAAGATTTTTTGAGAAATCCCGCACTCAGCAACCACTTCCCTAATTTTTTCCTCCCTGGTTCTTTAGTTCTTGTAAAGTCAATTTTCTGTCTGCAAATTTGCCTGTTTAGGATAACATACCTGTGTTTGATATACTCTCATATAATGAATACATGGCCTTTCGTGATGGGCTGTTTTCACTGGCTATACTGTTTTCAAGGTCCACCGTACTGTGGTGTGGATTGAAATACTTGCACTCCATTTGGCTGCACCTATAGACTTTTTTTTGTAAATGTGTGTATATGAGTACATGTGTGATGCGTGTGAATGTGGTGTGAGTGTAGTATATACCCACGTGTGCACATGCGCTGGTCTGTGTGCCTGTACAGAAGCTGGGAGAGGAGGTGAGTGTCCCGCCCATCACCGGCTGCTGCTTTCCTTGAGACAGTCTCTTACTGAGTGTAGAGCAAGCCCCAGCGTCCTGGCTCCACCCCCTCAACCTGAGGTTCTAGAACCATGTCCAACTTTTTATGTGGGTTCTGAGGATTTGAACTCAGGTTCTCATGTTAGCTCTTACTTGCTCAGCTGTGGCACTAGTCCAGCTTTGTATGTTTTCCGAAGAATTTTGAGTACCTGTTGGTCAGAGTGTTTCTGTTTTATTCTTGTCTGCAGGAGACTTGAGCCTTCAGCAACTACATATAATAGGACTTTTTGAACAGCAAACTTTTCTTTATCCTTTGTAAAACAAGGGCTAGTGGTGAGCGAATGTGGAACCCATAGCTGGCTTTCAGACTGTCTTGAATTGCTGAGTAGTTATTTCTGAAAGTTTATATATATGAATTTTTGCAGGAGGATTTGTTAGACTAAAAGTGTCTAACTTGTGTTAAAAGGAACTAATAAATAAAATAAAATCTTGACTCATGCACAGATAAGAAGTGAACATGTTAAAGATTTTGTTTTAGTCATATTAAGGGAACTGTGCACACGTTATAACTGACCAAGAAGAGAAATCCAAAGAACAGACACATTTATAAACAAATATTGAGATGAAAATGAACCTGTAATCTCAGCATTTGGGAAGCTGAGGCAGGAGGTTTTCCTTTGGGTTTGAAGCCAGCCTGGGTCTTAAAAATCAAGTGCAAGTGGAGGCAAAACTGTTTTCCTTTCTTCTGAGTGAGAACTGCAGGCAGAAGCAGAACTTCACTAGGAGCTGCTGGGCTTTGTGGATGAACATTTGTTTGCATTTCCCTGTTGTCCACAAGTTGGAGAACTGTTGAGTTACCTTATGTTCACAATCAGGTACCTCAGAGGGATGTCCTAGGAAAAACACACTTCCCCTCATTTCTTTTTTTTTTTATTCGTGTGTGTGTGTGTGTGTGTGTGTGTGTGTGTGTGTGTGTGTGTGTGTGTGTTTACTCTGCCCCGGGATTCACAAGCTCCGCCCTACCAGGTCCAGAAACGCAGGCCACCCCCACTTCCGCCCGGTCTCTATATGTGGGGTCTAGGATCTGAACTCAGGACTTTCCGCCTGCAAGGCAGAGGCTTAACCCCTGACCCACCTCTCTAGCCCCACTTCCCCTCACTTCTTAGATTACCTAAATACCCGAAACTTTCAGAGGTTACTTTAAAATGAATTCTCCCATTGCTTATTCCAGTTCTTTCAAGTAGCTCCACAAGTAGCTTTCTATGGGTTGAAGGTCAGAGATCAAGGGTTAGGTGTCTGTTCTATTGGACCTGGTGACTAGGGAGCCTGAAGTTAGCAGGTCTCATCCTTGATGCTGGCAACCATCTGTGATAGCGAAAGAAGGTCCACAGGTGGTTCAGATCTTGCAACCTCAGGGCTTCTTAACTCAGCCACAAAGGCATCATCTATAAAGATAAGGGTTCTTGTCTAACTTCTTCCCCACCATGATATGATTAGACTTGGGTGATATGGAGTTCTCTTTGTGAGGAATGTGGGATCCCTTCACTGGCTCTTGTTCCTTCTCATTTGTAATCTTTATGCTCTTTTGAACTTTGAAAGACAACCCCACCACATCTGCACAATAAGCCTTGTGGCTGCTGAGAGAGAGAGAGAGAGAGAGAGAGAAGTGTCAGAACATTTAATAAGACTCTGGTGGTTACAAAAATCCAAATCATTCTCTTTAATTTTGGACAGGATCTTTCTGCATAGCTTGGGTTGGCCTTGAACTCCAGATTCTCCTGCCTCCACGTTTGGAGAGCCTGACTCCATTACAGTGCTAACTTTCATTGTCTCTTGGTGTGTTCTGCTAATTGGGCTTTGTGTGTGTGTTTTGTTCTCTGCGGAACCTGCTCGTTAACTGTAGTTCAGAAGAGGCGCACTGGGAGTTGTCGCTTCAAGGATTCAGTACTTGTCTGTCTTCGCTGCCTTGTCCTGACCACAAGAATAATTGGTGGATGAATGAATGAATGAATGAGTGAGTGAATGACCCTCACAGTGTTTTCTGGCTCTCAGCTTTCATGAGCTCAGTGGTATTAATTGTCCATGAGCACACTTATGTGGGGACAGTGTGTCCCGTCCAGGGGGTAGAAAGTGCTTTGCCTGGATGAGCTAGGCCAAGTGTCCAGCGTTAAACTTGTAAGTGCCTGTAGAATAGCACTGAGCAGACACGTTGACCTGGACTGTGGGCGTCTGGGAGGGAACCTGTGGGCCTGTTACGCTTCTGAGATGCAGTTCTCATATAGTGGGCGTCTCACAGTTGCAGTGGAATTTTACTCTGCTGAGAGGTGATTCTGTCACTTCACTCCTCTGTGCTTGGTGACAGTGACTTGGAATGGCCACTTGGTTCTACTTCACCGTTCTCACTTCTTTCATGACCTGGGCAGCATCCTTGGGCTTGTGATCTGTGTTGTTGGTGAACTGATGCCTGTCAGGGCTTGTAAGACAGTGGTTTTCTTACCTGTTTGCTTTGCCTTGTAACAGGACGGAAACTGGGATCTGGCAGCTGTGGCCAGCTGGGTGGAGATACGGGGGATGCCGCAGCTCTGCAGGTCTCTCCACGTCTTCCTCCTCTGCGCAGCTCTGACTGAGGTCATTATATCTAGGTTCTGGAAAGTCAGGATCTAAGTAAAACAGGCTTTTCTTCCCTTCAAACGCTCATTTTAGCTTTAGTGCTCAGAATCTTGTTTTTTTGGAAATGCATGCACACAACCCCAAAACAAAATGTAACAACCATATTCACATGCGCGCGAACACACACACTATTGGGAATTGAATAGGAAGAGGAAAATGGTTGCTTTCCCACCAAGTCAGTCTCCTTCCCTCCCCCCAGAAGGGGCCAGGAATGTTTCTTGCAGTACGTCTTTCTCCTAGAGCTTGGTATGTACTAGGGCCCTGCCACTGAGCTCTGCCCGGGATTCCGGAGTAGAAGATTTTAATTTTCACCAGCGTCTGTCCAGAGAATAAATACAAGCCCTGGACAGTTGATCCGGTCGGTGTGGTGCCAGGCCTGATCTCACTTTCCAGATTTGGTGGGATTCTTGCACCCTGTCTGATGCTGGATACCTACCACGTCTATTGTTTGGGTCTCAGTAATACGTAAGCCATTTTGTTAGCTGATTCTGAAGGGGATAGGATGGGGAGAGGCTGTGTTTTGATTTGCTTTTCTCCGAGTTGGTGAGTTGGTGATTGACTCTGGCACTCGTGTGGGCCGAGTGCTCGCCCACGCAGCTTCCTCTGGGCTACACCTCAGCCCACTCTCTCTGCTCTTATTACTTTATTTTGGGACAGGGTCTCACTAGGTTGTTCAGGCTGGGCTTGAGCTTATGGTCCTGTTTCATCCTCTGGAGGGTGGGCTACACATTTCGGGCCCTGTTTTGTAGACCTCATGTGGAGTGTTTGAAACGTGCCCCTTGGGGAATATTGATGTGCTTTGCGGCTTTAGTGGAAAGTGATGAACACAAGGGCAGATCCTAATGCAGGTTCCAGCCGAGGGGAGGCGTGTGTTTTGGTTATTAGTCTGTGAGCTTCAGTTTCTCTGTCATTTGCAAGGGATTGGGCTAGTTAGTCTCACACGCTATGAGTCTGAGACAATGCATCTGTTGAACTGACTTCTTTCAGTCTGTGGGAGGTCGGAAGTGTGAGTGGAGTCTCCAGCCTAGAGCAGAATGAACTGGAGAAAGGCGCTGAGTGTTTGTCTGCCCACTGAAGGCCCTTGGTTTGGCCGTTGGGTAAAGTAGATTCAGAGATGCTGGGAGCTGCTAGTGTGGAGCCTGCCGGTCTGGTATGTATGGTTTCTGAAGATTGGGGTTGTGGAAAAAAGCAATTTTAAAGTAGGTTTGTGTCTTTTCTTTGACCTTTTAATTTTTTCATGACTGTGTTGACCTTTGGATATCAATCTTTTCATCTGTAAAGGGCAGATTGATCTGTGAGCTTGTTAGTTCAGTGCTGGTGTGTGCCCAGTTCAGTGACAAATGACTAGCCAGTCTCTCTGCCACAGATTGTCTGCTCTCACTGCCCTGCACTGCTTACGTGCTCAAGTGGAGACATGTGAAGGAGGGAGGAGAACCCCTAGGATCTTAGAAGACAAAACCGTCCCCCACACACCCAGCCTTGTGTTGTTTCTCGGCACCCGCGCACTTGTGGATTTCCTGCTGTGGCAAGCTGCTCTCACAGGTGACGTGCCAGGTTGGAGGTTTATATTCCCCCTCTCTGTACTCCATCAGCGCCTGACAACCTTGTACAAGGAAGAGCTTGTGTTGAAGTCACTGGGTTGGGCTGGAGAGATGGCTCAGAAGTTTGTACCTCCAAAGCAGAAGGTTCTAAGTTCAAGGTTCTGAGTTGGATATCAGGTCAGGCATAAAAGGCCATGGTCTGCATTTCTGGCCCTGGTGGGTGGAACCTGCGAAATCTCAGAGCAAAGCAAAAAGGAGGTAGAAGCATTCCAGGATGATTGCAGAAGGCACTGGGTCATTCTCCTTCCCCAGAGCTAGACGCCTTGCCCCAGGCCAGACTGACTGACCATGCAGGAGGCTAGTTGGGTTTTTGCCCCGGCTGACTCAAGAGAAGTGACCCAGGTTCAGGCATGCTGGTGCTTGGCCTTTTAGAGGAGTAAAGATGGCATCCCACGGTGTTGTGAATGTGACGACTAACAGAAGTCATGTGCTGGGGTGGATTGTAGAGTTACTCTTCCTGAGGGTTCCTCGTGGCCAGAGCTGCGCACTGGGACAAGCAGGCGGTTTAAGAGGTGTGGCTGTAGGAGCCCTGGGCATTAGCTTGTGTGTACTTTTATTTTGACTGACAGTCTTACCCCCAGCAAAATGCTGTTGTAGGAGACACTAAGTATGATGATGCTCTTGTGTGTCATCTCCACCATCAGGTCTGCAGCCTGGGGCGTGCCTCCCTGGGTAGCTTTAAATGTGTTCCTATGTATTCCTAGATTCCATGGTGCAGTTGTAAGATTGGCCACCCCTGAATCTGTAGCCATGATGTAACTATACGGTCTTAGTTCCTCGTGTACAGCACTACATAGCCAAGGTGGAATCTGCCCAGAATATAAATTATAAAAGCCATTGGTTGTAATGTCATGGTTTGAAATGTGTCGTCTCATGTGTTTGGCAAGGTCATGGCACCTTGAGAGTTGGAGCGTTGCTGGAGGAAGGCAGTCCTAAGGGGTGGGTCCTGTCAAGCATTGAAAGGCTCTGGGTACTGAGTCAAGAGACTATCACATTCCTGTTTGTGGAAGCTTAAGTACACCATTTCCCTCTGGGCTCTGCCTGTGAAGTGGGGTGTTGCACTTGGTTTCCGATGTTTCCTTTAGCTCCTGAGTCCTATGTTGGGATATTGCATCAGGACCCAGCCAGTGCTTTGCACTGTTTTCAAGGCCCAAAGGAGCTACCTCATTTCTTCCAAGGCAATGGTTACTCGCCCATAGCCCAGGAGTACAGCGAGCTGCTTCATCAGGGACTGAGACTGGGTTATTTGTAGTAACCTGAAGGACAGTAGGACGATGCCAGGAGAAGTAACTTTTGTGATCAGTTATAGTGCCAGAAGTAGTTTCTGCGATCAGTTAGTCTCTTATTCAGAAGGCTTGTCAAGATCATCCAACTTCAGTATCGTTCTATCTGGGATAAAGGATTTACACTTGATCTTAGCCAAAAGGCCGAGAAGCGATGGATAAAGGATTTAGAATATTATCTTCTTTTAAAGCATCTTGCTTAAGTTCTGGGGTTTCTACCACCTTTCTTTTTTTTTAAATTTATTTATTCAATTGTGCATGTATGCGTGTGTTATGTGTTTGTGTGTAGAACCACAGGCGAATTCGGGAACCACCATGGACCACCTCCACCTCCTCCTTGTTTACTCTGCCCCAGGATTCTGCTCCGCCCTACCAGGACCAGAAACGCAGGCTGCCCCCGCTTCTGCTGGCATCTATATGTGGGGTCTAGGATCCGAACTCAGGACCTTCCACCTGCAAGGCAGAGGCTTAACCCCTGAGCCACCTCTCCAGCCCTTTCTACCACCTTTCTAAGAATCAACAGAGTTATAGGAAAATACATTCTTGCTGGATTCAGTTTTTTTTTTTTAAATCTTGGATTCTTTTTTTTTTAATTTATTATTATTTATTCAATTGTGCATGCATGTGTATGAGTGTGCGTGTGTAGAACCACGGACGAATTTGGGAACCACCATGGACGCCTCCACCTTCTCCTTGTTTACTCTGCCCAGGGATTCACAGGCTCCACCCTACCAGGACCAGAAACGCAGGCTGCCCCCGCTTCTGGCCAGCCAGGTGGGGTCTAGGATCCGAACTCAGAACCTTCTGCCTGCAAGGCAGAGGCTTAACCCCTGAGTCACCTCTCCAGCCCCTGGATTCAGTTTTACAATATTAATGAGGAATGTCTTCATATTGTAATGTTAAGGCTTTGAAAAATTAGTTTGTGCTCACTAGTTATTTTTCATCAATGCTACAATCATCTTTTTACACTGCTAGTGTTGCTGACTTCTGTGTGGATTAGACACAGTCTCTAGGAGAGAGACTGGTCCAAGCGATCACTCTCCCATCATCTCATTCTTACACATGGTTTTTTTTTTTTTTTTTTAACATTTTTTTATTATTATTTCCGCTCATACAAACTTAATAGGTACACCAGTTCCCTCCCTCCCTTCTCCTCCCCCCGAACCCCCTGCTACCTTCCCCTCACCCCTCCCTCCCCATCCCTCAGTGCCTCCCACCCCAATCCCCAGAGAGTCCTTTCTTGTGCATGCCTGACTCTCCTCTTGGCCCTCCTCTCCGATGACGTACAAGGACCCAGTGGCATTTCCCTGAACCCTTTCTCGTGTTCCCCTTAAGCATAGGAACACTACTGTGGCTGCCAATCCCTTGCCTCCAAGGATCTTGGTGCCTTTAGCAGATGCTAGACTTTGTGAGGTCAATAGTGTGTTGGACATTGCGCAGGGCATGTAAAGTCCAAATATGATTGCTTTGGCCCTAACGTGTGGAGTATCTTGCATATCATTGCTCCTCCCATCCTTGTGCTCTTACAATTTTACCGCCCCCTCTTCCGCAAATTTCCCTGAGCTTCAGGATGGGGAGAGATTAGTCTGGCCTAGTTCTAGGAGGTTGATATGGAGTCTCTGAAGTTCTGGATTGTGGTTTGTTGATTTTCTTTTGCAGTTTTGCTGCTCCTGTAATGCCCTTCACTCCATCCTGATGGGCACTGTATGTCACCCCTTGCAGTCCTTGATGGAGGCCTATTTTCTCTGCTGTAACATGGTCCCCTCTCTCCTTGTTTCTGGTGTGGCCCTCCAACCCCATCCCTCCTGTTCATAATCCTTGCAATTACTGTAGGTATTACATAGATTTATTTTTGAGTGTCTCAAGGTGGGCTGGGTGGGTTTGGTACTAGGAGCCACCTATTAGGGAGTACATACGGCGCTTGATTTTCTGGTTTTGGGATACTTCACTTAATATAATTATTTCTAATGACATCCATTTCCTGGCAAATTCCAGTAATTCTCATTCTTACACATGGTTTAACCATGTGGTTTGCCCCAGCTTTGGTGGAAATTGGCACATGTCTTTGCTAGAGACTCCTGGTCTTCCCAGGTTTCCACTGGCCCTGCCTTTGCTTTGCAGGCTTGAAGTTGTTGATAGCAGCCATGGCTCTAGGGAATGACCACATGTTCCAGAGAAACTGTTTCCATGGCAGGTCCTCAGGGAAGCTACTCTCTACTAGTGTAATTGCTTTCTTGAATAGTCTAATTACTGAGGGTATTGTTTTATAGTCCATTTGGGTTGCTATCACATAGTGCCTTACAAACAACAACAATTTACTTCTAACAGTTCTGGAGGCCAAGCGGTCTGAGATCAGCTCAAGAGCAGAGGGGCCACTAGTAGAGGACGGCCCTTGGACGCAGGTTCAGACAAGTTCATGGAAAACGTCTACTGGTTGTGACCTCGAGTACTAAGAGGGGCATGGGCTCTCCGGGGTTTGTCTCATTCATGAGGACACTAATTGTTTTGTGGGGGCCCTCTGTGATCACCTTCCAAAGGCTTCTGCCCCTGATGACATTAGCTTCATAGCTGGCTTCACACAGGCACTTTGGGGACGTGTAAGCACCGGCCGCGCATGTGTTCCTGCTCTTCCTGATCGGTGCATGCAGATGCCGGGTGAAACCAAAACTCGGTGTCACCCTTTTTTTGTGCGTGTGTGTGTGTGTAGAACCACGGGTGAATTCGGGAACCACCATGGACGCCTCCACCTCCTCCTTGTTTCCTCTGCCCCGGGATTCACAGGCTCTGCCCTACCAGGACCAGAAACGCAGGCCGCCCCTGCTTCCGCCCAGCGTCTATAGGTAGGGTTTAGGATCCGAACTCAGGACCTTCCGCCTGCAAGTCAGAGGCTTAACCCCTGAGCCACCTCTCCAGCCCGGTGTCACCCTTTTTTAAGCCCTCTTCTATCTCTTTGGCTATCCTTTGTCTTCTAGTTTTGCCATGGTTCATGGTAACATATACCACTAACTAAGCTCAAATGTGAGCTTGAAAACTTGGAATTATCTGTTTTCTTCTGACTTCATGTTTCCCATCGCTGAGAAATGTGTAAATATAGTTTCTTTCACTTCCAGAAATGTCTTGCAGATCTGTATATTATGGATATAGTGGCTCATGCTGTAGTCCCAAAACTGCAGAGAGTGAGGCAGGAGGATTGCTGTTAGTTTACGGTTACATAATTCCAGGTATGCGGAGATACTCTAACTTGAAAAAGTTAAACAAAAGTCAGTTACTTTGTTTCCTATTCCTCAATGTTATACCACCTAAGGGCAAAGCTAGTTTATTTCTTTCCAGTACTGTACTTTACTGCAATCTCTCTTCTTTTAAAAAAAAGACTAGAGAGATGGCTCAGGGATTAAGACCCTGCCTCAAAAGCCGAAGGTCCTGACTTTGGATCCCATGTGAAAAATGCCAAGTGGAAATGGTGGCAGCCTGCTCTTCTGGCCCGGGTGGGTAGGACCTGGGAAATCCCAGAGTGAAGCAAAAAAGAGGTAGAAGCAATCCAGGATGATTCCCGAAGTCACCCTTGGTTCTGCACACACACGCACACATGCACGCACACATACACACACACACACACACACGCGCGCGCGCATACACATGCAAAATAAATATTTGAAAAAAATTAAAAAATGATTGGTTGACTATCTGTGGGGTGGGAAGTCAGTTCTCTCTCCACCTTGTTTGCGGCTCCAGCAGTGTGTTCCAGGCTGAGTCCTCCAGGGTCCCGCTTGCTCCGTCTCTGCCTGTACTTTGGCAGAGGAGTGTAGGTTGCTGAGGGTCACAGCGCCACAGCGTCTGCCCGTCTGCTTGGGCATCAGATTTGTGCAACAAGTGCCGTTTCCACCACAGCCATCCCCTGCCTGATCGTCTGTCTAGAGTGGCTCTCTGCTACTCCGCCAAACCATCTGTAGGCAAAAATAGAGAACACACTAGGACTAGTTTTATCAGCCTGCAGGTTTCTTCCTTTTACTGAACATTATGTTCTGAAAAAGTTCCCATGTAAGGTTTTTAATGTGTAAGTCTGGGCACCTAAAATAAATTGCACGTGTACTGCAGCATAGCCATAAGGGTGGTCGTTTGCATTTCTTACAGTTTTCCTTGGCGGTTACAAAGAATGTCGAACATCCTTGAACATTTCTTTCTGTGAACAGACACAAGTATGTAGAATCCAAAAGGTTACATTTCTGGATCCAAAAAAATAAATATTTGAAGTATTAGTAGATGCCTCTCAGTGCCCATTTCATTCATTCATTCATTCATTCATTCATTTAGACATAGAGTCTCCTGTGTAGCCCAAATTAGCTTCGAACTCTCTGTGTAGCCCGGACTGTCCTCACACTCGTGATCCTCCTGTCCCAAGCGCTAGGGTTATAGATGGTGCCGCCACACCTGGCTTCCAAGCCCGTGTGCGCACACTCGTGGGTGTAGTGTGCCATGATGCACGTGAAGGCCAGAGGACGGCCCTGGGTGCCGTCAGGCCTGTAAGCACCTCTATCTGCTGAGCCATGTTGTGGCCTAAGCCTGGTTTTACTACGGACCTTGGCACACACTGCTGCGGGCACCCTGCTGTGTGGCAGAGACCTCATCCTGGGTGAGACGGAAAGGCCTGGTCCCATGGACCACGTGAACTTCTGCCACCCTGGTTTCTTTCCACGTATTTTCAGCTGCTGTTTGCTCCTAGTATGTCCTTCATCCTTCTAACTTTTCTGCATGGAGATTTTTGTTGTTCTCGTAACTTACTTAGATCTGTTCTCTTTGCTCGTCATTCTCCACACAGTGGAGTTAGGAAGGCTTTCCTAAGGAGCTCAAATTACTCCTCTGTGCACAGGTGTGTGTTCTGTATACACAAGCACAGATGCTGCTTCTAGGTGATCATTTGAGAGTCTATGACCCGGGCTGGCCTCGAGCTCTTGGTGATAGTCCTGCCTCCACCACTAGGTGCTGGGATTACGTAAGCGAGCCTCTGTGCCTAGCTTAATTGACATTTCAGGTTGTAAAAAGGGAAAGCGTATTGTGGCATGGAGAAGAACGTGAAATTGAGATTGCATTGAGTCGGGTGGGGACTGTGCGCCCTGTGCCTGTCTGCATCGTGCCACAACAGTAGGTGGGCAGCTGGAGCACAGTAGCTGCTTCCCAGCACCTAACATGTCGTTCTGGCCCCACGGAGCCAGTGTCTCCGCAGAGGCTAGAGGAAGTGGCAATTACGCTGGGAGGATTCCCTGAAGCTAAGAGAGGACCCGGCCAGCTACGTTAGCCCTGACAAGCACAGCTTCGTGCTCTTATTTTACCAAATAAGCAGATCCAGATCATGTCAAAGTGCACTGGCTCTGAAGTGACAGCGTCCCTGGTGCAGAAGCTCTGAGGACTGCAGGATGATAAGATTGCTGTGAAGGTGGGGCAGTCACCAGCGGCCTTGCCCTGGAGAAAACAGAGTGCAAGATCCAACTAAGAAGGGACTTCCTTCTCTTCCTTTTTCTCTTGTGTTTCCAGAAGGCCTTTGAGCCTTACTTGGAGATTTTGGAGGCATACTCCACGAAAGCCAAGAATCACGTGAATGGGTACTGCACCAAGTACGAGCCCTGGCAGCTGATTGCGTGGAGTGTCCTGTGGACCCTGCTGGTGGTCTGGGTGTATGACTTCATCTTCCAGCCCGAGAGTAAGTGTTCTGCCCTGCTGTCCAGGTGAAGTGGAGCTGACGGTTGATGCATCCCAATAAAGTTTTATTTCTGCTTTTTCTTCTTTTTTGACTTTTTTTTACATATGTGTAATGTAGTGTGATGATTTCTACCCCATTATCCTCTTTTGCCCCTGCTTTTCCTATGAACCCCTTCATACCTAGTATTTCAGAGAAAATGACCCCACCCTCCTTCACTGATGATGGACAGTTAGTTTCTCAGGAAGGGGTGGGCTTCGTGCTGCTCCTGTGTATTCATTTTTGCAGCAGCTACGTCACGTGTGGGTGAGAGCGGTGCGTGGACTTTTTCATCCTCCAGCACCTACCTTCTTTTTGTTTGCACTGAGGACACAGAGAGCAGACTCTGGTTTTCAAGTTCTTTTGAGGTTCAGAAAATGTTGTCAAGGTCTGTGTTGGAGAGACTGGAGCCTAGGTCCTGGAAGAGGCCTAGCCTAGCTGTTCATTCCACAGAGAGAGAGAGACGGTGGACATCAGAAACCTCAAGAAAGTCAGAAACTCTGGATACTTGTATCATTTGACCCAGCAATTATACTACTGGAGTTTATCCTGTGGATATACGTGAACCAGCATAGTTCCCAAGTTATTTATTTTAGCATGGTTAGTCACTGCAGATATGAGAAACAGCCCGGATGTTCTTTACAAGAGGGGAGTTAACTCGGTTGTGACACATCCCGTAGTGCGTACTCTGCAGCTGTAAGAATGAGTGAGGAGAGCCTGAAGGAAGAGTCCAGAACAGCGCTGGGCTCTGCTGTCCTTTGTTGCGAGAAAGAGACAGATAGGAACTTCCATCACTTTATGTGTGGACGGAAACTGGAAGAACAGGCAGGAAACTAACAGAAAGTTTCCTTAAGGGCAAGATAAGTCCTGGGAGGCAGCAAGAACAAGAGGGACATTGCTGTGTTTATTTCCTAAGATTTTGACAGCATAAATATTTTACCTTTTCCAAAATAGAAATTTAGAAGACTTATGAAAAATGATAGAAACTCGGGCTGGAAAGATGGCTCAGGGGTTTGATTTTGCCTCAAAAAGTAGAAGGTCCTGAGTTTGGATCCCAGGTCCTAAGTAAAAACTCGAGGCAGAAATGGGGGCAGCCTACACTTCTGGCCTTAGTGGGTGAAGCCTGGAGATTCTCAGAGCCAAGCAAAAAAGGAGGTAGAAGCAATTCAGAATGATTCTCAAAGTCAGCCTTAGCCCACCACAGGGACACACAGTGCCTTCTGATACACACACACACACACACACACACACACACACACACACTAAATAAACTTTAAAAAAAATGATAGAAACCCTTCCACGGGGAAAGTGAAGTTGAAGGAGACACATGGAATAGTAACCGTCTGTCTGTGGAAATTCACATGTATAATAAAACTTTTTTATAGGTTTATGGTCAAGATTTAAAAGAAAATACTTTAAGCTCTTGAGGAAGATGCCAGTCATTGGACGCAAGGTAGGTGCGGTGCGTGCAGCCCCTCTGTGCGCATGCCTCGCCTGCTTTTTGCTAAACTCCTTGTTCCAAGGGAGAGGGGATTTGTCTCCCACCTCATGCGACACTCGGCAGTGTTTGGAGAGTGTCTGGCTCTGATGGTGGGCTCCTGGCATCTGGCGGGTAGAGGTCAGGGTTATTGTGAACTCAAATGGGTCCAGAGGCCGAGTAAGCCTAACAGGGGCCCCTGAGATGAGAAAGCCCCCTGAGGCTACAGTGGATTTAGGTATTTATCTGGAGAGTAAGTGAGGGTGGCAGACTTTCTGGAAAGGTCTAGATTAGATGCCGATGCAAGAGGAGGACAGGCTAAGGTGTGAACCTGCTCGTGCTCCATGGAAATCTTCACTGAAGCAGGCTCCAGCCAGCTGCTTCCAGAAACCTGCGGGCTTGCAGCTGTTTCCTTGCTCTTTGCACCTCCTTGCAGTAGACCTGCCTCCTTTACTGTGCCCTCTGCTCTCATGTCTGCGTGAGATGGTCCTGGCTGGGCGCTCCACAGCTCTGTCACCAGGAAGATAAGCAGGGCAGGTCTGGCTCCTCCAAGCCAAGGCAGGCAGGTGACTGCTTGGTGCCCACGTCTCCCAGCAGCTGGCCGGCCCCACCTCACCTTCGCTCTGGTTTCTGCCCGTTCCACCTGCTTCCAAGTCTTCCTTCTCTTTTGGCTTTTAGTTTCATGAGGTGAGAGCAAGGAAGCCAATGGGGAAGGGGAAGGCCTAGGATATTTCTGAGAGTGCAGTGGGAGCTCCCCAGCAGGGCCTGTGCTTTTCCTCTTCCCACCCCGTTCAGCTTCTCCTTCAGGTTCAAGACTTCAGGTTTGTTCCTATTTATTTATTTTTGCACTGCTGGGGTCTGCCACTTAGCCACGTTCCCAAAGAGCTTCCTGTTGCGTCGTTAGCAGCGATGGTGGTAGTTGATCTGTGACGTCACATGTGCTAGGCAGGAGCTTGGTTACCGAGCCACATCCCCCAGTTATGTTTTCGTTGTTGTTGTGATGTCAGTGAGTGATGGTGGTGGTCGCGGTGGTCATTGAACACGGGTCTTCGCCTGCCAGGCAGGTACTCAGTGCTGCATCACGTGACCAACTGTTGGAAATTTTGGGGAGAGATGTTAGGATTCTAGAAACCATTCTTACATTTATAAATTACAGAATTGGACGTTCCTTGGAGGGTTTGTAATTTTCCAGAAACCACTGCTGAGGCTTAGAGACCCTCACACGCGCGTTCAGTTAGTCCCTTGGCGCCTCCATGGAGCGCCTTCTCAATCTTAGGCGTTCCATACTGTCGTTGAGGGACGTGGTACTGACCACCACCAATCCCTTCCTCTTTGGAACTTGCATGTTAACAGACAGAACAGACAGACTTCACTTTGAAGTGGGCCTGGGAGTGGGGAGGCTTTGCATATTCCCTCTGCTGTGATTGCTTGGTCTGCTTTCTCCTCTCACAACACCCCAGTCTGACACGAGCCTCTGCTTCCCAGTCACCGTATGAGCAGCATAACCTGTCGCAGCTTCAGCGATGCCCCTGTCCGTAGCCTCGGCACTGCCGCGCACTTCCACGCTTCCGGTGGTTTCGCCGCGGGCTGCCTCCCTTCCTCGTGGATCATGATCAGGGCTGAGAGTCTGGAGGGAGCTTGGGCATCAGGCTCCGTCACGCACACTGCTGCAGCCGTAGCACCGTAGCATGCAACCCTTTGACCCCTCATTATCCGCAGCAGCCCCTGCCATTCTGCTGCCAGTCTGCTCTGCTGCACCCCTCGCTGCACACACCAGTTCACCACTGGATTTTTCTGTCTTTCCTGCTAAAAATAAGTTTTGTGAAATAAGGAGGGCTTTGTTCACGGATGAATCCCTAGCTGCAGTTCAGCAAGAACATCTTTATTTATTATTATTATTCTTTCCGCTCTTATAACTTAACAGGTACACGGTCCCCTCCCTCCCTCTACCTTCCCCTGACCCCCCTACTCCCCCTTCCCCTCTCCCCCTTCCCATCCCCCAGTGCCACCCCCCCCAGTCCCCGGAGCACCCTTTACTGTGCATGCCAAACTCTCCTCTAGGTCCTCCTCTCCAATGAGGTGCAAGGACCCAGGGGCATTTCCCAGACCCTTTCCTGTGTTCCTCTTAAGCTTAGGAACACTACTGTGACTGTCAGTCCCTTGCCTCCAAGGATCCTAGTGCCTTTAGTCCATGCTAGACTCTGGGGGGTCAATAATGTATTGGACCTAGCGCAGGTCACAGCAAGACTATCTTAAGTGAATCAGTGAATGAATGAAAAAATGAATGGCTTGGAAACTAACCGGCTCTGAGGATGGAATCAAAATGGCCATAATCAGTAAATTGCATCGCAGAAAGGACCTTAGTTCGTTTCCTGTGTGCTCTGCGCATGTCTGTCGCAGTTGCTTGTCAGTTGTACAATAGCTGGGATTCCTTCTATGCAGCCTGGTCAGTTATATGGCCTGTCTTTGTCTCTCACAGCATAGCCACTGCCAAGGCAGCAACAAGGGCCAAGTCGCGCTGCAACAGTGCTGGCTGCAATTGCTAGCCGCGGGCAGCACTGGTGACGTCAGCATGGTGGAGAAGGGGAAACACAGTGTCTTTGCCCTTGGATGCACAGCTGGCGTTCACTTTCCAGGCCCGTCTCCTCGGGGAAGACCCCTGTTCCGTAGGCTTGCACGGTGCTGCCGTAGCGTGGGGTGGTCTCCCGCTGGCCTCCCTGCTTTCCATCCTGTATTTTCGCTGTCTTTATCTTTGAAGATCCAAGAAAACTTGAACAAGACCAAGAAGGACGTCGTCAAGCACATGCCGTTCCTGAAAGTGGGCAAGGAGTACGTGAGGACTCTGCCCTTGCAGGGCCTGAGCCCAGATGCAGTTCTGGAGAAACTCAAGGAGTACAGCTCCATGGGTAAGCTGCCGCGCAGGCGCCAAGGGTAACTGTGTGTGCTCAAGAGGGCCTGTTTCCTGTCGCAAATGCCACACTCCACAGACCACGGGGAGCTCAAGAGAGATGAGAACACACAGTGGAAACCTTGGGGACTAGAGTTAGGTGAGTGAAGGGAAGTGCCCCATCAGTGGGGGACCTAGGTAGGGGCAACTTGGTATGCTACAGAGCCTGAACCCCCACAAGAATAGACCAACCAGAAGGCACTCTGGGGTCCATAGAAGCAGCCAGGCAGAAGGGTGGGAGGGAGTAGGATGGATAGATGAAGGGAGAAAGGGAGATGGGAGGAAGGAGGGAGGGAGGGAGGGAAGCAGGGATTAGTACTCAATATCCTTCTAAAACTAGGAAAAAAATAAGTTAATAAAAAAATCACTAATTCCACCATCCAAAGATGAGCACAAAGCTGTGTGCTGGCTGCCTATAAGGCCAGTTCGACCCATTTGGAAGTATCAGGCCAGCCAGGGCTACATCAGATGCTGTGTCAAAACATCAAAAAAACCACAAAACAAGACAAACACAGCTCATATCTGTGGACATGGAGATTGGTAGGTGGATAATGGATCTGCCCAGGGGGTCTTGTGTACCCCGTAGCTGTGTAGCTCAGGATATCATCAGTGTAGCAGTGTTTTGCACAGGCACCTGAGAAAGATAAATGCACCAAATAACTAGTGCTTAAAAGCAACCAAGAGCCATGGCAAAAGCCTATAATGTTTTGGGGCCTTTAAGACCTCTCCGACCAACATTTTATCAAGAAGTGCCACGTTCCTGTTACTTCTAGTATAATTGTGTCCTGGGGTTCTAAGTGGATTTCATTTTATTTTATTGTTTCCTGTTTTCCTCATTCTACGCTCCTCTGCATAGGGACTCCTCATTGTTCCTTTCTTTAAAAGACATTTTTTAAAAAAAAATATTAGCATGGGGTGCTCCTTTGGGGTGGTTTCCCGCCATTTTGGGGTTTTCTGAGTCCTTCCTACAGAGACAGGGACAGCAGCACTCTTTAGGGAGACTGAGAGCGGCTGGAGCTCTCTGGTGGCCTGTTAGTTTTCTCGCTGATCATTTCCAGTCCGGCACAGGACCAGCAGTTCTGTGGTAGAGGGTTTGTGGGGGAGCAAGTGGACCCCTTCTCAGCCGTGTCCCAGGTTGATCTGTGTGTAGGAAGGTGGCTTCCTTGGAGGAAGGCGGTGGCCTGGGACGTCACGCTGCTCCTGACTCAGCTCTGGGCTGAGTGTTGACGCTGCCCACCGTTGCCCACTCTTGCTTCACTTCCTTGGCTGCATGGGCAGGGAGAGGAGGAGGGGCTGTAGCAGAACGGTCTCCACACTCAGCATTCTGAACAGAGACCGCCTCCTGCTCAGGGGAGGGCCGGCCTGAGGCAGCTCGCAGCCGGGCTTCACAGCTCCGGGCATAGTGTCTTTCCACGTTGGGTTCTTCCTGGTGACCTGTAGTGAAATTCTTTCATCCTTCCACTCGTGCCCCGAGGCGGCGCCTGTCTTGTCTTTATTAAAACCTGTCTTCCCAGAGGTGCCAGCTTGCTGACTGAATGATCGGTCTCTGCAGATGTCATCTGGCAAGAGGGGAAAGCGTCGGGAGCGGTGTACAACGGGGAGCAGAGGCTCACAGAGCTGCTGGTGCAGGTGAGCCCTGGGCACGGGAGGGCGCATGGCCGCTGCACCACTTCGTCTGACCTCCCGCTCTCCCTTCAAGAAAAAAAAGAATCACTTCAGGAAAACTTATTTTTGAAATAAATCCGTAGAGTTTTAGGAGTTTCTTCTTACCCCAGCCGGTGAGTGAGTGCGCACAATGGCAAATGTGCCTTCGGTCTGCAAAGAAGCAAGTGGTCAGTGCAAAAAAACTTTTAAGTCACGACTAGGCTCAGCACACCTTCATGAACCCACTCTCACAAGAGCATTACAATGAACATATTTTGCCAAGGAGAAAGAAGTGCCGCTGGTCCGGTAGTGTAGTAACCTGTGCCTCAGGAGTTGACCCTCTTGGAGACCCTTTTTGTATCCTCCTGCTTGAGGACTCTTTTCCCTGCACAAAGGTGTCAAGCTGCCCTAAGAAGTGGTCAGTTGGAGAGAAGTCTGTCGAATCTGGTGGGTGGGGCAAAACCTTTATCCAGATGTTCAACTTTTTCTTTTTTTTAACCAGGTATCATTGTATTTTCAAAATGTGATCTAGACACAGGAAAGTTTATAAAGGGAATTGCCGCAGACCAGAGTCGCGGCCTCGAGACCAGGGCTCCCCAGGACCAGGTGGAGAACAGAACACACGCGGCTCCCTCTCGTCCGAGTGTATCCTGAACCGGTTTATTGAAACTTTCGTGACAACTTTTATACTGAAAATTTTGGGGTAAAGAATGTTGCATATACAATAGATAATCAGCAAAATCACCTTCAGGGTGGATCCTTTTTTTTTTTTCAAGACCTTAACCTATTGCCTGAGGGTAAAGGCACTTAACAGAAACATTCTCTTAGTATTTCCAAACTTATCTAATCTATATGCTTCACCGGATAGCTATGGGGCTGAGCCCACATTTTAAGAGACTGCTATTTTAAAATACAGAGAGGCAGAATGATCTCTTTTGATTTTAGCAAGGAACATATATTACAATTAACTATAGGAGTCCCCAACACCCCATAAGTCCCAGCATGAGCTTTTGCTGTTGTCCTCTCCAGGTTGATACTCAGGCAGGTCGACATAGGCACCGGGCATGACAGCAGGTTCTAACTTGGGAAGATGTATGCAGCTCATGTAGTCTCTACTATCCAAGCTTAAACCACATCTCAAAGGGCCTTGACTTGGATACTCAAGGCCCATAAGCTATAGCTGGTTCTGTCGATGGAACACTGAGATATGCACTGAAGAAAACACTTAAGCAATATAATTATTAAAAGAATAACTTCTATAATAGCATCCTTCTATTCCTTTAATAGTAAGGTTGCTTATGTCTCCCTTTGAGGAATTCCAGAAGTGTATTGCTATCAGTTAGATGACCCATCTGTGAACCATGCATACTCCAAACCTGGGGTCCAGTCAGGCCCCATATGCCAAGGGTGTCTCTTTCGGGGCGGAGGTGTCATTGATGGGAGTGCACTCAGATGGTCCATCTCTGTGATTTCTCATAAGAGTGCTGTTTGGGGTAGGAAAGACACAGTCCCCTTTGCTTCTGACATGGATTCTCCCAGTTTGAATTGCAAATACCATCTCCAGGGGCAGTCTTGGCATCTAGACTTTCTGGCATGATGGTCTCTTCCTTGGCCTTCAGCCAGGGTAAGAGGGTATCACAGTTTCTTTTAAGGTTCTAGTGGACTGATAGCATAGTCTTACTCTGGAATTCTGAGTTACATAGGTGGGAATTTACCACCTATGTTTTAAGACTCTAGAAGTTATTCTCTAATTTCCTTAAAATCAGTGCACACATTCTGGCTAACAAGTCTACTTATTGTAAGTGACTAGACATGAAATCTCTATTTAGTATTTGACTAAAACTTAAAAAGCAGGCTTCTTCTCTAGAACAGGGAGCAGGAAGCTAGTTCCAAAAAAAAAAAAAAAAAAAAACTCTTAAGAGCAGGTAAAGGGCACTCCTAGTTCCCAGAAGAATTCGTCCTGCCAGAGACAAAACTTGAATTATCCCAAAAAAACAAAACCTAGGTAAGGGGCACTCCTAATTCCCAGAATTCTTCCTGTCTGAGGCAAAACCCGAATTATCTAGGAGAGAGTGTCCAGCCTCTGTTCTTGGGCGTTACTGTGACCTTCCTCAGGGGACAGGCTTTAGGCCTGAGCTGGGAAGAAACACCAAGACTTGACAATTCCATATTTTTCCTTATTTCTCTTAAATAAAGCCATGTCCTTATCCCAAAACATGTTACTTTGAATCCATCTTTTCCAAACTGAGACATATTCTGCCAGATTAGTTGGATAGGGACGCGGCAGGGAATTTTCAAATTCCATGAAAGTGATTATAACTTCCACTCTTAGGGCAGCAGCAAAAGGAGCAATAATTCAGTTTTACTTTATTTATTTATTGTGTGTGTGTGTGTGTGCATGTATCAGAGAACACTGTGTGTCCCTGTGGAGGACCAAGAGTGACTTCGGGAATCATCCTGGATGGCTTCTGCCTCCTCCTTGCTTCGTTTGGGACTTCCCAGGCTCCGCCCACCAGGGCTAGAAGTGTGGGCCATTTGGACATGGACCTGGGATCCAAACTCAGGACCAGATTCTGCTTGCCAGACAGAGTCTTAACTCTTGAGCCATTTCTCCAGCCCAGTAGTTCACTTTTAAACATTTCCCTCTCTCCATGGCACAGGTGTTCAACTTTTGAGGTGTTGGTTGTCATGGAGAAGAGTGGATCCTTCTGCTGGCTGGTGGCTGTAGGTGTTGCATGTTGAATTTTCATGCACCTCATTGATCTGCTGGGCAGGCTTCTCAGGCGTGGTGGTTTTGCTGGGATGCAGGATGCTGTCAAGGGTCAGACTGGCAGCAGACCACTAGCATCAACCAGGACTTTTTTTTGTCCAGTGTGGCTGTGTGAAGTGCCGTGGAGCATCTTGGTCCTGGCACTGAGCTGGCGTCATCGTTGTGTGGAATCCCCTTCTCACTGCGTGTCACAGTCCAATCAGGAAGGCTCATTGTGCCGAGTGTAAGAAAGGACAATAGTTCAAAATGGCTTTTTGAATCTTAGCTCACAAGGGTCCACTTTTTCACCTTCCAATTCACGCCGGATGCCTAATGAGCACAGCCTGATCTGTGACGAGTTCTTTCCAGGCTTTCTGTGGAGTTGCAGGAGAATCAGCTTCCTCGATGACTGTCTGCTGGAACTTGTCAACTGCTGCTGGCCAGTCACTGGGCCCTTCATCATTACGGGCCTTGTAAGACTTGGCACGCTGTGCACTGTTTTTCTCGGCACTTCCCGGGTCTTGCTGCAAGCTGTCCTGCTGCGTTTGCAACCTGTTTTGAGTTTGAATAAGCAAATTGCTCAAATTTGGATTTTGTCTAACATTTCCATAGTTCTTACCAAAAAATCATAAAGCAGAAATGCACATTAAAATGGTGTGTAGCATAGTCACTTTGCTAAGAGTGCATCCCATTGAAACTGTCAGATTCCACTGATACACTCACCGTAGTTACTTTTGCATCAACCAATATTTTGCCCACAAAGTCTCTAGACTTTGCAAGATTCCATGCAGAAGCTGGACTACTAGGGAGTTGCTTCTGTCATTTGAGACTTAAAATGACAGGGCAGTTTCATGCGACGGGGAGAATCAGGGCAGAAACCCAAGCTGAGTTGTAGTCTCGCTTGGATGTCAGCTCTTTCTCTTGCGAATGGGCTGTGACCTCTTCCATTCTAATGGAATTTACTTCGATGCCCACTACTTATGAAACTGGGGCTGAAGCAGTGATCTCTCGGGCATCTGTGTTGCTCTGAAAGTGCAGACACCATTAGGTTGCAGGTTTAGCTTAGCTGTTCCTTAGCAGAATTACTCAGGTCATAATCTAAACTTAAAATCTCATCAGTTCCCCATCAGCGGTGGGTGAAGCTGTGTTCTCACAATGGAAGATGGACCCTTCCTGAGCCAGATCCCACCCGTTGGTTTAACCATCCCATGCAAAGGTGTGCCCTGTCGTGTTACTTTATTGATGGGCATGTTACTTTATTGACGGGCATGCTGTGTCTTGCTGGCCTTCTCCAGTTCCTTCCTCCTGGCTCTTCTTTCTGGGGGTTTCTCTTTGTGACATCGCGCACTCAGTGTTGTTTGATCATTGCTGGATCTGTAATGTCGGTACCACAGGTAAAGCTGTGACTTTAAGTGGCGATGTCACAGTTTGTGTTTATACCGCATTCATACTTCTTCCCTCGGCTCGCCTGTCTTCCACTAAATCTGGATCTCCTTGTTCTCCCACCATTCATGCCTAACCTTGGTCAGTGCAGCGCCTTGTCTCACCCCTTCCATGTCTTTGCAGGCTTATGGAGATTTCGCCTGGAGCAACCCACTGCATCCCGATATCTTTCCTGGACTTCGGAAGTTAGAGGCAGAAATAGTGAGAATGACTTGCTCCCTGTTCAATGGAGGACCAGATTCCTGTGGATGCGTGAGTACCCCAAGTAGCAGCGAACAGCATTGCTTTTAGCCTAGAGTAGGAGTGATTACACACGGTGATTACACACGGTTATTGTAGAACGATCTAGATAAAGTACAACTTTGAATGAAATGTTACTCATAATTATATAATTCTGAGGATCAACATTGTGATATATTTTTTTCAGGTAACTGTACTTTTTTTTATTATTAGGAAACAAAACAGCCCTTTAAATTTATATAAAACTTCTAGAAAAGCTTAAAGAACACCTTGGGTTTTCCAAATATTTTAGCACATCTTCCCACTCCTTCATTCCCTCCCTCTTTCCTGTGACAAAGCATTCCACTTTACACATTTCCTGCGCTGGACCTAATCAGCCATTTCTCCACAAGGAGCCCTCATCCAATTTAAATTACGTGGTCTGCTTTCCTTTTTCTGTTGTTTTTAATTTTTATTACTGTGGGCGATGACTTAGCAGGTACGGTACCTTCTTGCAGATCTGGTGACCTAAGTTCAATGCTTAGAAACCCATGTAGTGGAAGAAGGAACAGATTTCAGAAAGTTGTCTTCCGACCTGCATCCAGGCGTGCAGACTTCTCTCTTTCAAACAAGTACATGAAACATTTTAAAACTTAGCTACTGAATTTTTCTTTTCTCTCCTTCCTCTCTTCCCTCCCTTTCTTTCTCTCTCCCCTTCTTTTCCTTCCTCCTTCCCTCCCTCCCTTCCATTTGCAGAAGAAAGGCTTTTATGTAGCTCAGGTTGGCCTTGACTTTACTATGTAGCTGAGAATGATCCTTCTGTCTCCATCTCCCAAGTTCTGGGAGTTCAAGTGTGTACCACCACATTCAGCTTGAATTTTGTGTTCTTTTTTAAGATTTTTAAAAAAAATCATGAGGTATGTGTGATGTGTGCATCCTTGGTGTGTCATGGTTTGGGTGTGGAAGTCAGAACAACTTGCAGGAGTTGGTTCTCTTCTTCTATCATGCAGGCACTGGGGATTGAACTCAGGTCATTGGACTTGGTAGCAAGTGCCTTTACCCATTCATCTCACCAGCCCTGAACGACATTCTGGAGAAGTTTTTTAGGTCTTTTGTTCTCTGTTGTCCGTCTCCTTGGTTCATATATGTATATTCACTTAAGTACACTTACATTCTGAGTATGAGAATTCTGGTCCCCATGAGCATTGTGTCCGACTCTGCCCTCTCTCACCCATGTTATCTTATGTCCTTGTATCTGTGATTTTAAAAAATGAGCCATACATTTTTCGTGGGAAATAAATACACTTACAGAGTTCTTTGAGTTCAGATTAAAGTTAAGTTCTTTGGAGAGCGTTTTAAAGTTACTGACTCTGCAGCAGCTAGGAGCCACTGGAGTGTGCGCCCCACGCTGGAACCAGGGTCAAGTCCAGATGTCGCGCACCACTGAGTCAGAGTGCATTCAAGTCACACACTGTACACTGTGTGTGTGTGTGTGTGTGTGTGTGTGTGTATACCTGTGGGGGCCCAAGGGTGCCTTCAGGATTTACCCTGGATTGCTTCTACTTCCTATTTGTTTCACTCTGGAGTTTTCCAGGCTCTGCCTTCTGGGACTGGAAGTACAGGCAGCCGCCATTTCTGCCAGGCATTTTTATGTGGGATCTGTGATCTGAACTCAGGACCTTCTGTTTGCGAGGCAGAGGCTTAACTCCTGAGCCATTGCTATACACACTTTCTTGATGCCTTTTTGCTCTTTTCCCTCCTTCCTTTCCTTCTTTCCTCCGTTCTTTCTCCCTCCTATCTCTTTCTCTCTTGTCCTCTTTTTTCTCTTTTCTCTTTCTCAGTTTTTGAGACAAGGTCTTGTTAACCCAGACTGGCCTTAGAGCTTGCTATGTAGCCAAAGAAAGAACAAAGATCTGTCTTCTGTCTTCCTTCTTTCCTTCTTTCCTCCTTTCCTTCCTTCCTCCCTCCCTTCCTTTTTTTTTTCTTCCTTTTGAGACAAGATCTTATGTAAATCCTGGCCTTTGAACTTGCTATGTAGTCAGAGGTGGCCTTGAACTCCTGATCCTTCCAGGTGCTTTGACTGTACGTGTGCCCGCGTATCCAGGTCGCTCTTAGCGCTAGGTTGAAAAGTACTTCTTTTTGCACACTGATATGGCTTATTTCTTACTCATCTGAGTAGAGTGGGTTTTCTGCATCTGTTTTTACATGCTGGTCTGGGGCAGACCCATTGCGCGCAGTGGTCTGCGCACTGGCCCTAGCTCTCCATTCGGTGTCCCTGAGGACAGATACTGGCGTCGGCTGTCTTGCGACATTTTTGGTTTTCCTTGGTTTGGTTGTTGAGATGCTTCTCGGTGTTGGTGAGGTCGAGGGCATGATTTTGAGTGTTTGAGTGCCCTCCGCAGCCTTTCGGTAGAAAGATTGCTTGGGCAGCCACGTTGGTTTGGAGTGGGAGCTGGGTTGTTTCTCTTCCTGGATCTTCTTGTGTTCTTGCCTAGTTATTGGGGTGTTGACAACCTCGTGGATTCCCAGCTGCCCCTGACTCTCTGTTTTTGTACCTGGGTTCACTGAACATTCCTGACCTTTCTTGGTCAGTCAGTGTGGATTTCATCGCTTCTTGCCCTTGGTGTGGTTCTTCGCACGGTGCAGTTGGTGACGTGGTCATTGTGGGTCTGTGGTTTCCTGTCTGGCTGATCTCAGGACGCCGTGTGCAGCTGTGACGGGGTCGTCCCTGCAGAGTCCTGTCTGCTGACTTGTGTGAGTCGCTGTCTGCAGTGGGTTTGGATCACAGCTCCCAAGTGTGCTTGTCTGTTGAAACGTTAGCTTTGGTTGTTGCTCAAATCCGCCCCGCACCCCCGTCTTTCCTAAAGCAGTGCGAGGGGTGCTTTCTCTCCGAGTGGCTCCTTTCTCCCCACAGCCATGGCTACGATCAAGGTTTAGAAGAGGGAAGAGACTTGGGACGCCCACCTGCCTCTGCAGGTCTGAAAGCGACTGAGAATTCTTGGGGTTTTCCTGACGAAGTACGCTTTCTGGGGCTGGTTAGGAGGCGTGCCGGTCCATCTCTCTCTTCCTGTCATCTTCTCTTTTCCCTCTCTCTCTCTTTGCCCGTGTCGGGCGTTTCTTGCCTCCTCTTATCGGGTGGTCATTACTGCAGGGCCTTCCTCCCTCTTCCAGCTAGGGAGCACTCGTGGTCTTGCATCTGCGGAAGCCAAGCTCGGTCCTTCACGTGCCGCCGAGGCCCTTCTGCGTGACCGTGTCTGCCCCCCAGTCTCTCTTAATGTTTAGACTTCTGTGAGGGACTCTGTTCCCGTCTCCTCAGTCTCTGTCTTTCTGAGCATCGCCTGGCGATGTTTTGGTGAAGGTTAGCTGATGAGAGGCGAAAGAGAGCACGTGACTGTCATCTCTGGACTGACCCGCATGGGGCCTGGCGAGCTCCCTGGCCCTGCTTCTTCCACCTCAAAGTCTCGAGCCCAGAGAAATCAGGTTGCCAGGCGCAGCGTTCTTGGCTTGCTCGAATGCCTCGAGCTCCTTCTGAAAGAACATGTAGAACATTCTGTGTTTCCTGAGATACTGTCAGCGTGAAGGTTTTATACACATTCAAGGAAGCCAAAGAGCAACACATGTAGCTGACTGAGGCCTCTGTTGTCTTGTCTCATCGCTAAATTTCCATCTTGAAGACAGGACATGTGATGGGGGTGAGTCAGAGTAGGAAGTGCTTTTGCTTAGGTCATTCCCTGGCCTTAGCAAGAATGTGAGGCCTGGTCCTTCCCAGCAGTCTGCACAGCTGGCGTGGCTCCCACGTGACACTCTGTGGTTTTAGGCTAGACCACAGGCATGCTGCTCATCCCAGAGCTGATTTGGACTGTAAGCGCTTTGTTCTTTGCATATGAAGCAAGGGTCCTGTGCCCACGATTCATGTGGCATTCCAGGGATGGTGGTCACAAGTTTCCTATAGTCTTCCTGGGCCTTCGTAAGTCCTGCCCGCTGCGATTTGTGGTTACGGTGTATTGTCCTGCATGTGGATATTAGGAGGGCTCAGGAAGTGCCGTCGTTCCGTCTCATTCTAAACTCTTCTACCACGGTGGAGCTTCACTTCTCTTTCACATGCACCATGTGACTGGAGGGAATTTCTTAGGGACTTGATTTTATTTTCAAAAGGTTGCGTGAGTCTTCAGAGATGCCAAATCCAAGAAGACAGCCCACTAGCTCAGTGCTGGAGCCCTTGTTTTGTTGATGGGGAATGATTCTGATTACTCGAGGACAGTGAGGCGATTGACGTGCGTGTCCACCGAAGCAGGTCCAGGGTGCTGATTGTGGGCCCCGTGTGCTGGGACACAGGCAGGATCGAAGTCCCGGCCACGGGCTTCCTAGTAGGCCCTGTGTCAAACTTAGCCTTGGAATTCTAGCTGCTCAGGAGGCTGAGACAAAAGTTTCATAGTTCAAGGTCTGCTGGACAACTTAGCAAGGCCCTATCTCAGGATTAAAAAAATGTGTCAAGTGAGAGGGTGTGTTAGAATGCGTCACCTAGTCGGCCAAGTGTGGGAATATTGCCACCACCAGATCGGTCTCAGCCAAGTGAGTTTGAGAACAATGGGATGAAGGAAAAACCTCGTGTCTTGAGCTCAGGGACTATGGATGCCTGGCTTTAAGGAGGCGACTTCATTTAGAAATAATAGACGGGGCCAGCAAGATAGCGGTGCATGGGACACACGCTCACAAGTCTGGCAACCTATGTTTGATCCCTGGACGCCCACATGGTGGAAGAAAAACTGTCTTGATCTCTAAGTGTGCTCCACGTCATGCACATATTTTCTCTCTCTCTCGCTAAGATAAAATATTTTTAAAATGTATTACACATCAAAATTCTAGGGGGATTTTTTTTCTTTCAAAGTTTCCAAAACCACAATTTCACTTTGGAAGTTTGCCTGTTTCTATTATTCTAATGCATTGCGTAGTTATGCAAATGATAACTTTATAATTTCACATTCATCAATGTTTATTCAATTTTTAAAATTGTGTGTGTGTGTGTGCGTGTGTGTGTGTGTGTAGGACTGTGTGTCCCTGTGAAAGACCAAGGGTGACTTTGGGAATCATTCTGGATTGCTTCTACCTCCTTTTTGCTTTGCTTTGGGATTTCCCAGGCTCCGCCCACCAGAACTAGAAGTTCAGGCTGTCAAGGTTTCCACCTGGCATTTTTACGTGGGACCTGGGATCCAAACTCAGGACCTTCTGCTTTGGAGGCAAAGTCTTAGCCCCCGAGCCATCTTTCCAGCCCTCACATTTTTTTGAAGATGAACTCTCATTGTGTTGTCTGGGGTCGCTTGTATGCCTGAGTGATTCTTCTGCCTCTGCTTTCTCGGGAGCTAGAACTATAAACCTGCACCAGCATGACTGGCTGAAAAGAGTGCATGCGTGCGTGCGTGCGTGTGTGTGAGGGGGGTGCATGTGGGGAGGGCATACCATGCCGTGGCCTGCCTGAGGAGGTTGGATGACAACCGTAGGTGTCGTCCTCGTCTTTCGTCTTGTTGGAGCAGAGTCCTCTACACCAGATCAGCTGGCCAGCTGCTTCCAGGGATGTTCTTGTCTTTGCCTCCAGCTCATCACAAAAGCTCAGGGACTGTAGGTGCTGCTACTGCCTCGGCTTGTGTGCATTCTGACTCAAACTCAGGTCCTCACTCGGCAAGCACTTTACCCACTGACTTATCTCCCACTTACTCTCCAGCCATGGGCATTGAAGTTTAAGTTAAAACCAGGATTCTAGCTGAGTGTGGTGGCCCGTAATCGAGAGCCTCAGCATGTGGGGCGGTTGGTGTGGGCAGTGTGACCAGGAGTTCAAGGCCATCCTTCGCTGCATTAGAATCAGGTCCAGGACAGTCCGGCTCCATGAAAACCCATCATACCAAGAAACCGAGAAGATAGTCCTGGGTTGTCCAGACTCAGAGTGTATGGGTAACTGGAAAAGAGTATCAGTAACCCTGCTATTTTTGAATGGCATAAAGTGCTGTCTGCTCCCCGTGGTTGAGTGTACTGCAGACATGTGAGGGAATGTGGATAGGTTGCAAGGCGTGGGCTTGGGCAGTGCCAAGCACCTGCCTTAGTAGTTCATTCTTTCTTGAACCAAAAGTGGACCAAGGTGTAGCTGCTTCTGCTCTGAAGCAGGTGTCCAGCTCCCGCCTGTGTCTGCATCAAACATGTCCACGTCCAGACCTCCAGCTGCCTTCTGCTCTGTGTTGCAGGTGACCTCTGGGGGCACAGAGAGCATCCTGATGGCCTGTAAAGCTTACCGGGACCTGGCCTTAGAGAAGGGCATCAGGACTCCAGAGATGTACGTCCGGCTGTCCATTCAGTGTTACGATCCTCTTCCTCCTCAGCGTCCACCCCCTTGCTTCTGCCCTGGCCTCTCTGCCTTGTTTCTCTACCCCTCCCCCTCTCTTTTAGTAGATCTCTAACTGGGTTGGCGAGTTATCCCTACACGCATTCCCAAGAGCTTACATGTGGGGATTCCCAAGCAAGAATGCACGGTTTGCAGAATGACAGTTGGGGGCCATGTCTTTGACTTCTGTGGCCTCCGGTTATATGGATCCCAAGAAAAAGCGTCTCCTTGTTTTAGTTCAGTGAACTTTCCTGCAGTTTTACCCAGTGCCTCCAGTGCTTCCTGGGAACATTCTCAGGCTGTGACTCCTCCTAGCCTAGGAGAAGAAACCGCTGTGGTTTTCTTTGGTGCTTGGCACTTGAAACAGACACTTCTTCTGCAAACAGTAGTTGTTGGCGAAGAGTAAGTGAAGGAAGTCAGAAAGCATGGAGTACCTTGGACCATTTCCCCATCCGCCCAGGGGGGAGACCTGAGACGGGCTTCTCCTGGGTCCGTGATGCCGGCACACCCTGCCCAGCAGTGGGGGAAGGGGGCTTCACTCCAATGGCCTAGATTGCTGCTGCCTCCTGTTCTGCTCTGACCTCCCCCTTCCCCTACCCTCCTCGCTTCTCTTCCCAGCACTAACATGGCTGCCCTGAGCGCCCACATACTAGATCCTATTCTGCTCTGACCTCGCTCTCCTCTTCCACCCCCAGTGTGGCTCCCCTAAGCGCACATGCTGCATTCGACAAGGCGGCCCATTATTTCGGAATGAAGATTGTGCGGGTGGCGCAGAACAAGAACATGGAAGTGGACGTGCGGGTGAGTCTCCAGAGGCGGCAGGGGCTGACGTGTCTCCTGTCGTGGGGGACCCTGCTGGCACCCGCGCACCTCTGCGCCGCTCAGGTTCACGTTAGTGGTGGGGGATCTGGGCAGCTGGGCGCCTTGCCGTCAACACCATCACCTTCCTATGCTCCTGAGGAAGCGCGGAGCTCGCTGGTAGCGCCGCCCTCGTTAGAACAGCAGTCGCTTTTGTGCCCCCATGTTGGTGTGGAGGAACTTTCTATTGAGGCCGGCACGTTTTTGCGAGGTTGGGTTCTATCATGAGGAGGTTGTGGGGCTAGGACTCCCCTTTTCTCAGTTATTTTGTCCCCATAATGGCTACATTGATGTCAGCCATGTTCTCACATGGACCTCTGTGCACCCGTGTCCCGCCTCATGGAGGAGGTGATCTGCTCCAGGCTGTGGAGGGCCTCCAGTGGACACGCGTGGACCCGCGGCCCACAGCCAGAGCGCGGCAGCGGTGACCCACCCTTCTTCCTCTTGCACTTTACCCCAGGCAATGAGGAGAGCCATCTCCAGGAACACAGCTATGCTGGTCTGCTCTGCCCCCCAGTTTCCTCACGGTGTCATAGACCCTGTTTCTGAAGTGGCCAAGGTGAGACTGGGTGGGCTACTGGGAGGTACGGGTTAAGATTCAGAAGTCCAGTGTGCCGGTCAGTCCACGTCCATTAGACGTGGCTTTGAGTTTCAGGTTCACCACAGCAGGTGATGGCTCTCGTGAGCCCAAGGGCGGGCCCCGAAGCTCCCCTGAGCCTCCCAGAGTCACTGTCCCTGCTCAGACCTCCTTTGAACTCTATTATTTGGACTAGTGCTGACTTTTAGATTCCCAGCAGGGCGTCAGCACATGGTGACCAAAGCCAGACCTCCCTCCCGAGGCTGGCCAAGTGCCAGTGCAGTTCTTGCCCATACAGTGGTGGTGGGAGCCTTAGGCCTGGTATATTTAAATCCACTTTCAGATGAATTCTTGGGGAGACTAAGCATACTCGAAAGACAGATTTTGTTAGGAATGTCAACATAGCGCTTGGGAACAGTGTCCTTGAGCAGCACAGACCCCTAGGTTTGATCCTTAGTGCCTGTAAAATGGGCACAAACCTGTGCTGCCAGCGTTCCTGGGATGGAGGAAGCTGGTTGGTCAGACTGGCCCTGCCAGAAGATCAGACGATCAGCGTCATCTTCAGCTGCGTAGCAAGTTCCGGGCCAGCCTCAGCTACGTGAAGTCTGCCTCACGCATAAGTAGCCAGTTTTTAACTCACGGGAGCACAGAGCAGCCCTGTGTTTACAGCCTGCCTTTCCTCCTGTATTCTCTTCTCTTTTTTCCTTCCTAGCTGGCTGTCAGATACAAAATACCTCTTCATGTGGATGCTTGTCTGGGAGGCTTCCTCATCGCGTTCATGGATAAAGCAGGGTACCCACTGGAGAAGCCCTTTGATTTTCGGGTGAAAGGTGTGACCAGCATCTCGGCAGATACTCACAAGGTGCGCCAAGGGGGTCGTGAGATGCCAGCAGTGGTGGTTTTGGCTGTAAACACGTGTGGGCGGCTCTGTTCTCACGGGCAGCCTTCCTCCCGGCCATGAGCGCAGCGCTGGCGCGCTGAGCAGTGGTGGGAGGAGCCCGTCCCTGTTGCCACCTGCTGTCCTGCTGTGCCCAGGGCCCCTGTGCCCACGGTCTCCGAGGCTGCAGGTTTGGGAGGTTTGAGGTGATGCTAGAGAAGAGGTGACTGTGCCTCTGAGATCCTGAGCGGCAGAGGGGGCGACACAGTCCTTTGAGAAAAGAAAACCCCTGTATTCAGTAGTAGTTGGCTTTTGGTATTTTTGGTTTTCTCTTCCAAGTAAGTGTGTGGGGGGGGTGTGTTGCATGCATCATGTGTGTCTGCGTGGGGC
Source organism: Typhlomys cinereus (assembly GCA_023101885.1). Taxonomy (NCBI): domain Eukaryota; kingdom Metazoa; phylum Chordata; class Mammalia; order Rodentia; family Platacanthomyidae; genus Typhlomys; species Typhlomys cinereus. Next base: position 935,878 of record JALPQD010000531.1, on the reverse strand, counting down.
CCTGAGGTTCATGTTTCCCTGCCTTATTCTTGCTCTCAGGTGAACCCAGAGCTCACTGACGGGCTGGGCTGACGAGCTTGCTCTGGGGATTTCCTGTCTCCGCCTCCCAAGTACTGGAATTGTAGCTGCCCACCACACCCCTCCAGCATTTACATGAGTTCTAGGGATCTGACCTCCAGTGACGACACTTGTATTTAGAGCACTGTTGTGTTCTTAAAGGGTCGTGCTAAGAAAAATAGACGAGAAATAGGTCAGAGTGTAATTCTAGCTGTTCTAGTGACTTGGACCCCTATTCTTTCCTAGCTTCCACTAAAATGTTATTCTTGTTTCCAGCTCCAAAGAAAGATTTAAACAAAGATAGGATCTTGGGCTGGTGAGACGGCTCAGGGATTAAGACCCTAACCTACAAACCGACGAACCTGATTCACAGATTACACATAAAAACTCCAGGCAGAAAGGCAGCAGCCTGTACTTTCGGCCCTGGTGGGTGGAGCCTGGGAAATCCAGAGCAAAGCAAAGAGGAGGTAGAGCAATCCATGACAATTCTTGAAGTCACCTTTGGGCCTCCACAAGCACACATGGTGCCACCCCCCCCCCACACACACATGTGCACACAAAACAAAACAGGGTCTTATGTAGCCCAGGCTGGTCTCAAACTGGATAGCCTTGAACCCTGATCTTCCACCTCCTGAGTGCTGGGATCACAGGTCTGCGCCCCACAGCTTCCCAGAGGCTCTGAGACAGACTGAGAGGAAGGATCCAGCGTCTGTTCTGTGGGTCTCAGATCTTCACTCCGGCGTAGAGACCCTGAATGCACATCGCAGTTCTCTGCCCTCTAAGGCTCTCTTGAGGCGTCCCAGAGCCGTGAGTGAGCGGGCTCCACTTGTGCGCGCTGCACAGGCTGCCAGGTGAAGCCCCCTGCTTACCCATCTGCTTCTCCTTTTCTCCTCAGTATGGCTACGCCCCCAAAGGCTCATCGGTGGTGATGTATTCTGACAAGAAGTACAGGAACTATCAGTTCTTCGTTGGCTCAGATTGGCAGGGTGGCATCTATGCGTCTCCAAGCATGGCTGGTTCTCGTCCTGGTGGCATCATTGCAGCCTGTTGGGCCACCTTGATGTACTTCGGTGAGAATGGCTATGTGGAAGCTACCAAACAGATCATCAAGACTGCTCGCTTCCTCAAGTCTGAGTACGTGTGGACCCGGGACCCTGCCTGGTGCTTGCTCTTCTTCTGCTGGTACCCTCGCCCCCTGCTGCCTCCTGAGAGACCGAGGTTTAGACCAGAAGCTCCCAAGATGGTGCTGGTGGGAGGAGACATCCCTGGGCTGTGACTCGGGAGTGGGGGAGACAGGTCGAAGCCCATGGTTCTGGATGGAGTTGGGGCCCTGGGACATTCCTGTATTCTCTCTGGGACCGTGATCTCCCCAAGAGCCAGCGTCTCAACCTAACCTTACTAGCCACACGAATGAGCCCAGGAGAGGGATGGAGCTGGAAGATGCCCCACGGCTCAGTTTCCTTTCGTTTGTTTTCTTTCAGACTGGCAACCATCAAAGGCATCTTCATCTTTGGGGACCCTCAGTTGTCGGTTATTGCTCTAGGCTCCCATGACTTCGACATCTACCGACTGTCTAACATGATGGCTGCCAAGGGGTGGAACTTCAACTACTTGCAGTTCCCACGCAGGTATGCTTGCAGCTTTGCCCTCTCCACTTGTGACAGCTTGGTGCCATGTGGCCTAAGGCACATTAGCAAGACTGCATTATGTGCAGGTGTAGCTGTCACTTGTCTGGCCCCCTGAACCCCTGGAGTTAGTCGACATCAGAAGCCCTGTGGGCAGCCTCGGGACAAGCGGCTGCTTGGGAGTCTCCCTGTCTTCTCTCTGGCCTCTGCTCTTCGGTCCGTCTGCACAGCCATCAGATTGTTCCCATCAGATCCACTGACCTGGGACATGTTTGGTTGGCACAGCCCCTCTAGAGTGTCTCCCGTCCTTCAGGCCGCTACCTAATTCATGATGTCCTTAAGTCCTGCTCTCCAGCTGCACGGGTCTGTGGCGTGTCCGTGTATAGCTTGCCTCTCCCCCATTGAACTCTCTTCTTTAGAGTCCTCCCTTTGTACCCCAGCCCTAAGCCACTGTGCCCACCAGGGCTTATCCTCTGAGGCGGAAGCAGCCCACTGTAGGCCGCATGATTGGTAGCTTCTGAGGAGTGTGGAACACACAGTTAGCTGCGTCCATGCTGTAGGACGGTTTGATCCTGCTGGGAACCCCGGTCCTGCCCCGTCCTGCAGTCTGTGGCTGACTAGATGAGAACAGCAGGAAGAGCCCGCACACTGCGGCCACTTTACCATTGGACATCAGTTGTCTGTTCCTCTCACTCTCAGCCTTGTTCATTGATATTCTCTGTCCCTCCCTCGCCCGCTCCTTCCTCTCATTGTCTCTTTGTCCCGCAGCGTTCATTTCTGTATCACATTAGTACATACCCGGAAGCGAGTAGCAATCCAGTTCCTAAAGGACATCCGAGAATCTGTCACTCAAATCATGAAGAATCCCAAAGCAAAGACCACAGGAATGGTAAGGATACCCGGGGCTTTTTTTTTTTGAAATTTAAAGGCTATGTTGGGGGCTTTGGAACCCGTGAATGTTGGGCTAGTCCCTGCTGTCCTGCTGGTGGGCGTCTCAGAGGAAGGACACTGCCTGTGAAGCACCAGAGAAGTAGAAATTGCTGGCCAGTAGGGTTGGTCTCGTCTGCTTGAAAATTTTGACAGAAAAGACAGAAAAGTCAGTGAACATGTGCCAGCCGCTCTTTTTCACTGTGGGCTCCTGGGCTGAGTGCGGGTGGCAGGGCCTGCAGCCTGTGCTAACGGCATCCGCGGTTGACTTGCAGGGCGCCATCTATGGCATGGCTGAGGCCATCATCGACAGGGACCTGGTGACGGAGATCTCCTCGGTCTTCCTGGACAGCTTGTACACCACGGACGCTTCGGCCCAGGGCAGCCAGGTGAATGGTTCTCCGAAGCCCCGTTGAGCTCGGACCCGCTGGTGCTGCCCTTCAGGGAGGTCTCTGCGTTTGGAACAGGCCGCAGAGGTTTCGATATGTGGACCTGCTCCGTAGAGCACAACGCGATAGACTTTGAGACAGCGTCAGCCTCAGGATCCCGTTCCTCCTTCCGTGGCCTTTGATTTGAAGACCCCCGAAGGTCCCCTGCTTGCAGAATCTGCCCTTGTAAATGTCACTTTGGGGATTGTTTGAACCGGTTCTTACTACTTCCTCAGCATTCATCCTCACGTGATCATGGTGTGGCGGCTCCCTCCTGCCTTGTTTCCTCGGGGCCGGGAGCTGGCAAGCAGGCAGCTTTCTACCTCAGGCAGGTACTCTGGCTGCCGGGTGGGAGACCCTCTGTGCCAGGTTGCCCGGTGTTTGTCTCTCCTGCAGCCAGTTCATTTTCCCGAGCACAGATGCCAGGTCGCTCCTTGTCCTAGGACCGGAGCCCATCCCCTCTGCAGGGACAGGGCTCAGCACGCTCCTTGCCTCCTCTGTGCTCAGCCTTGTTGCGCCATTCTGGAGAGGCTCAGCAGGAAGAGGATGTAGTTTTTGGAGAATCGCGCTCTTGGCAGTACCTGGCCACGCCTCAGCCTCCTCCTAGACCTTCCTCTGTGCTTTTTGCATAGCAGCATAGGTGAGCTCCCTGTGCAGAAGAGGGTGGCAGCCCTCATGTCTTACCATCGTGGAAGAGGTGCTTGAAGGCACAGCTCCGAGCCCCTCAAGCGTCCCTGACCCCTCGGCGGGTGCAGGGAACACACTCCCTTCCTGCCTTTTCTTCACTCAGCTAACGGTACGAAGATGGGCTAGCCTCAGGTACGGGACACAGCCCCGGCTAAGGAGCAGCACGGGACACTGGATGAGCGCTGGGACTAGGAAGGCAGGCCACGGCCCTGAGATGCAGGACCTGGACTCCTGGAGGCCACTTGCCCAGTGCGTTCTGGGACAGCACCCACGCCACCTGCTTCCCGCCTTCTGGGGCCCAGACCACGCTGAGCGCCATCCTCTGATGCCATCTCACCATGTGCCTTTCTCCCAGCAGAGCCGGGACCTTGTTCCCGACCCAGGCCCTGAGGGATGGACAAGTCTTTGAGGGGTCTGTGTGGGTCGTGGGGAACTTGGAGCAGACCAGGAGCTCTGCTGTGTCCTTCTCAGGGACTCTGAGCCGTCACTGCCTTCCTGGGGACCTGGCCCAGAGGGTCTGATCACCAGGCTTTTCCTCAAACTCCCTTGACTGCCCAGCTGGCCATGCCACTGCAGGAGCGTGGGGGGCTCCACGCCCGCTTCCCTCCCGTGTGCTGTGTGTGTCCTGGGGGGCTCAGAAGAACTGGGTGTTTGCATGTTTCAGGCTGAAATGGCCAGTACAGCAGCTGTGGTCGGCGTGCACAGGGACCCCCTGGCTCCCCAGTACACCCTGGAGGACCCAGAGCCCCTGCTGTGCTCGCCAGCTGCTCAGGTGGAGAAGCGCATCTCTGTGCCCTCCCACTCCCCGGGGACCTGAGCGCTGAGCCCTCCTGTGTGTGCTGTGACGGCCGTGGTGCCTGGCAAGGGTGTTTTCACAGGGACCTAATGTAGTGGCTTTAGTTGATGGTTAGGGACCTTGGCGGGACCTGGCCCTTGCGTAGGCTTTCCATTCTGTGCATTGAGAGTGTGTCTAGTTCTAGCTGTGACAGGCTCCAAGGGTGTCTTCATGGTGTCACGTGGCTTCTGCTGTAGAAGTCCTGTGACTATATTGCCATGTCACTTAATGTTTTCACTTTTATACTGGGAAAATGGTACTTGCTTCTTTGAGATCTTTTCGTCTTCTCTAACCCCCATCTCCATGCCCCTTCTGCACTGCAGCAATAACTCTTATAATGCAGTTGAATATTAAACGTCCCAAACCAGAATTGCTGGGCAGTTATTGTTTGCCACTTGGAGATCCCAAGTGCTGCTGCAGCAGCCGCAGCATCTGAATGGGCTACTGGTGATCGATCGCCCCCTGGTGGTGACGCTGTGTGCCCCTGACGCAGCGGGGAGCCGCTGCCGCACTGGAAGGGGCCTGGCAGTTTCCCTGCCTGGAGGGCGGTGTGGCCTGACTGCAGCCCTGGCTTTGGTTCCCCATCCACTTCTGCCTGCGGCTTCTGGAAAGTTAAGCCACCTGTCGCTTGCCTACCAGCTGGGCAGTGTTGGTGCAGTTCTTCGACCAAAGGACAGAAGCCCAGCATTCTGTCTGGGGATCGATAGAGCTCTTAGGCATCCTGCATAGAAGGTGCTGGACACCAGTGCCATTGAAGCGTGAGGTTCTGCAGCGCCGAGCCCTGCTGTGGGTCCAGCCATTCCAGAGTGAAGGTAGGGGTGCTCTCTGCTGGGGTCCCGGCCTCAGCCCAGCGCCTGCACACACTCAGACCCTAAGAAAAGCGGAGTGTGCTTGCACGGCTACCTGGCTGAGTTCACGGAGCGGCTGCGACCCCAGCAGCTGCATTCCCACGAGCCCGTGTGGTTTGGGGTCTTGAACTGTCTCGTTGGGATCCCAGCAGCGACAAGCGATAGAATCGAAGTCTCCCCCGATGTCATGGGCAGTGTGACCTGCTGTGGGAATGACCGCTGCACACGGGGAGGCAGGGTAAGGCGGCGTCTGCGTGATGCTGAAGGCCCAGTCGCAAGGAGAACCGAGAGTGCAGTTCCTGGCCAGAGGCAGAACAGACGTCCCGGCTCACAGGAGACGTGAGGCCTTCTCGCAGGAAGGAGGGTCAGAGCCCTTTTCTCTACACGGGCCTTCGACTGATAGGGCAAGGCCCGCCCCTTCACAAGAGAACAGTGCTTTACTAGGTACCAGTTCAAATGCTCATCTCGTCTAGAAACACCCTAAAATAATGTCTGACCAAATGTCTGGGCATCTCATAGCCCAGCCAAGTTAAAAGCAAAACGAGCCCATATGACCCCAGGCTGCCTTTCCAGACATGGACCCCTGTGTTCCGGTACCCTGCACACTAGCCCCCCAGAACCCCTGCTCTGGTCTTGTACCAGCATGACTTCTCTGTTCCCCTCAGCTTACGGCTTGTCCCACTGCCCGGTGACACCTTAGTTCATCCTGTGCACAGTGGCTCATGGGGGTCCTGTCCAGCCCCTTAGCGATGACCCCGAAGGAAGCGTGTGGACCAGCTGGCCGTGGGGTTCACCACCCAGCAATGCAGCTGACGGACTTGCCTTTCTACGCAGCTGGGATGAGAACCGACGTAGAAGCTGTCCTCTAGTGTAGCATTCACATGTGCACGTGCACACGCGTGCAAATGGAGTACCCATGTGCTATCCTGTGTGAAACCTTGGGTTTGCTCCCCAGAGCCATAGAAACCTAAAAGCTATACAATTGGTTGGCTCCAGTTTGTCTTGACCCATGGAGAAGGATTTCGAGGCTGAACCAAAGGATACAATGGTTTTATGGAGGGTGGGGGAGGGGGACATAAAAGCACGTGTTTTCAGAACATAGGATGGGGCTTGCTTAGGTCCTGGGGTCTGAGATGGGACTTGATTTCCCTCTGTCACAGTCGTTTGATAAGGGAGCTAACTGCAGAGGAAGTGAGGTGGGTGGGTGGGTGAAGGTGCTTGTGTGCAGACCTCAGCCTGAGTTTGACCCCAGACTCCCTGCGTGAGAACCAATTTCCCACATGTGCTAGGGTACGCACATGCATGTAAGCGCTCGCTCTCCCCCCCCCCCCCCGAAAATATCAAGTAGCAAAAAAAGAAGCAACACAGCCTGGAGGAACTTTACTGTTGCTTCAGGGAGCTTCCGGAAAGGAGCTTATTCAAGTCAGCGGAGACGGCATCCTGGTGCCCGAGCTGTGATGGGCTGGGCTCTTCCTGCACACAGCAGTGGGGGACCCATGCATGATGACCCCCAGACATCAAGGGCTCCTCGATGCCTTCCCCAGGTTTCCCCGAGACACACGAAGCTGGTCAGATCTACGTCATGGACACAGCGACTTGTTCTATGTAGCTGGCCAGGTTGATGTCCCGTTCTGAAAGGCCCGCACACTCGTGAGTGCTCAGGGTGATGTGAACCTGAGGACACAAAGCCAGAGGTCAGGGACAGCCCTCCGCGGACAAGCAGGACAGGTCAGGGCCGGGCCCTCCGCGGACGAGCAGGACAGGTCAGGGCCGGCCCTCCGCGGACGAGCAGGACAGAAGGTCAGGGACAGCCCTCCGCGGACGAGCAGGACAGAAGGTCAGGGCCGGGCCCTCCCCGGACGAGCAGGACAGAAGGTCAGGGCCGGCCCTCCGCGGACGAGCAGGACAGGTCAGGGCCGGGCCCTCCGCGGACGAGCAGGACAGAGTCCCCACCTGCTGGGCTTGGGTGCACTAGATCGCAGGACAGAAGATAGTCACTGGAATCTCTCATGGGAATAGCCAGCCAGGAGACATTCCTGGGGACAGTGGCCAGTTGCTACCACCTATCCCAGGGAAGGTGGCTGGTCACTATCATCTATCCTGGGGACAGTGGTCAAGTTACCGTCATCCCTTCTGGGGACAGTAGCCAGGCACTGCCATCTAACCCCTGCTTCCCTGACCTCTCTGACAACGGTGCAAAGCTGGCTTAGATACCACCCTTCCTTGACACTGGCTACACATAATGACTTCCGTTCTAGGATTTAAAAAAAAAGTCAAGAATTAAAGCAAGAATCAAAAGCCAAGGTGGGTACCCACACACCAGCCTCACCCCTTCGTGGTTTGTAAGAGCTCTGCAGAGTTCCACACAGGCGCCAGTACTGAGTTCACGGAACAGTTGTCCGAGCCCCTGCCAGCCCCGCCCTCTTGATGTCTAGCTGCAGCATCTCCAGCACCACCTGTCTCCGCAGGACACTGGCCGTTTCGTGGCGGTGCCTGTGTTGATTCGCGGGAAGGGGGCAGACCGCAGCTGCGGGGAGAGCTGGGGGTCCTGGGCACCCGAGCAAACCAGGGGGTGCAGCCTCACCTTGTTGTACACGTTAAACCACTCGGGGTGGTGGTCCAGCTTCTCAGCCTGCAGGGCCACTCTGGTCATGAAGCCAAAAGCCTGGCGGGTGAAGGGAAACCCTGATTAGCGATCCACAGGAGGGAGTCCAGGTGCTGCCAGTTGGGGGGGAGGGGGGGAGAGGAAGGGGGGAGGGGGGGGAGGGCCTGGCCTCCGGGACGCTCCTGTGACATCTCGTGCTTGGGAGGCCTGAGTTAGGTGTGGTCTCTGCCACCGGAAGAGGGTCTCTTGTTACCCACCTGGGGTGCTGAGGCAGGGGCTCATTGTGTAGCCCAGGCTGGCCTCCAAATCACCTCCTACCATGTGGGCTCTGGGAACTGAAAATACCCAGGTTCACGCGCAGATACCTTTACCAGCTGAGCCCTCTCGCTGCCCATGGACCCCGACTCTCAGTCACTTCTTGCATCTTAGCCCCCCTCCTGAGTGCTGGGATTCAGCACGTGCCACCACGCCTAGCTGGGACCCTCACTACCACAATGCATGTGGCACAGGAAGTTAAAGTCTTGGCCAGTCTTTCAAAGCATCTTCAAACAGACGTGCATTTCCGCTAGCTGAACTCCCTCCTTGCAAGGGCTGATTCTAGAAGGGAGGCTCCAAGGCCGGCCTTCCTACTCTTCCCTCCTGGGGGATGCCGCCCTGTTGAGTCATCCAGACCAGCCGATTTCCCCACAGGTAGGGACGGAGTCTCTGGTCTTCATTAACAGGCCTGGAACCCGCGGCGCGTGGCCCTGTCAACCCCCAGCCCTCCTCCTACCCTGTTGAAGTCTTTGAAGTGGAACTGCTTAAAGATGGCATCGCGGCCTTCCAGCTCGTTCCATCCCACAGCCCTCAGGTTTGGCAGCAGCTGGTCCCGCTCCTCGGCGCTCAGCCTGTGGGCCTTGCCAGCCTGGGGAGGGAAACAGAAGCCCGGGCGTTTCTACCTGGTCAAGAGAGAGTCCTAGACTTGGAGCCGGGGACGCAGCAAGCCCCTGCGGGCTGCCCTGGACACAGGTCACTTGAGAGAGCTGTTGGCCTTTTAGGTCCGGCGGGGGGAGGGGGCTTGCCAGCAGGTGGGGCCTGAGCCAGTTCACTGATAGGCTCTTTGGTCCTGGGTTTTTCTTGCAATCAGAGGACTGAACCCAGCCACTGAGGCACATCGCAACCCGTGTCCTGAGTCTTATACCAGCCTCGCAGACAGGAAATCCTAAAGGAAACTGGATGCAGAGAAGCAGCCCCGCTCCCCCCACCCCTAAAGCCTCACAGAGCCAGGGCTCCCCGCTCCCCTTGTAAGACCCACCATGGTAACAAAAGCAAAACCCTGGCCAGACCCAATGAGCTAGAAGCCCTTTCAGGAGGGACAGACTGTCCAGCACCCGTCTATGCTCCACTCTCGCCCCTTCTGTCACTGAAGACACGGGGGTCTGAGCGGTCCACTACTCTCCCACCCTCAATCAGTGGCAGCATAGGCAGGTGCTCCAAGTGTGGTCTTTGAGTCTGCAGTCCCAGGGCTGGAGAAGGAACCACGATTTCCAACAGAATCCAGATGACCGAGACGGTTATAGGCGCTATCTCCCACGAGCGCTCCCTTGGGCCCTACACAGTCCCCAGCTGCCAGGCTCGGGGTTCAGTCTCCGGCAGCTCGGGAAGCCTGGGCCACAGGGTTGAGTCCCAAAGCAAAAGCACCCTGTTGGCAAGGCAGCCTCAGCACGCACGCCAGGTCAATGCACACCAGGCCTCGAAAGACCCCCCAAGAGACACAGAAGCTAGACTCAGCCCTAGCCTTTGAGACATCTGGATCTAGGATCTGAAGGACTAGGTTTGGAAAAAGAGAAGCACCAAGGAAGAGAGCACCGAAATAAACATGAATAGAGGGGGGAGAGAGAGAGAACGAACTACGCCGTGTGCAGCCCACAGTCCTGATGCCCTGGGGGGAGTTGCCAGGACTGATTCAAACCGTAGTCCTGCCATTTACCTGCCAGATGGCCCCTCTCGGCTTCATGGGTAAAGGGCTGAGAACCTCTATGCAGACCCAGAAATGCCAGTGGAACACCTCAGTACCCCTTGTGGGTCAAGGGATGTCACTTGCATTTTAAAAACCCTTCCAGGATAAGGAGGCTCTTCTCTCCCTCCCCGCTGGGCTCTCTGAGCTGACAGGCTGTCCTCTCCCGCCCTCCCTTGAGGGGGGCTGAAGAGAAGGCAGCAGAGGTCTGGCTATCTCCAGATTTCCAGTGGCTGATTAGCTGGGCAGCGTAACCAGGCAACCAGACGTCAGCCCAGGCGCTGTTTCTGGTCTTGACTCTGGAGAGGATGATGGGCACAGGTGAACTGGAGTAGGGGTGGGGGTAGGGCTGTATCTTTAGAGTTTTCTAGAGCCTCCCAAGTCTCACAGACTGTCAATCCTCTGAACTCTAGGGTCACTGGGGGAGGGGCCTCTGGCAGCGAGGCACAGGGGTTACTGATTATCGAAGCTTACAACTTTGGGGCTCCAGTGCCCTTCCTCAAGCCACAGCTGCCCAAACGCCCTCCGGGCCCTGTCGCCCCCAATCAGGTCTACGGCCCCAGGGTGAACCCGCTTGTCAAAGGTTCAGCAGCACCTCCACCCAGGCGCAACTCAAGCTGGCCAAGGGGCGCCCCTGACTCACCGGAACCCGTGGAGGGGCACAGACACCTCCCAGCGAGGTGGAGGAGCGGAGAAAGGAAGCGTTCAGAGGGTTCCCTGCCAGATCCTGCACCCCAAGGGGCAGGCAAGCCAGCGGGAACTGCAGCACGCGATCCAGCCCCACCCCCTTCGCCACACCCGCCCCAGCGCGGGGCCAGCGAGGCCTGGGAGTCGCGAACAGGCCAGGCTCCGGGCCCACCCGCCACAAGCCTTCCCGGGGCCTCCGTGCTGCCGCCGGGCGGGGGCGCGACAGTCCTGCAGGGCTCCCCTGGGGGACCCACTCCCGCCGTCCCCAGTCCCCCGCGCCCCGCGCCCTCGTGGGCGCCATCCAGACCCCCTGGGCTCACCATGTCCGTCCAGGCTCCGGCAGCAGGTGGCGGCGGAGAGGGCGAGCGGCCAGGCTCAGGAAGCCACCCCGGGGCGGGGCCGCGGTCGGGCCGCCCCTCGGTAATGATTAACGCCGGCGGGCGGGCGGGCCGGGCGCCCTTCCAGCGTTTCCCATGGCCGTGCGCATGGCTGAGTGCAGAGCCTCGGGTCGGTTCCCAGAGCCGCCGGTCAGCCCGGGGACTCGGGGCGGGACGCTACCGATGCTTTTAAGAATCACCAGGTGAAGTAGCCGCAGCGCGCACGTCCTTAAGCGCACATCTGTACCGGCCGCAGGAGCGAAGATACTGGAAAGACGCAGTCCTGCTCCCTCATCCCCTCCCCTCTCCCCATCACATTACTGAAGCGAGGGTCCACAAGAAAGTGAAATTCCCGGGGCGAGGCGGGGGGGGGGGGAGATCTCATGCTGGGAACTTGTGTCCCCCGAAGAGATGGTCCCTCGCTTCTGGCCACTCGTCAGCCCACCTAGCAGGAGAGACTAGGACGAAGGCAGTGATGGGCGGGGCCCCGCCTTGACTAGGCGCTTTCTTCTTCCTTTTGATTGAAGCCTGGCGTTCACATCCCAAAGATGAACCTGGAGACCCGTCACCGGGCTTCGTTGTTCCTCTTCCCAGAGTGGCCACAGCGAATAAATCTTTCGCTGCTTTTTCACCATGATCGTCGCTTTCATGGGTCTATGGAACCATGACAGGCTGGGTAGGACCACCAGGGACCAGGCTGTCAGCCTGACAAGTCCAGCAATCCTAAGAGACGGGTGCTGTGAAGGGAAGGTCCTAGAAGTCGTGGCTACCAGGGCTGATTGATTAGAACATGCGTTAAGTGCAGAGGTTGGAACCATCTGAGTTCAGAGTCATCTTTAGTTACCTGAGCCATCTTTAGCCCCTTATTGCCCACCTGTGTGTGTGACCTAATATGCTTGTGACTATTAGGGAAATGCTTTGGAACGTATGAATAGACCCCTAGCTTCCACCAGTCCAAAAACTAAGGACACTATTAGCACTTGCTGCAGTTAGCCTGCATGTTGTCATCAATTCGCAACCAAGCAGCTTATGGCAAGGTGAGGAGGAGGCTTTACTGTGGCCTGTGGTTGTTTAGTTACAGTCCTTTTCTTTTTCTTTTTTTTTTTTTTACTTTATTCATTCACTGTGTGTGTGTGATTTCCCGGACTTTATTCATTCACTGTGTGTGTGTGATTTCCCAGACTGCCCACCAGGACTAGAAGTGCAGGCCACCGCCATTTCCACCTGGCGTTTTTTTTCCATGGGAACTGGGATCCAAACCTTCTGCTTGCGAGGTAGTCTTGACCCTTGAGCCACGTCTCCAGTCCCCCAGTTACAGTTCTTAATCGAGCTTGGCCTGAGAGTTTATACCCACGCCAGGAACAGGGGGACTGATCACATCATATCCCTTGCTGAGAGGGGCAAACCTCACTTGTCTGTCCAAGAATGCCAAAGAGCACTCGCTTCAGTAGCACACCCACTAACATTGGACCGATACAGAGAAGGCAGCATGGCCCATGCGCAAGGATAGCACGCAAATTCGTGAAGCGTTCCATATTTTTTTTTAAAAATGCTGAAGAATGCCAGCTCCCTGAACCAGTGAGGAAACAGCAGAGGGCCTCATGGAATTCACTGGCTTTATCGAGTCCCCGCATCCACCTGCCCGAGGGATAGTCCCCCCTCCCAGGGGCCTATGATTAGACAACCCGCTGTGGGCTCTGCCCAGACAGGTTTTCCCCAGCAACCGCACAGTCTCACAGGTTTGCCGCAGCGTGTCCATCACCTCTTCCCAGGTGTGCCCAAAGCTCAGCTGCCACCGTCAGGTCGACACCTGTATCTAGCTACCATAGCACGTGAAGTCTAGAGCAGAGATTTCCCCGCCACCTGATGTGCCCACCTGTGTGTTTGCAAAGTGTCTTGGTTTGTGCCCTTCTTAGTTCCGTTAGGGTGAGAACCTCACAGAACGGCAGCCACGCAGGCTACGTTGTTCAGTATGTTTTGGTTCCAGAATAAACTCTCTTCTAGCCCTTTGAGGTGAGATCCTTGCGTTGCCTGCCCTCAGGTGTGTGGACATGGACCCTGAGGTGGTCTCTAGACCCCTTCTTTTTCCCAACAAGCCCCCTTTTTACTTTCAGATCGCTGCGGCCCGCTGCCTGCATGAGCATGGGTGCGGTTCCTGCTGGACGGGGCTGGTTCACACTCTGTTTCTTACAGAGCGGAACACTTAGCGGTAATTCTTCAGACCTGCTCATGGGCTACTCACGGCGGTGAGATGTGTCCTTCCCAGACCTGAATCACGACTGACACACCAACACGTCCCCATGGACTATTGAGGAATGCAAGACTATTGAGGAATGGAAACCTTGGGGACTAGAGCTGGATGAGTGACGGGAAGTGCCCCTGTCAGTGGGGTGGCCTGAGGAAAGGCAACTTGCTATGTCACAGAGGCCTGAACCCCACAAGAGTGGACAAGTCAGAGGGAATCCTGGTGTAGCAGTTCACCTGCACGGTTGCTAATAAATCACCACTAAACGGCTTAAGGGAACAGGGGGTTTATTTTCTCTTATGATTGTCCAGTTACATTCTCAGTCCATCTTAACAGGAGAGCTCACACCAACACCAGGGCCGAGGGAACTGACCACACCATCTCTACATAGTGGTTGACAGGGGGACAATCCTTACTTGACAGACCAGCATATCTGGCCAAGTGTATACAAGAATGCCAACTTTCTTTTTTTTTTTATTTTTTATTTTTTTATTAAAAATTTAATTATACATTTTAAAATTTTTTACCAGTTCCCTCCCTCCCCCCTCTTCCCCCTCCCCTTCCCCCAGTGCCTCCCCCCCAATTCCCAGAGAGTCCTTTATTGTGTGCGCCTAACTCTCCACTGGGTCCTCCTCTCCGATGACATATAAGGACCCAGTGAAGAATGCCAACTTTCTTAACCAGCTCTCTGTATTTTATTCTAGGGCCTAGTCCCACCCACCATGGGCTGGGCCTTCCCCATCAGCCAGACAATCTCCTGCAGGTTTGCTCTGGGCTTAACTCAAGCACCAATTCTCTACAAATGTGCCCAGAGCTCAAACCCTCAATTGTCAAGTTGATACCTGTGCCTAACCATGACACCTGGAGTCAAAAGAAGTGGCCAGGCAAGAGGGTGGGAGGGAGTGGAATGGACTGATGAGAGAGAGATGAGAGGGGAGGAAGAAGGGAAGGAAAGGGGAGGGGGAGAGGAGAGGAGGGAGGCGGGGATGGAAGGGGGAAGGAGGGGGGAGGGAGGCAGGAATTAGTACTAAATATACTTGTAAAACTAGATTAAAAAATAAATGATATTAACCCTGGGGGGCTGCTCATGTGGCCGCATGCATTCCATCTGTGGCCGGCGGTATCCTAACTGCTGCTCTTACGTCTCATTCTACCACCAATGGCCGCTCGGGTGGTCTGCACTCCTGAGCCCCACCGAGCTCAGCATTCTTATTTCCCAAGCATGTCACCGTGTGGCCTCCTGCATGCATGTGCGTGCACACACATTTGCATGCAAACACACCATGCATGCCTGCACACACGATGCTTGCACACACAGCAAGCTGCTCCTTCCCAGGCCCGTCAGGGCCCAGCCTCCATCAGGGACGCCTTGCCGGATGGTCTGCTTCCAAGGGTTAAGAGTTATTATCGTGTGATAATAGGCTGTTTTTATTTTAATGTTCAGCATGGATTTTTGGGGGGTATCAGTACTGGAGAGCAGCCTCGAGCCTCCTACATGCCGGGCAGGTGAGCACTCTACTCTGGAAGAAAACAGATTCCTATTAAACCCAAGGAAATAAATGCATTACCATAAAATAACAATTTTCACTAATAGTTTTAAGTTTTGAAAGGATGATCAATCCCATTAGGAGAAAATCACATGCTTTAAATTTGCTTAAAGGTATTCTTTTTCCAACTTGCTGCAACCTATAAGTTTACAATGAGATTTCTGTTTATTTGGAAAACAAAACATTAACAAAAAGATCATTGTTTTTACCCCACCCTCACAAGTTCTGGGGAAGAAGACCGGGGCTTCGCCGAGACCAGGGTGTCTGACCACGTTAGCTGTCTCTCACGCTGTCCTTAACCAGCTCATGCCAAAACCACGGTCTGAGGGCTGGGGAGATGAAGTGGTAAAAGTGCTTGTCACACAAGCCTGAGAACTTGGGATTGGTCCCCAGCGCCCATGTAAAAAGCCCAGATCAGCAGTTTGTGGCTTGGGGCTGGGAAAATGGAAACGGGGGGATCTGGAGCCCACTGGCTGTCAGTCTACAGGTTCAGGGAGAGACCTGTCTCAAGAAGGTAAGGCAGAGGGCTGGGGAGATGGCTTAGGGCTTAAACACTTTTGCTTAGCAAGCAAAAGGACCAGAGTTCAGATTCCCCACGACCCATGGAAAACATGCAAGGTGGATGTAGTGGTGGCCTGCAATTCTGGCTCTGGAAGGCAGAACCTGGGACATCCCAGAACAAAGCAATAAGGAGCTAGAGCAATCCGGGATGATTCCTGAGGTCCCCCTTGAGCGTCTGTAGGCACACATGCTCAGTGCTCAGTGCCTTCTTGTACACTGCATATGTACACAGACACCCACCCACACATGTAAGGTGAAGAGTACTGAGTGGTACACGCACACACACGTAAGGTGAAGACTGAGGAAGACACCTGATATGAACCCCGTGCACATACACACATGCCCACACACCTGCAACACATGTGAACACGTATGTACACACATGAACCTCATAACCTGGCTGGACTTCAGCTTAGGGTGGAGCTCTCACTGGGCATGTGCAAGGTGCCTGGTTCCCTCCTGGCCCCGCCAAATGAGTGAATGAATGAATGAGTGAATGATGCAAAAGAGCTGGCTGCACACAACTGTAATCCCGGCACTCAGAAGACAGAGGCGGGCAGGTTGTGAGTTGAGGTTGGCAGCCTACATGAGATTCTGTCTCAAGGAGGAGGAGGAGAAAGTTTCGGTTGCTTACCAGCACCTCCACCTTCCCAGTGGAGAGTTTCCTGGGGTGCTGGCCGTGAACCCCTGCCTTGTCTAGTTTCTCCTCCCTTATTCACAACTCTTTTGCCAGGGGTCCGGGAGCCATCTTGTCAGTAGGGATATCACCGGAAGACCTTCTTGAACCCAGGATTGCCGGCGACAACTTACACAGATGCAGCCGTGGCCTAGCGGAACATCAACTCAAGGCTTTCTGAAGCCGGAGCAGGCGTCTCCCTCTCCCAGCTTCTCCTTGGCAGGGACGGTTGCGGGGAGGTGACCTTTGAGAACTGGCCACGGGAACAGGCAACAGGCTGGCTTTGGACGTGTCCAGATCAAGGGAGGCCCTGAGACTCAGGGCTCGCCAGCTTCGGGGGCTGGGCCCTCTCCTCTCCCTCCCTCCCTGCTCTGTGGCTCTGTCTCTGTGTCATCTTGTCATGAAGGGAAGAGAAAGGTAGCTCTGCCCCCCCACTACCCCAGAGCCTGGCGCACAGATACTTGAAGCTGTCCAACAAATGCTTAAACTTCTCCTGTGCCCACCCCACCTGCTGAAATGACCACTCAGTACTCTTCTGTGTTCAAGAAGTTTTAGCACTGATGTTTGGCCAGGTTTCTTGCTGGCAGCCCAAAGGGGGTTTTAATAGCCCTTTTCTTTTCTTTTTCTTTCCTTTTTTCCTCTCTTCTCTTCCCTTTTTCCTTTCCTCCCGTTCTCTTTTTTCTATTCCCTTTCCTCCCCCCTCCCTTCCTCTCTCCCTTCTTCCCTCCCCTTTCTCCCTCCCTCCCTCCCCTCAGAAGCAACCCTTGCTCACATAATGAAAACAAGAGACCCCCACTGAAACCACACTAACAAGAGAACCAGAAAAAGCAAAGGGTCTAGAGTTCAAGGTCAGCGTGGGGAACATCACTATCCTGTCTGGAAAATCACGGGAGGGGCCGGCGGCGAGGCAGCTGCTCATGGATGTCATGGTTTGAATGTGAACTTGTGTTTGCATCCTCAGCTGCTGTGTGTGCTTGGGAAAGTCGTGGCACGTTTGCGGGGTGGAGCCTCGCGACAGGAAGGCATGTCACAGGGGGCGGGCCTTGAGCTTTGGCCCCGCCCTGCTTCCTCTAGCTCCTGTTCTGCCTTCTTGATGGCTGCAGAGATCCTAACTGGCGTCCTGCTTGGGCTCCAGCCACGCCTCCTGCTGTGCCGTCTCCTCCCTATGGGCCATGTCCCCTCCGAACCGTAGGTCAATGAATCTCCCTTTCTCCGGGAAGCTTCTTGAATCTCATGCCGGCTCACAGCCGCAGAGGGTAAGGTGCTGACTTGCAGACCCGGAGACGCGAATCCAATCCCTGGAAGCTCACGTGACAGCAGACACCTGACTTCTGAAATTTTCATGTGACATACACATGCATGTACCTCTCTTTCTCTCGCTCTCCCTTCCTCCCTCTCTCTCAAATAAATACTTAATAAAATACTAAAAAATACGAGGAGAAGCCCACGGCTGGTGAGGTGTCAGTGGACAGCTGAAGGCTGGAACTCTGCGCAGTTGTGAAGACTTAGTAGTTGTGTGAAGTCCTGAGCGAGCCCGTGGGAAATTCATTGTCTAATTGGTGGGAAGACACAGCCCACGGTGGGTGGGACTGGTCCCCGGCAGGAAGACAAGAGGCAGCTGGTTAAGGAAGCTGGCGGTGTCTGTACTTGGCCAGAGATGCTGTTCTGGAAGGTGAGGGTTGCCCCTCTCTCAGCAGTGGGCATGGTGTGACCAGTTCCCTCGGCCCTGGCCTGGTATGCGCCCTCCTGCCAAGCTGTATTAAGAATAGGACAAACCCCCCCAAGCCGTTTGGTTGTGAATTCATCGGCAACATGGGGCAAACTGCAGCAGGTGGGGAGGAGGACGGGAGGGAGAGGCGTAGTGTGTCGCTGGGGTCCCCCTCACAGGGAGGCCGAGTCTGCCTGGAGGTCTGCCCCTCCCTTGCTGAGCTGTGGGATCCCGGGCGGCCCCCTGGTGGACAGGCAGCCCCTCCCCTGGGAGGAGGGCGACAGCGCCTCGTCATCTGCGCCAGGTGCCGCGGGGACACCTGTGTCCACCTCACCCCGGCCTGAGGTCACCCGTCCAGCACAACTTTCTGCCTCTTCTGCGGGGGACCGGCTGGGTCTGGCTCCCAGGGTCTGTGTTTGGACGACCTGCTGGGGACACAGAGAGCCCCTCCTCTCAAGCCAGGCGCACGGGTTTGAGGACAGCACGCGTCCCAGCGAATGAGGACGATTCTGGTCCTCGGGTCAGTGCCAGCCAGTGATCACCTGCTCTGCCCTGCTGCCCTCCTCCTCCCCCGTGGACTCGCAGGGAAAGAGGGTGCTGTTTGCTCCTGGCTCTGAGTACCTGACTTGAACTCCCTTTTCACTTGGTGACACAGAGGAATACGTGATGTTTAAATGCTTTTTAAAAAATTATTCCATGGGGGGGGTGTATGTGTGGCGTGTGTATGTGTGTGGCGTGTGTATGTGTGCGGGGTGTGTATGTGTGTGCGGTGTGGGGGGATGTCATGTGCATGTGAGGGTGTGGTGTGGATGTGTGGATATGGGTGTGTGTGTGTCTGGAGTATAGTGTGGGGGGATGTGGTATGTGTGGGATCTGGTGTATATATGGGGGTGTGGTGTATGGAGGGGTCTGGGGTTGTGTGGGGGGAGTGGAGTTTGGATGTGGAAATGTGTGTGTGTGGGAGGTGTGGGGTGTGTGGAGGGCACGGGTGTGGGGTATGTGCAGAGGGGTGGTGGTGTATGGATGGGATGCGGTGTGGAGGTTGGTGTGTATGGGGGTGTGGGGGGGTGTGGGGGTGTGGCGTGTGAGGTGTGGCATGTGGATGGATGTGTGGTATGGAAAATGCTGTGTGGGTTTGGGATGGGGAGTAGTTTGTGTGTGGAGATGTGTGCAGATGTGTTGGGGGTGATGTGTTGGGGATGTGGTGTACGTGGGGGGTGTTGTGTGTGGGGGCGCGGTGTATGTGGGGGTGTGGTGATGCCATGGTGTGCCTGTGGAGGCCTTCATGGAGTGGATTCTCTCCTTCTACCATCCACGGGTCTTGGGGATGGCACTCAGGTCCCTGAGCGTGTGCAAGTGCTTCGACCAGCAGAGCCATCGCGCCGGCCCAAGAAGGGCCTTCTGAGCCCGAGTTGCGGCCCCACTGCTCTATCTGCCTGGCATCTGTACACGGGATCTAGTGGTCGGAATCCAGGTCCTTTGGCTTGCAAGACAATGGCTTTGACCCTGGGCCATGCACGCCCGCAGCCCGTGGAAGACGATCATCTCTTGCTGCTTCGTCCGTTAAACTCGCCATCTTTCCCCACTGGCTGACGGCCTGTTGTCCCGGCCACCTTCACGGTCAACCTCGCGGGATGGTGAGTCCCCTGGGAGACACCTCTCTGGGCACATGGGCGCGGCCATGTCCAGAGAGGTTTAATGGAGGCGGCAAGATCCACCTTGAATGTAAGTGGGACCATCCTCACAGTGGGGAGGGGGGCTGTCCTCTGCACCCTTCCTCACCAGAATGAGCCAAAATAAACCCTTCCTTCTCTTAAGTGGCGTTTGTCCGAGATTGTGTCACCAAGACAAGAAGCGTTGCAAACACAGCTCCTTCGTCGCCCTGGCAGCTGGGGTCCGAGTTCTCGGCTCCGTTCTTTTGATCCGTCAACTCCGCCTGCTTTTAATTGCTCCGCCTTTTATGTTCGTCTTGATATCTGTAGGTCAACTTCTACCCCATCTTTCTTCTTCCAAATGTTCTTGTCTCATCCTGCTCGACTGTGCGTTCAGATGGCTTTTCAAATCAGCTTGTCAAGTTCTATAAACATCCTTTCAGGAATCTGATTGGCTGCGCACTGAATTTATAGATTTAATTTGGGGAGAATTGACATCTTCATATTATCAAATGCCCCGTTCCACAGTGTGATAGATCACTCCATTTACTCAGGCCGCCTTTACGTCCTTCGGTAAAGTTCTATCGTGTTCCTCATGTAGGACGCAGGCATTTCTTACAGTGTTTCTTTCAGACTTTGAGTTGGCCAAGGTGTGCAGGATGATTTTTTCCCATTACGGTTCTAATTGGCCTTCGCAAGGCCGCTTGGGACCATGTGGCTTTTCTGTGTTGTTCTGTCCAGGAACCTCTTGCTGGATTGTCTGCCAGGGGGGTGGAAGGACAGCGTGTCCTTCCTGTCCGTCTCGGGGGGACTCGCCCTCTGAAGGGTGAGCCGAGCCCCTTCCCCGGCCGGCTGATGGTGGCTGCTGCAGGGATGGAGGCCTGGAGCCAAGCTTTTATTTAAAAAAACAAAACACAACTACTTATTTATTTTGCATGTGTATGTATGTGAGAAACAAAACACAACTATTTATTTTGCATGTGTATATATGTGTGTGTGTGTGAGAGAGAGAGAGAGAGAACGAACTGCATGTTCCTATGGAGGCTCCAGGGTGACTTTGGGAATTATCCTGGATAGCTTCTACCTCCCTTTTACTTCTCTCTGGTATTTCCCAGGCTCCGCCCATCAGGGCCAGAAGTTTAG
This sequence comes from Typhlomys cinereus, assembly GCA_023101885.1. NCBI lineage: Eukaryota > Metazoa > Chordata > Mammalia > Rodentia > Platacanthomyidae > Typhlomys > Typhlomys cinereus. The sequence goes on along the minus strand of JALPQD010000531.1, from coordinate 915,274 downwards.
GTTGCTGCCATTTCTACAGGGTGTTTTTAGGGGGAACCTAACTCAAAACCTTCTGCTTGGGAGGCAGAGTCTTAACCCCTGAGTTATTGAATGTCCACAAGACAGTGCTGGTCCCCGTGCACGCCTCTGTGCATCTCTTCAGTTCACATTTTTTCCCCCCAAAATACTAAGTGGGTGAAATTTACTATGAATCTTATGATGGTGACATATTTCAATTGGACATGCAATTTTTTTATTAGAAACACTTAATTTAAATTTTATCAAGCTGATGGTAAGACAATGGAGGTTGAGTGTGAAAGGAAATTAAGTATAATGTAATTTTTAAATTAATTTTAAATTAAAAATAATGAAAATTTAATAAAATGTCCAGTTCCTTGATTACTGGACATATTTTTGTGCTCAGTGGCCACAGATGACTAGAACCGTTCTATGGGACAGCAGAGGGCTGGTAATTAGGGAGTCCTGGAGACTGAGGAAAAGAGGACTGGTTGTCAGTTCAAGTCCAGCCATGGCTACACACACACACCCCAAAATAAAAGGGAAAGAAGGAGGAAGGACAGGGCTTCACGAGGAGCCCTTGCCTTCCCAAGGGCAGAGGCGGCTCTGACAGTAATGGCAACGTTCAGTTTTTTGTGTGTCCCGGCCGTGCTGAGAGCCCGTGTCTCTGACTTTGTGATCTAAGGAAAGAGACCTTGCTCAGTGCTGCAGGTGACGAGTGTGTGACAGAGGACTGTGTGGTCAGGCTGGAGCACAGAGACACAGACTGTCCTTGTGTGTGTGGTCAAGTGCATTTGGAGCAAGTCTGAAGGTGCATTAGTTGCTGGCCAGCAGTGAATGGTGGGAGGGAGGGAGGAAGGGACAGTCATCTGAGCAAGCTCCCAAAACGAAGGTTAGAGATACCAGAGGGGTCGGCAGAGAGGATTGTCATGGGCTCTGTCCTCCCAAGGAGCCCAGCTCTGTCAAGGCCGGGTGATGGTGGGTGTGGACCAGGGTCTCCTTGACAGTGCTCAGCCTGCAATGCTGCCTTCTGCCAACAGGGGGCAGGGCGTCCTCAGGAAACCGTGTATGTTCACATTAGGTGACCAAGGTAAAGTTCTGGATTAGATCTTTTAATGCACAGTGGACATTTTTCTCTTTCTTTCTTTTGAATATATCTATGGACTCAAGAGTGAGAAGGAGAGTGGGCAGGCATGTGTGGAAGGTCAGAAGACAGCTTTGCGGAGTCAGTTCTCTCCTTGCACCTTCAAGCTCCTTTGCCTGCTGAGATTTCTGACTGGCCCTTAGTGGACATTTTGGGAGCTTCAGGCCCCATGCTGGACCCTGGGTGGGCTGCGACCATGTGTGGACTCCACAAAGGCAATGGGAGTTCTATGGGCGGTCAGGCCAGAGCAGAGGGAGGGCTGCTTCCCAGAGGAAACCTGTCTTTCACATCACCCACGCCGGGACTGACAGATTAAGCCCCAGACCTGTGACCATGAGCCTGCCCGGGAGGTCTGCCCGGCATGTGGGCGAGATGGAGAGGGAGAAGGCCCGGTCAGGTGCCTGCCGGGGGAATTTTAGGTGGAGCTGGACAAGCTGTGAAGACTTACATTTGGCAGGGTCGCAGGGAGTGGTCCTAACAATTATTCTCAATACTTCTATTGTGGGGACCCTCCACATGGGTCCTGCGTGTGTCCTTGGAAGGGTCCAGGGAGGCGGGAGGCATCAACATCTCCCAGAGGACTGGCCCCAGGACCCTGGTCTCTGCCAGGGGGTTCTTCTCTATGTAGTCTGTCCAGTCATATGCGAGTTTGGGGGTACCCACCCGTCTCCTGAGAGCTCTTTTGGGCTGGATACTGTGGGTACATCCAGCTCCTAAAGATCAGAGGGTACTGATCTCACCTTGGAGCTCCTCCTAACTCTGTTTTGGGGGAGGTGTGGCAGCTTCCCATGGAGTCCGGAGACCTGGTTTCAGGATTTCTACCTGTCCATTGCTGTGTGACCTGCAGTAAGTCACTTCACTTCTCCGAACTTACATGATGGTAACAGTCCCATGAACCTTTGTGATCAAACAGTCATATCTACAACACCTGGACAGATGTGAGGCTCGGGCCTTCCTGAGATGACCAGAGAGAGAGGCTGACTGGATTACCAAGTGTCTGGAAGGTGGGGCCTTTTCTGGGCTGCAGAAGACGAGACAAATTAATTTCAGCTCTGTTGCTGATTTGCTGTGTGGCCCCGGAGTGAGTGACCGCAAGTCTCTACACTTCATTTATTGTGTGTTTGTGTGTGTGTGTGTGTGTGTGTGTGTGTGTGTATCAGAGGGCATCATGTGTCCCTGTGGAGGGCCAAAGGCTATTTCAGGAATCACCCTGCATTGCTTCCTCCTTCTCTTTACTTTGCTTTGGGGTTTCCCAGGTTCTGCCTTCCAGGGCTGGAAGTGCAGGCTGCCACCATTTCTGCCTGGCGTTTTTTATGTGGAATCTGAACTCAGGTCTTTCTATTTCTGAGGCAGAGGCTTAACCCCTGAGCCATCTCTCCAGCCCTTTGGGCCTCATTTAATCACGGAGACAAGTGCTTCTCTGTGGTCCCGATGCTGAAAGCATTTTAAACCATCTATAAATGTAAGAGATCATTAATAGCGCCCACTAATTGTGTCGTCTGCTGTCGAAAGTGGGGTGGCCTTGAAGTCAGGTGGGGAGGGAGCTGCCAGTGGGCACAGCTCCCGGCCAGGCTCCCTCTGGGCTCTGGCTGGCAGCCCTGGGTGTCTGTTTACTGGTTTTGCTAGTGTGCATCAGCCTCTAATTAGCTCCTGCACTGCGTGTCCAAGAGGTGGGCAGGAGGGCACGGGCGGGTGACAGCGCTTCTCCAGGAAGGGTGGGCGGGGCTGGGAACAGAACGTTCTCCTGGTTCCCAGCGTCCACTTCTGCTCTCAGCCCCGCCGGAGCAGCTGGGGCTCGGTTTCTCCTGAAGGAAGGTGGCCTGCCTGTCATCACAGGATGCGACACTCCAGCGTCCTTGCTTCTCTGAATGCCGCATGGTGCTAGCATGGGAAGGGCCACTGCAGTGAGTGCCCTTGGTCTCCAGCCCCGAGCCTGAGGACCCCAGGGACTAGGCGCCTTGCCTATGGTCAGGCCTGCGTGGGTGGTCACCTGTGTCTCTCACTTCATGCTGTGACACTGCAGGCAACCCCAGCTGGCCCAGGCTGCGGGAGCCGCTGAGGCATGAGGGCACGGTGCCCCTCTGCCCCCCTGCAGCCCACCTGGGTTGCCTCCACACAGGCGGGATGGGATGGTCCAGGGCTGGCTCTCGTGGACTCCACAGAGACAATCTTCCGTCCTGGCCACGGAGCCTCGCTGGAGACAACTGCTCCCATTCCGGCTTCCTCTCACGGGAGACTTATTTTTAACTTTTGGCCTTGGGGGAGGGGAGGAAGAGCGATGGAGTGCATCCCCCTCCTTGAGTTCTTTGTCTCTCCTCCTGCACGTCATGGTCCACACCGCCTCCAGCACCCCGCCTGTTCAGACTCCTCCAGCGCACCTGCGCCCTGGGTCGAGCCCCTACCCCTCGTCCTCGCTCCCCCCTCCCTCTCTCTGCTGTCCCCCACACAGACCATCTCTTCCAGAGCCCACCTCACCCTGTAGCTGGCAGCTGCTGGTCATGTGACTGTTCCTGCCATGCTCTGCCCTGCCACCAGCAGCAGATGCTGATGACCACTCCCTCCCCTGGAGCCGGACCTTGCTTGTGCTGCATGTGCTTTGTCTTCTGAATTTTCTCATGTAAGGATTAATGTCCTTGCTCTTCATCCATCCATCATCATCCATCCATCATCCATCCATCATCCATCCATCATCATCCATCCATCCATCATCCATCCATCATCCATCCATCATCCATCCATCCATCCGTCATCCATCCATCTACCTATCCATCCATCTATCCATTCATCCATCCACCTGTCCATTCATCCATTCACCTATCCATTTATCCATCCATTTATCCATCCATTTATCCATCCATTTATCCATCCATTTATCCATCCACCTATCCACCTGTTCATCCATCCATCCATTCATCCATTTTCCTGTTTATCCATCTATCCATTCATCCATCTACCTATCTATCCACCTAGCCACTTATCCATCATACATCATCCATCCATCCGTCCGTCTGTCCATCAACCTCCCCAACCTTACATCCACTCTCCCACCCATCATTCATCTTCTCGATTGCTCCTCACTCACCCATCCATCCACTCACCCACCAAGCCATTCCTTGCACTTACTCACTTAGCCATACCTTCCACTTCCCCTCTCCTCCTCCAATAACAGCGATGCTACTAATACTAACACCCTGTGTTTATTGAGCACCTACTTAGTGCCAGGTGCTGTCCTAATTAATCTATGTGCACTGATCACTCTCAGACAAGCTCTGCAGCCGGTGACATTATTGCCACTGGTGTGTTGGGAGACTAGGAGACAGGCCCTTGCAGTGCATACATTCTTGTAGCTGGATGGTCGGGAGGGATGGAGGGATGGAGGGATAAGTGAGTAGATAGGTGGGTGGGTGGGGAAATTGGTAGGGGATAGTCATGGATGGACAGATCTGTGTCAGTGTAGCAGTTAGTCGTCTCTGTTGCTGGGAGACTTATTCAGCTGAAGGTTCCGGAGGGGAGATACATCCTTCATGGCGGGAAAGGCGTGGCTGGCTGAAGAAACTGGAGGTGGGCGAAGTCACCGCAGACACTGGAGGCTGAGAGCTCCAAGATGCTACCAGCGCAAGAGCAGACTCACTCACCAAGAGAGCGGGGCTAACCCACCCCAAGTCCCGCCCCCTGTGACTGCCTTCTTCCAGCAAGGCTTCACTTCCTAAAGGTGCCACGACCTTCCCAAATACCACAGCAGCTAATGATCCAAACACATGAGCCTGGGGGGGGGGGGATTTGCATTTCAAACCATGACAGCAGGTGAATGGCTAGATAGATATTTGAGTGGGTGCGATTGGCCTGTAGTGTGGTGTGGCCACGGTGTGTCCTGCAGCGGGTCTCGGCCTGCAGGGTTCTCCGTGGCCTGCAGCGAACCCCCAGTGCAGGGATGGTCTGTAGTGGGCAGTCACTGGACAGATGAATTGAGGGAGAGAGCAGCGTCGCTGTTCAGGATTCGCTTCTGTGGCGGAGGAACATGTCATAGTTAGACACAGGTGTCAACTTAACTGTTGAGGGTTTGAGCTCCGGGCACATTTGTAGAGAGTTGATGGTTGAGTTAAGCCCAGAGCAAACCTGAAGGAGATTGTCTAGTTAATGGGGAAGACCCAGCCCATGGTGGGTGGGATTAGGCCCTGGATAAATCACAGAGAGCTGGTTGAGAGAGTTGGCATCCTTCTGTTCACTTGGCCAGACATGCTGGTTTGGCAAGTAAGGATTGTCCGTCTCAGCTTGTTATGCAGTGATGGTGTGGCCAGTTCCCTTGGCCCTGGTGTTGGTGCGTGCTCTCCCGTCAAGCTTGAGTGAGAACTGTAACCGGATTGTCGTAAGGAAATAAACCCCTTGTTCCCTTCAGCTGTTTGATGGTCATTTATCAGCAACCATGCAGGGGAACTGCAACAAACACTCAGACCAGAGAGAACGAATTTCGCAAACACACTGGGGACTGGCAGCTGGCCGAGGACAGCAGTCAAGGTATAGTGACCCTGGGACTCCATCTCGGGCCAGAGAGCAGCTCCTAAAAGGTCCCTTGCATCTTGATCCAGGGCTGGGGCGGGGGTAGGAAGCATTTCCTTGGCGCTCAGCGCCTGGAGCCGGCCTCGTGCACCTTGGTCCATGGATCTCCAGGTCTCACACTTGGGCTTCAGAGCGTGGGCGGATGCCCAGCTGGGGGGTTGGAGCCGCCCATCTCCTTCCAGCTGCGAGGGCGGTCACCAGGCGGGCAGGCTGAGCTGGGCACCCTGGCTGGTGGACACCATAGAAGCCGCAGTCTCTCCTGGGAACCGGTGTGGACATTCGCCAGAATCCCACTTCCCAGTCTTTTCCTGTCGGGACAGCTTTCCTCGATCCCGGCCCTGGCTCGCAGCTGGGTTGACACTCGAAGGAGGACTCAGAGGCTGGAAAATTGTTCTGGACCAACGGGCCCACTTGCGCCAAGCCTGCACCAGCGTGTGTATTCTAATCTGATCTCTGCTTCCGGGCTCTCCCGGGCTAGTGAAGAACCCCAGGGAAGCCTAGGTGCCTAGTCTGGGAAGGGAAGTTCGGGCGGCCTCATGAAGTGCTCGCGCGTCAGCGAACAGAGGGACTAGCTCGTCTGCGGGCATAGGGAGCCATTGATGGTGCGACCGACAGGGCAGGCCAGGGCCCCCGCAGTGACTGAGCAGGAAGTGACTGAGTGGGGTGGAGACCACACTGCACCCATGCCAGGTTGCTGATAAATTTAGGATGGGGTTGGACCTTGGACTTTGGTCCCCCTTTCTGTCAAGTGGGTTAAAAACACTTAGCAAGTAGCAGGAGCAGCGGCTCCTTGAGAGCCGATCTGGGAGCCACGGCCTGCCATTCTCACTCTGGCCACTAGGTGGCAGCCGGAATCTGGTTGCCCAGGTTGGCAGCAGCCCTGAGAGTAGGTCAGGGTTCGCCTACCAGCTCCCTTTAGAGGTGGACTCTCCTCTCCTCCTCCTCCTCTTCCTCCCGTCGATTCTTGTGCCCTCAGAGGCTCCGGGGCGGCCATGGGTGAGAAACTGACCATCCATGTTGGCTCCCTGGGGGCATGGCATGAGGTCCTGGGACGCACATGTATCACGTGGCCAGACGTGGCCAATAGACACAGCATGTGGCATATGGCTACACTTTATAGTGTAACTATATCATTACTGTTCATCGTGAATCTGAAATTCACATCGATCCGGTCACCTGTCTCCGCGCCATGGGTCATCTTACGCGCCAGCACCCAGGGCAGTGTGCTGGCCCGAGCTTCCCTTACACGCCTGCCACTGTCAACCAGCTCATGGTCACCTGCCCTGGCCGCGCTGGATGAGCACCTGTCTGTCCCTCTGTCCTCTCTTGACAGGCCACGCCCAGGGATGCAGAGACTTGCGTTGCGTCCTTCCAAGTCCAGCCTCTCCCCTTTCCTGGTTTCTCTGAATCTTCTGCAGAGCTGGCTGGAGCTGTGGGTGTCTCTCGCCGCATACCCGACCCCTCTCCTCCCATCCTGGGCGCTGGCGACCAGAAGACTTTGGGATGCTTCCTGGAGACACGTTGCTCTCCCCCATTACTGAATGCCAGGTGTGGAAAAGGGTCACGGCGACTCCAGACACACAGCCTCCTGCATGCCCCACCCCCCATCTGACTGCTCCCCTGAATCCTCTAGCTCATCTGCCTCTGGCTCTTGGATGGGGTAGTTCCTTCTGTCCCCCAGGGGTCTCCAAGCACCTCCCTGCGTTCTTATCCACCATCTCTGCTAGGAGGAGGTTCATGGGGCAGGTGAACTTCTTTACAGGGACCTGAAGTCTTTTTATCACCTTGATGGCCTCGGTGGGTTTTGTTGCTGGGAGTATCTAGGAGACTTTAATTAAATCAGGAACTCAGGCCTCCGCTCACGGTTGCTTATCAGCTTCCTAAGGCTGTTATTCATTACCCGGGATTATTTTTTACATCCCTGAAATAATCTTTAAAGGCCTTCTATCAGGAAGATTAAAGCTATAAGTCATATGTGCCCACGTGGATGGATGCTTTGTTTGCACCGTACCTGGTGGGTGACATGACTCCCTCGGGCAGCGAGTATACGTGTGGGGGTGCTGGCTCTGGTGCTGTCCTGAAGTGGTGCGTGTGTATGTGGGGGGGGGTTCAGCTAGAGTTGTAGGTATTGAGGGTGGGCTCCTATGGGTGGTCAGTGCTGGGTGAGGACTGTGGCTTCATAGGTTGTCTTCTGCCTTATCTTGTCTCTGGGTCTTGCTTTGTGCTGAACAGGGAGGAGCAAAGTAATGAGGTGCCTTTCAGGGGTACAGAAGGCAAATTAACACCTCTCTCTCTCTCTCTCCCTTCCTTCCCCTTTTAAAAAAATTATTTCTGAAAGAGAGGGGGAGAGAGAGAGAGAAAGACAGAGACCCCCTGGCTTTTTGCCTGACTCTGGAGGGTCTGTCTAGGACAAACAGGTCAGGTGGGCTGAGATCCAGGAAGGCAGATCCAAACGAGGTGCTTTTCTCACTAGGTCCCCTGTGTAGACAGGGCGTGATAAGTGGAAGTCCCCGCCCCCAAATCTTCCTGGATCTCTCCTCCCCTGCAGGTCAGGTTGATGGACACGCGCCTTTCATGTTTGATTAACTATGATGACTTCATTTTCTGAAACAAAACTCAGAAATTCTGTGGAATTTTTAAAATACTGCATCCCAATAGTCTATAACATCTGTTTTTAGAATGTGTGTGTACACGAGTGCATATGTGCGTGCATGCATGTGTGTGTAGACACTCATGCGCATGCCTGCAAAGCCCCAGGATCTTATTAGGCAGTGACTGAGTTTCGGGGGCTGCCGGCTGACCTGTGGTTCGTGCTGGAATTGGGGGTGAGGGGGAGGGCCACGAAGAGGCAATTAGCTCTCAATCTCTGAGGGGCAAAGGCCTCTGCTTGTAACTTGGACTCCTTGCCGCGTGTCCCGCGTGCTCAGTGTGGAGTGTGCCACTCTGCCACCTCAGCTGCTGGCGCTGCCATCCCATTTCACAGACACGAGGGAGACGCACTGCTGCTTCATGTGCCCTGTGCACGTGCGTGTGCGTGTGTGAGGGCTGTGCCAGGAGCCAGGGAGCTGGGTGACTCTTAGCCCTGTTGGGATGAGTGGTCACCAGTTGGGGCGGTAGTGACGGCAGCGGCGGCTGCTTCTCCTCCTCCTCCTCCTCCTCCTCCTGTGTGTGTGTGTGTGTGTGTGTGTGTGTGTGTGCGCACTGTGTGCCTGTGGAGGTCCAAAGGTGACATTGGGAACCATCCGAGATTGCTCTGCCTCCTCATTTTGCTGGGATTTATAGGCTCTGCCTTCCGGGGCTGTAAGGCCACTGCCAGTTCCACTTGATGTTTTATGTGGAATCTGGCATCGGAACTCGGGCCCCTTTGCATTGGAGGCAAAGGCTTGACCCCGAGCATCTCCCCAGCCCCAAGGCATCTTCTTGACCCTCCGCTTCTTCCCTTATGAGTGGGGACAGGCCGATCCATTGTGTGCCTTCCTGGGGTCTCCCGAGAGCCAGCTGGGGGCTGCAGACCTGAGAGCTGTCTGGGAAATTCCCAGCACTGTCCAGGTGGGAGGGCGTCAGAGCTCCGGCCCAGCTGCTAGGTGGCCCAGCTGCCAGGTGTCCATCTATCTCGCAAGCCGGAGAAGGAAGTTTCTGAACACAAGGGACCTTACATTCCAGCCTGAACTGCTTCACCCCTTCTGCGAGAACCCCTGGCTTACCGCCAACCACTCCAGCCCGTGCCGGCCGCTACCGCTCAGTGCTCTGGGCGGGGACCGGTCCTGGGCTTGCTCATTGCTTGTTCGAATCCCTAGGTCCGTGCAATGGAAATGGCTCCGATGCCACAGCTGCCACCCTGCTGACCCCAGGAGCGCCTCAGCCAACACGAAGCCGACGGGCCGGCGTAGACACAGCCGTCAGCCTCCAGTCTTCAGGTGTGCAGAAGAATTGGCGGCCACCTTCACTTCTGTTTCTCGGTCCATCTTGAGTCCACCTTCACTTCTGTTTCTCTGTCCATCTTGAGTCCACCTTCACTTCTGTTTCTCTGTCCATCTTGAGTCCACCTTCACTTCTGTTTCTCTGTCCATCTTGAGTCCACCTCCAGTGACTTCCTCACCCAGGGGAAGGAGAGACAGGGTTGAAAGCTGATAGAGCATGAGCCGGAGCTGAGGCGTCCCACCCTCCAAGGCCAGTGGGGACACTGCTCCTCAAAAGGGGGGGCTCAGTGTCCCCTGAACCGGGGATCCAGGAAGTTCAGCCTGTCAACTCCTGGAGGGCTTGAGCTTCTGAGGGCTGAAGCAGTTAGGAGGGTGCGTGTGTGTGTGTGAAGCAGATCACCTGGGGAGCTTTGGTGGGGAAGAGGAAGATGGCTGTAGCTCTGGGGGCTTAGGTTCTTTCACAGAACTCAGTGTCTGCACCTGATATCCTCCCCCACCCAGTGCTTGGGGGGTTCCAGTACCCACCACTGTCATCCTCCTTTACTGAGGGCATCTCTACACTAGCCGAGAACCTGGTGTGACCTCATTACTCCTGCCCCTCCATGCCCCCATTTTACAGATGGAAAGGCAGAGGCTGAGAATCAGTGACTCAGTAGCCTGGGATACACAGCCAGACAGGAGCTGCGCTCAGCCCCCCAACCCCTGTCTATTCTGCTGGACTCACCTGGGCTGTGGGCCAGGTCCCCAACATCAAATGAATTCTATAATTTGTAAACGCAGCTGAGTGGCTTTTACAGAGGAATGCTGGGAAGTGATAAAAAGGATCTCGGAGAGATTTACAGAGCCCCAGACCCCAGCCTCGCATGCGGCCGGAGCGCAGGACCAGAAGGCTCGTGGCAGCCAGCCAGGCCTTTCGTGGACTTTTACAAGACAGGTTTACAGCTCCGGGAGGGGGCGGGGTGCTTGGCGGGGGAGGGGGGCACCTCTGCCCAGGGCTCAGGCAGGAGGATGACAGAGTTACATCAAAGTCGGGAGGCCGGTTCTGATCCCACCCCTGGGACTTCCTGCCCACCTGGCCATATGGTGGTGGGGGGCGGGGTTGTCTCCAAGAACCTCAGCTGTCCCACTGGCAGTTTGACCCTGGCCCCGTGTCCTTGTCTGGGCCTCAGTTTCCCCATCTCTGATGGGATGGCTCTGATCATTTGCTGAGCATCAGATTCTAGCATGGAGGCCTGAAGAGCTCTGCCCTGTCCTATGCAGTCTCCTGTGACTTCGGGGAGGGGGAGTGGGCTGAAAGGCATGCCTGTGATGGTAGGGGGAGCCCTGAGGGTCACCAGCTATGAGCTGAGAGTGCTGGGCTGGGGTCCCCTCCTTTACCTCAAGTCCCACCTGCTAGGAACAAAGTGTCCTGAGCCCAGGCGCAGTGACCAGTGAAGATCTAGTCCCCTACCCCAGGGGGCGGCAGGCCCAGCATTGAGTGACGTCAGCTGTGTGCTGAGCAGAATGGGGAGCCAGGGACCCTCGTGTGATCCTTTTCTCTCTCCCACGTTAAACCCGAAGCTCAGCCCTTGACATAGTTAAGTACAGGTGTCAACCTGACTGTTGAGGGTTTGAGTTCTGGGCACAGTTGTAGAGAGTTGATGGTTAAGCCCAGAGCAAAGCTGAAGGAGATTGTCTAGTTAATGGGGAAGACCCAGCCCCCATGGTGGGTGGGATTAGGCCCTGGATAAATCACAGAGAGCTGGTTGAGAGAGTTGGCATCCTTCTGTATACTTGGCCAGACACGCTGGTCTGGCAAGTAAGGATCGTCCATCTCTCAGCCGTTATGTGGTGATGGTGTGGCCAGTTCCCTCGGCCCTGGTATTGGTGCGTGCTCTCCCATCAAGCTGGACTAAGAACTGTAACCAGATAATCGAAAGAGACAATAAACCCCTTGTTCCCTTAAGCCATTTGATGGTCATTTATCAGCAACCATGCAGGCGGCTGCAGCAGCAGTGCAGAGCCGCCTCCTCGGGCTGAGCACCTGTGTCTCCCTGTCACTTCTGCTGCACTCCTCTTTAGCCGCCTGCCTGACAGCGGTCACCCCTCAATGGTCACCCCTCAGCCCCAGCTGCTCCATCTCTACCTCCCAGCACTAGATCCTGGGGCTCCCTAGAAGCCACCATTGCACTTTGGGGCGACTCCCTGCCCCCTTGCCTCTCCACTCTGCTCCCGCTCAGTAACGGGGGAGCTAAGGTCTGGGGGATTCAGACAGAGCGTCCCTCAGCGAGCGAGGCAGGGGCTGGAGCAAGGACAGTGGGATTTGTGGTGTTGTGACCTGGGCCTTGATTTTCATCCTCTGCTCGCCGCCAGCACATGGAGAGCGATACCACTTCTTGGCAGGGACTCCCCTAGGTGGCCCTGGGGGTACGAAGATGGCCATGCCAGCTAGTCTTGGTTGTCAACTTGGCATTTGGCATATGAGCCTCTGGTACACCTATACGGATTATTATTTATTCGTTCATTCATTCATTCATTCATGTGTGTGTGTGTGTGTGTGTGTGTATGTATCAGAGGCACTGTGTGTCCCTGTGAAGAACCAAGGGTGACTTTAGAAATCATCCTGGATTGCTTTGCTCTGGGATTTCCCAGGGTCGGGAGTGCAGGCCACCGCTGTTTCCTTGTGGGATCTGGGATCCGAACTCAGGGCCTTCTGCCTCTAAGACAGGGTCTTAACCCCTGAGACATCTCTCAGCCCAAGACATACTTATTAAGGCAGGCCTTTGGATAAGCCTGTAGGATGTGGTGTGGGAAGACCCAACTCATAGTGGGTGAGGACTATTTCCTGGGTAAGTAGCTAAGGCAGAGAGTGCTAGTTAGCATGTCAGCAATGTGCGAGTCCTAAAGCAAATGTGCACCTCGGGTGATTCGGGCCTTGCCTTCCACTCCCGCTGAGGATGCCTGGTGACCAGTTCCTCTGCTCCTAAAGCTGCTGTGACTTCCTGCGGGGGGCGGGGGGGAGGGCTGGGGCTGTAACCTGTCATCATGAGCCAATAAAATCTGGTTTCCCTAAGTTGTCTGGTTCAGGTGTTTATTACAGCGACGGAACATGAAACTAAAACAGACTGATACCAGAGAAGTGGGGGCACTCTTTAGTGGGAGACTAAACGATGATCTTCCGTGGTCTGGGAGCAGTGGTAGAGAGCAGGCAGCCCAGGGGCTTCCGAATGGTAGAGATCAGAACAGCAGGGGCTCACCTACCACGCGGGCTCTGGGCTTGAACTCAGGCCTCCAGGCTTGCGTGCAGACGCCTTTCCCACCAAGCCATCTCCAGCGCCGCCTCAGGACTTTTCTAGTGCTTACAGATGCCCTTGAAAGGAACCAGTGGATGAAGTGGAATGGAGATGGGTGGGCGGTTGCACGGTCCTTCTTTCTCCCTCCTTCCCTCCCTCTTGTCCCCCCTTTCCCTGCCACACTCCCTCTCAGATAGGGTCTCCTGTAGCCCAACTTCTCCTTATTTGAGGATGATCTTGCACTCTTGATCCTCCTGCATCTCTCTCCCAAGTGCTGGGGTGATGGGCGGGCACCACCAAGCCGTAGTTAGGCGGTGCTGGGGATGGACCCCGTGCCAGACCGGCACTCTGCAGCTGGGCCACACCCCCAAACCCAGTGGTAGGGTCTCCAATACCCGTGGGAGGGAAATGAGCAGGACCTGCTTTGTGGGGGGACGGGGGCGTTTCCAGAGAGTGGGTTTTCAACTCTGGGAATTTCAGGCCAACGGGGCCCAGCTGTTCACCTTACATAAATGTCCCATGGGAATGTGCCCTCCCCCAAGCCGGCGTGGCTCTGCCTCTGCCTCCCCAGGACTGGAAGAAACGCTCTGAGCTGGTCTCACGGCAGGAGTGTCACTCGGGAGGGTAGGTGGGGACCCCCTATGCCTGTGACTCTTGGTGCTGACTGGCCACGTCCCTAGCTCCCTTCCCCCTTCTCTGGGACTCTCTCTCCCTTTCTGCAAAATGGGTTGTAGCCAAGCGTGAGGGCTCACACCTGTAACCCCAGCACTTGCAGGGGGGGGTAGGAGGGTCAGGAGTTCAGGGCCATCCTTGGCCACAGAGTGTGGTCAGTTTGGTTTATGTGAGACCTTATCTCAAAAATGAATGAATGAATAAGTAGAGAAGGAAGGAAAAGGGAAGGAAGGAAAAAGGAAGGATGGGCGTGGGTCTGGGTGTGGAAGTTGCTCAGTTGATCGAATGCTTGCAGGAGATGGGCACAGCCTTGAGTTCCAGCCCCAGCACAAACTAGCGGGACATGGTGGTGCAAACCTGGACTCTTAGCCCTTGGAGACAGAGTCAGGAGGACGAGAGAAGCTCAAGGTCACCCTTAGCCGCTGGTGAGCCTGAGATGGCCACCGTGGACTTTCTGAGACCCTGGAAAGAAAGAAGGAATGTGTGTCCCGGAGCGAAGGTCCTCTCCTGCCTCCCCATCAGGAGGGTGAGGTGGGCACAGGAAAGGCGGTCTAACCTTGGCTCTAGGGCGTGTGGGCTTCCTGCTGATACTGCACCGAGCCCGAAAGCCCAGTCCTCAAAGGGCAAACTTCTCCTCTCTGCCAGTTGCCGGGTGGTTCGAACGATAGGGTCTGAAGAGCTGAATCGCCGCTCTCTTGGTGCCCCCCATGCCCCTTCCTCCCCGCACACACAACCTCAGACATCTCCACCCACCTCCAGACACGGTGGCTGCCTGCATTACCCTCCCCTCCATCCCAAATACACACCTCCAGACATCCCCGAGCGGTGCCACATCTCCCTCCCTCCCTTCTCTGTCACACACCCCCCCCATTAGGGCACATAAGAGCACCTGACTCCCATCCAACCCTACAAGGGGGAGTAGAGGCCACATGTCTGCATAAAAATGGCTGTTAGGGAGCCGCGGAGGACTCTGGGCAGCGAGGCAGCGCTCCTCACCCCGGAACTGAGACATTCCTTAAGGCCCTCCTCTCCAGCTCGGCCCCAGGGACTCCGTTCTGCATGCCCCCCCCCCGATTCTGCCTGCCTCCCCTAGCCTGGCTGGTGTGTCTTCTCTTACCAGTCTCCGTTCCCGACCGGGACGACAGGCCTGTTAAAGATGCAGGAAGTGGGGTGTGGAGTGTGAGGGAGTCTGAGGGAGACCAGCCCAAGGTCGCGTGGAAGCCAGGAAGGAAACCAGATCTCCCAGGGGAGGCCGTGAGATGCTCCGAGTCTCCATTAGGAGCTGCAGTGTGAGCTTGGACCCTGCCTGCCCCTCCATCCCCCCTCCCTGAGCCTCAGTCCCCCCCCCCCAGTCATCCGCACTACACCCCAGCTTTCCCAGCCTCGTACCCCACTCCAACAGGGCGGCACCTGGCCAGGACTCCTATGTGTCCAGGGTGCGAGGGGAGGACTGAAAGCAGGGCAGGTGACCCAGGTTGAGCCCACAGCCGGATGTGACCTGTGAATGTCCCGGGAGAGGGGACAAAGACCTGAGCTTCATCTTTTTGTCCTCTTTTGGGGAGAAAATGATCATGTTTTGTGAGTCCCTGGCAGGGGAGGCGAAGGTGAGGGATGAATGCATGGCAGGCCCAGGGCTTCTCCTGTTAGAAAGTTCTAGAACAAACACCAAGCGTAGTGGCATACGTCTATAATCCCAGCACTTGGGGGGCGGAGGGAAGCAGGAAGCTCAGGAGTTCAAGGTTACCTTTAGCCACAGAGCCCGCTTGAGATCAGCTTTAGCCCGGGCTAGAGGAGACCCCCGCCTCAAACCAACCAACAACATTATCTCTAGGGTCCTTCCCTGCAGGACCCCATGGTTAGCAGAAGTCTCACGTTCCTTCCAGAGCCTGGTGGGTGTGTTAGAGGCAGGGATCCATGACACTTAGTCAAGAGCACAAAGTCAGTTGGTTCTACGGGCCCTTCTCGTTGTCCTGCTCCCAGAATTCCTTCTACGCATCAGGACCGGGTGGGACTGGCTGGCATGGCTATGCTCAGAGTTGGGGACTCACGGGAGACGGCTGCTTAGAACAGGTCCTTGCCTTGGGCCCTCACTGCCCTCTTCAGGGGCATTTAGTACCTGCCCCTGCCCCTGCCCTAGGTGGACATGGGTCTGGTGACTTAGCCAGAGCTTCTGCCGGAGGCTGCGCATACTCCTGGGTCCCGATCCTTGGCTGGTGAGAAGACTTACCCTCCAGGTCTTGGTCCTAAGTAGGCTCTGGCCCCCAGGATGCCCATGGCGCCAGCTCGTCCTCCTGGCTCTCCGGGCGCCTGGCACCTGCCTGCTGGGTGTGTGCTGCTGCGGCTTTGGAGACTGGTCGCGTCTCGCAGTGCCGAGGTTCACGTGCCAGCTTTGCCGTCCTCGGGAGTGAACCCCCCTCCAGCCCCACCCCACCCGCAGCACAGGGCAATGGGGTGGGGCTGATGAGATGAACTGTCTGCAGGGTTTCTATGAATCTGGGTAGAGATGGACATCAGTAGGCTACGGGGGACGAGCCCCCTCACACACATTCAGATTCCCCGGTGAAGGTACATGAGTTCGACAGAGCGTATCACTAAGCTCAGGGGTGAACCACACACCGGCTTGAGGGACGGATGGTTACGTGGCATCTCAAGGCTGTGGACCCCTCATAAGCCCAGGGCGGGAGAGCAGTGGACAAAGTTCTGCTGTGTGGATAGGAGGCACCTGACCCACTGGGCTCAGACAACAGCTGAGACCCCCGCCTGGGCCGAGGACAATCCTTCTCTTAGATGCGTTTGCTGGAGAGGGCGTTGCTGGCTGCAGGATCAGGTGGGGGAGGGGGGATGAT
This sequence comes from Typhlomys cinereus, assembly GCA_023101885.1. NCBI lineage: Eukaryota > Metazoa > Chordata > Mammalia > Rodentia > Platacanthomyidae > Typhlomys > Typhlomys cinereus. Next base: position 898,866 of record JALPQD010000531.1, on the reverse strand, counting down.
GAAGGCGTCAGGTCTATCACAGGAGGGGCTGCAGGATCAGGTGGGGGAGGGGGATGATGAAGGCGTCAGGTCTATCACAGGAGGAGGAGTTCCACCTGCTTCAGGTGGTTCCTAGACGGAGGCCCAGAAACAATTACAGCTCAAATGGGGGAAGAAGTTTCTAGGTTCTCACTGTCCCCCGTCAGTGGCTGCAGGAGGCACAGGGCGGCAGGAAGGAGGGTCTTAGCATCTTGAGTCATGTAAACATAAATTTTTTTGGTCACTCATCTGCTTATTCAAAGGAACCAAAGACATTTGGTCAGAAGGATTCCCAACTAATGAATAAGGGACGCTCCTTTTGGGGAGACTTAACTCAGAACGCTCAAAGGGGACTGTGGCTTCTACCTTCCCAGAAGAAGTGGGTCTTGGTGAAAGCTGCCAGGCATCTTATTCTTGGAGGGGTACTGTGGTAGATCACCTTGGGCCGGGGCTGCAGGAGAAAGGATCCTGATTTGGGGGATGAGGATGAGGATGGGGTTGGAAGTGAGCGCACGCCTGGCCTTTGTGGTTCCTTCCTGTCCAGAGCTCCTTGGCAGAGAAAAACACCCGCAGGCATCTAAGTGGCACACAAGGTCACTGAGGACGGAACAGAAACCCGAATATAGCTGGTGGGGGGGGGAGGTGGCAGCGGGGAGGGGAAAGGAGGTCCTTGGAACAAACGAGGTGGGGCGCGGAGTTAACGAGGCTGGAACAGGGCTGAGCGGAGGACTGGTTTCTACAGCTGACTCTTGGCAGGCAGAGCAAGAGCAAGACACCCGGATGAGGAGGAATCACGGGAACCGGGGAAGATCTCTCAAATACTGAGCAGCCCAACTTTGCCAGGCCAAGCAGGGGGGGCATGATGCTGGGGATGGCAATCAAGATGACACCTGCTGCCCAGCTCCCTGCGCTCCAGCCTTCTTTACTGGGCCACGGTGCCCCAGGCATCATGCCCTGGCTGTGTGAGTTGTGTGTGTCAGTGTGTGTATGTGTGGTGTGTATGTATGCACATGTATGTGTGTGTGTATATGTATGTATGTGTGTGAGTTTTGGTTAGGGTCTTCCTTAGTCTCTTTTCCTTCATTCATTCATTCATTCATTCATTCATTCATGAGTCTGCACTTGAACTTTTGGCTTGCCTGCGTGTCTCTGGGGACGCAGAGTGTCACAAATATCTAGCTGACATTTTGCTCTGTTTGGATGAAGGTGGAGAATAGACAAAGAACATCCCCTTAGCCTTAGCAGCCCTGAGCTCTGGACGATAGTGATGTGGGCTGAGTATAAAGCAAAGCAAGGTTTGGCGCTCTAAGCCCCGAGGACTCGAGGTTTATGGCTCCGCCTTTAAGCCAGAGACCTAGCGCTTTGGGTGCTGGGATTTGAGCGAGTTCTGGGCTTTCTTTTTCTTCGCGTTCCTCTGGGATGCTTCTGGTGACGGGCGCTCACGTCTCAGCTTCTTGAAGGTTCTCTCCTTCTCGTCTCAGCCACTATTAGTTCCTGTCCCTGGGGTCGGAAGCTCCAGGATCTCGCCTTCACTGTGCAATTACACTCAGCTACTCTGCTCACGATGAAGACCACAGAGTGGGCAAAAAGACCAACCAAGTGACGCCTCCTTTGGACCTAATGTTACAATTCCCCAGGGGCAGGGCAGAGCGTATCAAAGAACCTTCCAGAATCACTCAAAAAGCGTGGAAACAGCCTGCACGTGTAGCCAGGAGAGGGAGTGTCAAGTCCGTGCAGAGAGGCTCATCCCGCCAGCCACGGCCTGTGTGTCCAAAGCTTCAGGCTCCACCACTCACGAGCTTTTTGCTGGTCTCTGGAGAGATGCTCTCCCTAGTGAGAGAGGGATTCAGAGTTTGTCTTGGGCCAGAGGAGTGAGAGAGTCTGCACTCACCCTTCTCTGAAGTCTGGGTGCCATCACCTGAGTTGATTGGGGCTTGTTATGAGCGCTAGGGTGTGGCTGGGGCCCTTAAGACCCCTGATGCCCAAGTTGTGGCAGCTGGAGTTGTCACCACGTAATCGTGGTGTGTTCAGAGCAGATGAATCACTGTGACCACGATCCAGATGGCTGGCAAAGCCAAGGCTGCCTGACTGACAGCCCCTGTCCCGGGCACATGGGCACGAGGGGAGGGGCTTAGCAGCTGTTAATCAAACGGCCACCTGCTTCGTTCTAGCTAGTTTTGCCTGCAGGGGATGTGACTTGGTGGGGAGAAGTATGAAAAGTCCTGGGTCTGATCCTAGCACCAAATCAAAGGGGGAATTGTGGCATGTGCTAGTAATCTTAGCTCTTGGGAAACTCGGGGTCACCCTTGGCTACAGAGTGAGTTTGGCTACAGAGTGAGTTTGAGGGCAGCCTGATCTACATGAGACCCTATCTTTGGACCAACAGCAGCAAAGTAACATTGAAAGGCGCTTTCAATCAAGACCTAGCAGTGAACATCCTTCATCGTACTGAGCAAGGTTGAGGAGTCTCAAGTCGAGGCTTCGGGAGGTTGGGTCTTGGAAGGTGGAGGATTCTTGGGGCTCAGCTACTGTGCCCTGAGCACTAAGGGGTGCTGGGTTCTTGCATGAAGCCCCTCAGGACTGAGTTGAACGTCTCTAGATATTGGTCCTTACCTTACCCCAGGCCCAGAAGCGAGGGGAGGCAACTGGAGCCCATGAACTGGGGTGCAAGACCCTATATGATTCTCAACCACTGGCGACCCGTCTGCAGACGGCTCGGCCTCAGACACCGCATCTCCTGGGATCCAGGATGCCAGGTTTGGCAAAGTCCACTGCCCACTCTGGAAAACACTAAGCCATGTTGACAGTCTGGTGGGCTTCACTTTAATAGATTGTCCCGGTCTACCTCCATAGCAGAGCTAGGACGCGAAGGCCCAGAGAGGGGCAGCAGAGCTAGGACGCGAAGGCCCAGAGAGGGGCATGAGTCATGCCACGTCACACTGCACAGGAGAGAGGCAACAGAGACGTATTCTCCTGGGCCTCCTTAAGACAGCGACTCTGTAGGGATAAGCCCCGGGGCTCCAAAGCTTCACCCCTTCTCCTGAGGACCCCCTGGAGGCATCGTTCTAGCTATATATGTGTGTGTGTGCGAGAGAGCGAGCGAGAGAGACAGAGAGCGAGAGAGAGAGTGAGAGAGCGAGAGAGAGAGAGAGAGAGAGAGAGAGCGAGAGAGAGCGAGAGCGAGAGAGAGAAAGAGAGAAAGAGAGCGAGAGAGAGAGAGAGAGAGAGTCTGGCGCGGGGCCATGCTAGGACTGAGCAAGCCATGTTGCTCCATGTGCTGGCCTACCAGGCAAAGCCAGCAAGGTGGGCGGGGACTGTGGGTGGACAGCTCTCTGGACCCTCTGTACAAGCCTTCAGACCAGAGTCCCCGGAAGCTCCAGGTAGGTTCCAGGAACCCCAGCTGCCCGGTGACCCCAAGGCATGGGCCTCCCACCACCAGCTTTAGCTTATCCTCCTTCTGTGACAGGGTCCTGAACTCCCAAGGCCCGGGCACCAGAGTCCCAGGATACGGGGTGGGAGTGGGTTCCCCAGAGGCAGGAGAGACCCCCCTCCAGAAAAGCAGAGAAGTCTGGTGTGGGAGCCCATGGCCTCGAAATCACTTCCCACCTTGCCTAGGAATTGCCTGATCTTGGGTTCTAATCTCTAGAAGGATCCCTGCCCCCAATCAATGCCCTGAGCTCACTTCTCAGCCCAGGGGTTCTTCTTAAAGCCACAGGGTCCTGACTGCTTTGATCGTCTCCTGTAGCCTGCGACCTCCCCCTTAAGCCTGCCCGAGACTGACTCCAAATCCATCATCTTGGTAGGAAAACTGTTACCCCAAAGGGAGTGGGATAGTTGAGGGGTGTGACTGGAAGGCATCTAAATCTCCCCGTTGGCTTTTGCACCCTGATGTCTATAATTCCACCATTAGAACATTTTTCCTTTGAATGGATTCAGGTCAGTAGTTCCGGCTTCAAACCCCAGAACCCTGAGGCTGGAACTCTGCTTAATGCTGGAATGTTCCGCTTCCTAGAGTGGAGTGCAGGAGGCCCAGGGCATCAGGAGAGCTCATGTGAAGGGTGGGCAGATGTGGGCAGATGTGGGCAGATACTAAGTTGCAGGGAAGGGTAAGGCCTGGCCCGGCTCACCCTTGGGTCCTTTTTCTGGGGCACCCCACTTAAGAGCCCAGAGAATGTTGGAGTCAGCCTAGACCTCAAGTAATGGCCTGGGGAGTCACCAGGGATAGGCGGGGTGTGGGGCTGCTTGGGCCATTTGGCTGGGGTTAGAGAGGACCAGCCTTGTCCGGCACAGCCTGCCTTGGATCGAGGTGCAAGTCCATCTTTCTACGGGCAGGAGCAGCCACCCAAACCTGCCAGGAGGGAAGCCATGGGTGGGTTTTGAGCAAAAGGATGTTTGAGTTCCTTTAGATAAAGGGGCAGGTACTCTGCAAAGGGGACCTGAGGTCACGTGCTCCACGAGTTCCAGAGGCCAAGAGAGAAGGTTTTGCCATTCACCGATGTCACAAGTCAGGGATGTGGGGCTCTAGACTTAAGTGCTTCGGGTTCGTATGTGGAAGGCGCAGGTGGGCTGCTGCCCCAGTCTGCCTTTTGTCCCTAGCGGCTGCAGCGATGTGGGCTCCAGGCGGGGTCACTGTGGGTCAGCCATGTCCTTGGGGACAGTATGAGGTGGTTGCTCCTTTCCTGCCCTCCTGGGCGGGATTATCAATGCAGCACTCGGACATCTCTCCCTCCCTACCAAAGAGAACCCGTCGCTCACCAGGCTCCTTGTGGCTCCTTCCTAGCAGACCCTGACTTGCCCAGCCCAGCCCAGGCACTGTGTGTGTGTTGTGTCGGGGAGGGGAGGGAGGCTGTGAGGCAGCCGCTGGGAACTGTTGACCTCGGTTACCAGGAAACGAGTTCTCACTGAGTCACAGGAGAGGTGGTATATGTCTGTTTCGCCCCTCTCTAGCCCCTTGTGGACCTGGCAGATGGGGGTACTGGTACTTGGTTAATGCTTGCTGAGTGACTGACTGAATGAACCAGTCCCTGCTGCTCCCCCATTCTGGGAAACGTGAGGATGAAGACATAAGGACAACACGCCTTCCTGCCCAGAGGTCCCCGGGGGACGCTCTAGGTGTCTTAGTCCTTGGCTGGCTGCATCCGACCTGTGTGCTCTTTGGAGAGTCTCTGGACGTCTCTGTGCACACAGATCCCTGGAAAGTGCGCTAATTGGGAAAAGTGGCTAATGGCGGCCTCTTCAGTGTTGAGGGGTCGCTGGGCAGGAAGACACTCCCTTTTGTGGGAAGGGCCTGTAGCCTGATCCCTGGGGAAGCAGGCCTCTGCTAGGGAGAGTTCCACCGCAGGCTGACGTTGACAGGGGTTGGGCTTGAGGCCAGGCTTGGAGGCAGGCGCTGGATCCGGAAGTTGGGCAGGACTGGATGGAACTGGAGGTCCTTCGGGCTCCAGGCTGGGGAGACCAGCTTAGTGCCTAGAGGGCGGTTCTAAAGGGAAGGGCTGAAAGTAGAGACTGTTGTTCTGGCTGTCTGTCAGCCGAGGGGGAGGGAACTAGAGTTTTCTGAGGGTCCCAGAGGTGTCCTCTGCCTTGGGTAGAGTAGCAGTCTCATTCCACTGGTCTAGGGTGGGGGGGAAGTACGGGGGAACTGCCCACCCTGTACCGTCTCTGGCAGCAAGAGAAGAGTTGCCACCTGATTTCAAATGTGCACTGCACTCTACAGTTTATCAACTCTTGCTTTTTTAATGCTTTTTAAAATACGTATTTCCTTTTTGAAAGCCACTTCTCTTTTTTTGCATGTGGAGGTGCAGGTATATACATGTGTGTGTGTGTATCAGAGGGCACTATGTGGCCCTGTGGAGGCCCAAGAGTGACTTCAGCAATCATCCTGGATTGCTCTACCTCCTTATTGCTTTGCTCTGGGGTTCCCCAGGTTCCGCCTTCCAGGGCTGGAAGTGCAGGCTGCTGCCATTTTTGCTCAGCATTTTTACATGGGATCTAAACTCAAGCTCTTTTGCTTGCTTGCAAGGCAAAGACTTAACCCCTTGAGTCCTCCCTCCCAGTCTATCAACTCTTTCTTCTCCGGAAAGAAGATGAGAATTCTTCTTGAGAAATATGACGACAGGTGAGGCCCATTTTGCAGATGAAGAAGACAGAGGCCTGGAGAAGAAGTCTGCCCAAGATGGCCCAGGAGCTGCAGGGTGCTGGCAAGAGCCCCAGAGCTGCCCCCCCTCCCCCCTCCCCCACCTTCTCTCCCATGTGATCCATGGTGTCATTGTCCAGTGGCTCTTTGGACCCCAGGCTTGCCTGGGTGTGCCTACCCAGGGCCTTGTGCCCAAGTGTGCCCAGCCCACTCTGTGGTCTTGCCAGGTGGGTCCCAGTCACCCCAGCCATTTGCAAGTCACAACGCTGACATCACAACTGCATAAAATTAATTTATTTAGTTAAGGGAGGTGTTAATTAAGAGCTCTCATTTATTGTGTCTCTGCAGACAGCTCTCGGGGGCTTCTGAGTTGTCAGGGCTGGTGACAGCAAAAGCTAATGGTATCACAAGTTATTAATAGAACTGTTCCGAGGAGAGGGGGAGGGCCGAGGCCGTGGGGGAGGGGTGGGACGGAGCTGGCTCTCTGGACAGAGGGAGCCAATTACAGGTGCTCTCCAGAGGAGCTGGGGCTCATAACCAGGCCTACACTCTGAGGGTTTTGGGGTACAGGGGGAATGGATTATGGGCCCCAGAGGTCTTGCTACACCTGCCTCTGTCCAGCACCTGCGTGTGTCCCCAAAGCACCTGTGTTTGTTGGAGAAAGCTGGTTCTCACCCAGATGCCCATTCACGCCTGGTTTGTACCCCCAAAGTTTTCCAACCATTAACACCTGGGGGGTGGGAGGCAGAGAGGAACTGGACCCCTGAAATCTAGCACAGAGCTCAGTGGTTTGTGGAGATCGGCAGGCATTCGAGTCATAAGTGAGAGGACGGTCTCCAGCTCCAAGTCTGGCTTCTCATCATGAGGCCTCGGGTAGGAAGGGCTGAAGGAAGAGAGCGGTGGGTTCAGGTCTACCCAGGTCTTCAGCCGTTCTTGGTTCCTTCAGCCTTGAAGGCTTAGAAATCTCCTTCTGGGGACTGCCGAGATCTTTGCCGAGAGGTGTATGTATGTTCAGAGCAGCAGGAAGTATGGCAGCAGGTGCGTGCAGGTGTGGGCGTGTGCAGGTGTGGGCGTGTGCAGGTGTGGGTTCAGGTATGGAAGTATTTGGGGGTGTGTGCAGATATGGACATGTAGCCGTGGGCATGCAAGACTGAGCATGAAGGCATAGGGTGTGCAGGTGTGGGCATTCAAGGCTGAACATGCAGTTGTGGGCAGGCAGGTGTGAGGAATGCAGGAATAGGGAATGCAGGCGTGGCATATGTAGGTGTGACCTGTGCAATGGTGGGCGCACAGGTGTGGGCATGCAGGTGTGCAGGTGTGGGGCATACAGATATCGTCATGCAGGTGTGCAGATGTGGGTACGCAGGGCAGAGCACGCAGGCACAGGGAAGGCTTGTTGGCCTGAGACAGCAGATCAGGAAACTTGGATCCACTTTTATTCTCACCATCTCCACGGTGACACTTGGGTAGAGGTTTTAAACCATGTGCAAGCTACTGACGATTGCCCAGAAGTCACTTGGTCTCTGGACAGAGCACAGCTAAGCTGCTCACCTGCAGGTCGGTCTCCACAGACGGTGTCCCGGGGAGGCTGACTGCCCCTTGAGCCTTAGTTTGCCCACCTGTGAAATGGATTGATTGGGCTAAACTTGGTGGAAAGCCTCTGCTGCCTGGACTCATGTGGTCTGCCAGGCTGGTGATATTTGTGGAATTTCAGTCTGTCTCTGTCAATCACCTGGGCTGGGGTGGGTTCAGGAGGGGCTCTGGATTAGATTTTGTCTGACCGGTGTAGGCAGGATGGAGAGGAAGGAAGATGACGCAGCTACAGGACTGTATGGACTCAGTCACGGGGGGCACAGAGGACCGGTTCTGGGACCTTCAACAACATGCAGGTGTGAGTGTACAGCTGCGGGCGTGGGCAGGACCGAGCAGGTGTGGGTGTGCCCGTGCCACAGGCCCCAGCTGCTGCCTCCTCCCTGAATTGCCTCTGGGGTTTCCCAGGCTCCACCTTCCAAGCTCGGAATCATCCTGGATTGCTCTACTTCCTTATTGCTTTGCTCTGGGGTTTCCCAGACTCTGCCTTCCAGGGACACAATTTCAGGCCAGTGCCATGTCCATCTGGCATTTTTTACATAGGATCTGGGGATTTGAACTTGGGTCCAACCATCCCCCAGTCCCATTTCTGGGCTTCGTGAGCCCCCGTTGAGCCATCAGTCAGAAAGCTTGTGTATTTGTGTGCCCAGATGTTGGCTGCTGTGACAGTCACTTCTTTGTTCCTCCCACTTCTCTGCTTTCTAACGCTATAACAGAATACTTTGGACTGGCTAATTTATCAAGACCCCTGGAGCTTGAGTCCCATGGCCGCGAACCAGTTCATGATTTGAGAAGATGAGAAAGGTCACAGCCTGGGAGGGGGGAGAGAGGAGCGTGAACCCCAGCTTGGGTGTCCAGGAGGTTCTTGGGAACAGATTGTTTCCCACAATGCTAGTGGGTGGGGCACACGAGGCAGGGCTGGCTCAGCACGAGAGGCACCAACGCCCCCACCCCCACCCTTGCTCCCCCCCCTCCTGTATCAGCACTTCTAATGCAATGGTCCCAGGAGGCCAGTTTCAATTCTGGAAGACTTTTTCTGGGCCTTTAGGGAGAGACCGCAGAGACAGGGCGAGGTGCCTTGGTGCCATTGGAACCCTTGGTGGTGAGGGGAAACCAAGGCTGGGACACGATTACTGTAGGGGCAGCATTAGAAGCTCTTGCTTAGATGCAAATGTGAATTTTAAATTTTATTCTAGACCCAGAGACTTGGCCCAGCTGACTCCTTGGGATCCTATCTTTTTTTTTTTTAGATCCTCTCAGATGGGTGTGGTCTTCGATTCAATGCAGATGTCCGGGTGTGTGGTTTTCCCAGTCCGTCTTCAACAGTTCACCTCTCTTTAACACCCTGGACATTGCAGGTGCTTCATGGACCCAGTGTGGGAGGAGCTGGGAAGAGGTCAGCTGGGGAGACCAGGCGGTGGATATCAGTGCTGGAAGAGGAGCTGCTTGGGAAGAGAGCAGGAGATGGGTGCGCTGATTACATCTCACGCTGCTCCAGTGAAATACCTGGCAATTTAGGGGGGAAGGGGTTAAATTCAGCTCACGATTCTGGGTTACAGCTGATCACGGCAGGCACGGCATGGTGGCAGGAGCCACAGCAGCAGATCACAGCACACCGCAGCCAAGCAACAGGGAAGGATATGAAATGCATGTGTGTCTGGCCGCTTGCTCTTTCCATCTTTGTGTTCGTGTGTGTGTGTGTGTGTGTGTGTGAGAGAGAGAGAGAGAGAGAGAGAGAGAGAGAGAGACAGCGAGAGCGCACCCTGTTTGTGCCTGTGGAGGTCCAAGGGTGACTTCAGGAATCATTCTGTATTGTTCTACCTCCTTATTGCTTTGCTCTGGGGTTTCCCAGGTTCCACCTTCCAGGGCCAGAAGTGCAGGTTACCACTATTTCTGCCTGGTGTTTTCTACATGGGGTCTGGGGATCTGGGATCTGAACTCAGGTCCTTCTGCTTGCGAGACAGAGGCTTAACCCCCTGAGTCATCTCTCCAGCTGCTCTCTCCATCTTTTGATAGCTCTGATCACCTACTCAGGGAATGGACCCCCCTCAAGGTCTGCCCACCTCAATTAAAGCAATCAAGATAATCTCTTACAAGCAGGCCAGAGGCCAACCTTAATCTAGAGAATCCCTCCCACGTGGGCCCTGAGCTCTACCTTGTAGGTGTCAGACTGGCAGTTAATGCTAACCATCATGGGGGCGGGGAGGGAATGTCTTGGTAAGCCAGAGCGAGAATAAAGGCTAAGTCACTCGGGGAACTAGGAGAGAGGATGAGGGCCCAGGCTGAGAGGAGAAAGAAGAGAAAAGGAGACTAGAGAGAAAACAGAAGGGGAATGGACAGAGAGACAGAACGCTGAGATGTCAGGCCAGGCATAACAGAAGAAAGGAAAGCGAGGGAGGCTGGAGAGAGAGCGAGAGAGAGCGAGACAGAGACAGAGAGAGAGAGAGCGGAAACGCGGGGAGGGACACGAGGTGGGAAGGTGCGAGAGAGGAGGGAGGGAGAGGGCTCGAAGGTCCCTGGATGTGGAAACCTTTTCTCTCCCAAGCATCTGCGCTGCTGATGAATAAAGTACAGCTGGGTTTTCTTGCTGGGTTTTCTTTTGCTCTCTCTCTTAATTGACATCTTTGAATTTGTTCCCTGCTTGACAAATCAGGCCACTTATTATTAGCGATGACAGGGATAAATATCACAGGCATTCATTCTACATCTGGGCCCCCTGATAATAGAAGTCTACACACCAGCCCCCCTCCCCTGCTCCTCCCGCATCCCCTTCTGTGGGGGGCTCCTTGGTGGAGGAACTGGGTGTCTGGGAGCTGTCCGTGCCTTGAGAGGTGCTGAAAACATCTCGCGCTTCCTAGCTGGCAGCCGAGGGCTGGGAACTGTCCACGAGCTGTGGTATTGAAAAGCACCTTCTGAACGCCCCCCACCCTGCCTTGTGCCTCCTGTCCCCAGGCTGGACCAGCCGGCACCTCTCCTTCCCACAGAACATAAGCCACTATCTCCTCTGCGTCAGAAGTAATTAAGTTGACTGTGTCTGGTTGGTGGCTCTTAAGAACCTGGATGGGCTTGGAGCACGTCCCTTCCCCCTCTGGGTCTCAGGATTGCTGTCCGCGACATGAAGGGGCGGGTTAGATGTTCTCTTGGGCCTCACACGCAAGGCAGCTCTACTCCCAAAAGCCTGGGATGGCTTCTGTCTGCCTAGAAGACCAAGCTATGGATTCTTTAGCTGGGCCCTGACCACCCTCCTGACCACTTCAGACTCTCCTGCTATCCTCATTCCGGGCAGGAGAGCCTTTTCCCCGACCCCTAGGCATGCTTCATTTTCCCTCTGATCCTTCATCATCCCTCATCCTCCAGTCCTATCTTGGCTGAATGACCCGTCTGCCCCTTTGATGAACAGAAGCACGCGCCATGCTTCTTTGCAAGTGTTACGTGTGCGTGCGTGTATGCAGGGACGCATGCGTGGGTGTGGAATGGAGGCCAGAGGACAGTCTTGGTTGCCATTCCTTAGGTTCCATCCACTTGTGTGCACACACAGGTGTGCACATGTGTGAACAAGAGGGCAGCTGAGGATGAGTGTCTGTAGAGGCCCAAGAGTGACACTGGGAATCATTCTCGTTTGTTCTCTTTATTGCTTTGCTTTGGGGTTTCCTAAGCTCTACCCTCCAGGGCTGGAATTGCAGGCCACTGCCTTACCTGCTTGGCCTTTTTACATGGGATCAGGGATCTGAACTTAGGTCCTTTTGCTTGGGAGTTAAAAGCTTTAACTCCTAAGCCATCTCCCCAGCACTCCCTTTGTGAAGAGTATCTTGCTAGTCTGCAACTTGGCAGCCAGCGTAGGCTGACTGGCTAGTGAATCCTAGGGAGTCAGTCACTTCTCTCTCCGCCTCTAAGGCTGGGGTGACAGACACACATTGCCACACCTGACTTCATGTCAGTTCTGTGGGGTGAACTCACGCCTCTGCTTTGCCACCTGGGGTGCCCCCTAGCCCATTGCTAGTTTCTTATGCCAGGTATATGTATCTTCTGTGGCTCCCCCAGAGGTGTTCCCTAGGGTCAAAGGGCTGCTCCAACTCATGATAGGCCTCCTTAGGGTTCCTCACGATCCTAGACAAACTCCTTCACTTAAAGATGGGGAGACCACGGCTCCCCTGTGATGGAAAAAGCTGTTGCCTGCCCAAGTTCGCCCAGAAGAGCTGAGAGCATTGTGTTCCCTGCTCGCTCCTGTACCTCATTCTGTGTAATTTCTCCACCTTCCAGACGTGTGTCTATTTTAATAGACACGTGGGGTCCAAAGTGCTTGAGTGATAGGTGGGGGAGGATCCATGAGCCTCGGGCAGAGGGAGCCTGGGAGGGGGGCAGCGAAGCCCTCAGGGTCCTGAGCTCCCCAGACTGACAGGAGTGTCTCTGTGCTAGGGGCTCATGACTCCGGAGGAGCTAATGAAGCCGTCTTCTCGCCGGCATGTCAGGACAGTGACGGATGGCTCGTGGGAAGAAGGCAGGTGTTGGCGCATGGCCCATTGGGCAGGAGAGAGGACTGCATGTCTTCAGTGCCACTGAGGCCACAGTGACTGCTGGATCTTTAAGGAGGGAGTGTGTGGGCTCCGAGGCACAGTGACAAGGACCTTGGGGAGAGCCAGAGGGGAGAGCCAGAGGGGAGAGCCAGGGGGAGAGGGGGAGAGGGGGAGAGGGGGAGGGGGGGAGAGGGGGAGGGGGGAGGGGGGAGGGGGGAGAGGGGAGGGGGGAGAGGGGAGGGGGGAGAGGGGGGAAGGGGGAGAGGGGGGAAGGGGGAGAGGGGGAAGGGGAGAGGGGGGAAAGAGGAGAAGGGAGAGGGGGCAGAGAGGAAGGGGACAGAGGGAGCTCTTAGGATTTATAGATCCTTTACAGTAGCACCTGCTACTAGACCTTCTGAATTTGTGCTGGGCAAGATCCTCAGGTGAGCGTTGCACTGTCACCTCAGTAGACCGTGTCCCCACCCCAACAAGTCACCGCTCCATGGTGGCCATTGCTGACATTTATCCAAAGCCACAGCAAGAGATGTGAGAGCCATCCTGGGGGTGTGGCCTACGGAGGGGACAGGGATTGAAGCCGCCCTTCCCTTCCCCAGGTCCTGGCGGTTAGTCTGGCTGAGGCAGGGCAGAGTGGGGCCCACAGAGAGTTGGTCCTCTTCCTCTCTTGGGACTCTTGGCTGACCCACCCAAAGGTTCTGCTGGTCCTCAGGAGATGAGCTGTTTGTCTCCTGCTCCATTCCCCAGGGGGATACTAGGGTGCAGAGTGAGTGGCTGAGTGAGCTATGATCTCTCATGTGCCCACCCACCAAATACTCCAAGTTCTGTGCTAGGAGCGGGGAGCGCTTCCTGCCCTTGGGGACCTCCCAGGGGACCTGGCCTTCCAGGATGATGCTCCTCAGAAGCAGTGTCTAGAGAGCCCCCTCCGGAGAGCCCCGCATGAGGCTTAGGGCTCAGATGTGTGTGGCAGAGACCCGCCTTCTCCCAAACAAGCCTCTACCCCCCTGCTCTCCCCTGGGCATCTCACACTCACTCATTCAGACTCGTCCTCCATCCTCCAAGGCCCGATTCAGCCTCCCCTGTTCATGCCTCCTCCTCTGTCCACTGCAGGTTTAAATTTTAATTCTCTCTCTCTCTCTCTCTGCCTGTAGAAGCGATTTTGGGAATCACCCAGGATTGCACTATCTCTTCTTTGCTTTTTCTCTGGAGTTTTCCAGACTCTGCCTTCCAGGGCCAGAAATACAGACTGCTGCCATTTCTGCCTGGTGTTTTTTATGTAGGATCTGGGATCCAAACTCAGAACCTTCTTTTTTTTTTTTTTTTTTTTTTTTTTATTTCAGCTCATACAAACTTATTAGGTACACCAGTTCCCTCCCTCCCTCCTCCTCCCCCCGTACCCCCTGTTCCCCCTCCCCACCCTTCTCCCTCCCCATCCCCCAGTGCCTCCCACCCCAATTCCCAGAGAGTCCTTTCTTGTGCATGTCTGATTTTCCTCTGGGCCCTCCTCTCCGATGACGTACAACAAACTCAGAACCTTCTGATTATGAAGCAGAGGCTTAAACCCTGAGCTATCTCTTCAGCCCCCTTTAAAAATACCCCTCCCCCAAAAAAACTTCAGGGTCTCAAGTAGTTCAGATTGGGCTTGAACTCAATCCTCCGGCTTCTACTTTACAGATGTGGACTATCCGGTCTTGCTCTCTACTCACTATTCCAGGCATTCATGATTCTGAGAGAACAAAATGAAAGCAGGAAGAGGAAGCCCCCATTTTCCAGGTGAGTGAACGGAGAGGATGGGCCACCCGTCAATGTCCTGCTACCTCGGGCAGAGACTTGAAGCCATCTGGTCAACCTAGGGTCAGGTCCTTCTAGGTGTGGGGAACAAGGGACGTCCGCTTTGGATGCCAGCATGTTTTCTGCTCCTGCTCACCGAGGCCAGCTTTGTCTTACAAAGTGGCATCATTACCTGCCCATCAAGTCTCCTCTTCTGCCAGTCCATTCAGGCTCAATTACATCTGAGGCTGTCGGGGGAGGGGGTAATTAAGTGACATTAGAACGCATCCCCTGCCGTAATGCAGTGTTCAAAGCCCTGGGCTCTGAGTTCCCAGCCCTGGCATCGCCGGCCATACCGAGGCCATGTCTGCCTAATGCATTGCGCTGTGATTGAGGCTAATTACTCTACAGACAGGCCTCATTAGTGGCAGGCCTGGGCTGAAGGTGGGGAACAGACTTCCCCTCCCCCCTCCACCCCCCACCCCACTCAGCCCACCTGGTCACAGCCTGCGGAGCGCGGTTGCAGTGAAGTAGGATCTCGAGAGGAAGGTTTAGCGTCCGCTCCGCCATGCCAGGAAATTGACATAACAAGACATAACACATCTGACCCAGCAAAGCAGAAGCCAGGATCAGGTTACGGGCACAACCCTGTCGCCCTCATTTCCTCAGATAAGAATGATCGGTACAGAGTTGATCTTGTACAGAGTAATGAGTATATGGCAAGAATGCCACCCCAGCCTCATACCTCATGCCCCATACACCTGCTGAGTTGTGTCTCCACCCAAGCCAGCAGACCGCTCCGTCCCAGCTTTTCTGTGTCTTGTTTTTTCCTCCATTCCCACATCCCTTCAACAAAGCAACATGTGGGTCTTGGCAGCTACAGAGCCTTCTAGAACTTTCTGGTGGCTTCTTCCAACTATTGGGTAGCCAAGGCTGGGAGTGGGCTAGTGAGGAGGATTGGGGACTTCCTGACTCACCCTGGTCACGTGGCATACCACCATCTTTTCTCGCCTGCCGGGCTTGGAGAGGCGCGGGGGATAAAGGGAGCTTACGCAAAATCAGGCCCTGTCTGGAGCTCGTGGAAAGAAGGGTGCGCAGCCAGGAGCTGGACGGGGCGTTCTTGCCTTCGGCTCCTCTGCCTGCAGCCTGACCTGGGCTGGCGTTCCTTCAGCTGCTCCCATGATCCCCTGCGCCCCCCATCTCTGAGTCGTCTCCCTGACGGTCCGCAGGACCGTAGCTTTGCTGGCGAGAAGTCCTGGACCTTCGCTTTCTAGCTCACAGGAGGAGAAATTCGTGACAGATGGCTGGTTGAGCAGCATATCAACGGCCGTGACAGAAGCTGTGAGCCGTCAAACTTTCTCTGCACATCCCAGTCCCACTTGGTCATAAGTTGGTC
This sequence comes from Typhlomys cinereus, assembly GCA_023101885.1. NCBI lineage: Eukaryota > Metazoa > Chordata > Mammalia > Rodentia > Platacanthomyidae > Typhlomys > Typhlomys cinereus. The sequence goes on along the minus strand of JALPQD010000531.1, from coordinate 883,451 downwards.
ATATGACTCATTCCAGCCAGTAGAATGTAAGCGGAAGGTACATGTGCTACCTTCACAACCAGGCGACCAAGTCTCTGGGCTCTTCTCCCATTCTCTCTTCCACCGCCTGACACCTGACTGACATCTGGTGACCCTGGGGCTGAAGGAAGCAAGGAACCAGAAACCAGTCACTGCTGGGGAGACACCCAGATAGCTGCCCAGCAGAGATTGGGGTTCACAGAAATGAAGAGAATTTGGGCTTTTGTTTTCCTTTCTTTTGTTTTGTGTGTTGAGAGAAGAGTCTTGCTAGGTAATCTAGCTAGTCTTGAATTTCCAGTCTGCCTGCCTCAGCCTCCCCGTTTGGACATGTGTGGCATTGTATCCTGACTGAGAAATAAACGGGGGGAAGCCACTGACATCTCAGGGCTGTGTGTGTGTGTGTGTGTGTGTGTGTGTGTGTGTGTGTGTGTGTAGAGAGAGAGAGAGACATACACAGAAATAGACAAAGAGACAGTCACACAGAGAAACGTGGAGAGATAGACCACACAGAGAGAGCGAGCAAAAGAAACAGGCAGACACACACAGAAAGAGAGGAGGGGCAGACGGGGGGGGAGAGAATATTCAAGAAGAGCCAGGTCAATGGAGGGATTCACGGCAGAGACGTGCGCATAACCTCATGGGAAGAATCTCTGAGAAGATTCTTGTAGCATCATGCTATAGGCTGCGACAGCTTGAAAATCAGAAACCCTGCCTGAAGTCTCACTGCTATGTTTCGAGGCACCCCACCTGCCTGAGGCGTGGGTGTGGACTTCACTGATTGGCTGCGGGGGCCGGTCACTAGCAACGAGGTGCAGCTCCTCCTCAAAGCGCCACCAGTGCCTCATCCCGTGGTGGTCAGTAGTGTGGATCTTGGAAAGGAACTAGGAAGTTCGCCCACCCTAGCCTTCCTCCTACCCCATGGCACAAGTGAGGACCTGTCTCCTAGGCAACTGCTCACAAACGTCACTTGGGTTGGTGGCACAACTTGGGGCTGGCCTTGGCCTGGAGGAAGTGAACGGTTTCCTTCGCTGTGTGCTTGCTGGGCACCAAATGCCCTATTGGAATGCCACCTCCCTGCCCAGGCTGTGCAGCACCCCCGTCTCCCATCCTGGGGTGAGAGCTTCATGCTCTGAAGAGGGGGTGTCCTCAGGAGGACCGCAGGGACCTTCCGCAGGGACAGTTCGTTGGATCAGACATTGTTCAAGGAGGGAACGAAGCCAGGCTGTCTGCAGCATGCAGCGTTTCCCCCCCACTGACATGCGAGTATATGAACCCCCAGCACTTCCCCCACGGGGGTGACGCGCCAGCCCAGCCTCAGATCCTCAACAAGCTCAGCCTGGACTGTTCGCACCTGGCCGAAATGCTTTCAGCCTATCCCAGCAGCACGCTCGGGACAAGTCTTACGCATCCAGCGCAGTCGGGAGAGGCCTGGGGGTCGTGGAGGCTGCTCAGCGCTTTGTGGCTGAAATGAACTCTGACTCAGACGAGCCAGGGGAGCCAGGGATCGGGCGTGCGTCACTCTGCCTGTCACAGCTCATTGAGGCAGGAGCGTTGACGCAGGAGCTGAGGGAACAGACCACGCGCACCACATCCAAAGTCAAGAGCAGAGAGGGCGAGGACCAGCTTGCCAATGCCAACTAGCTCGCTCTCATCTGACCCACCCATCCTGGGGAATGGTTGTGCTCACTGAGGGTCGTATCTTCCCACGTCCACTGTACAGTAAGACCACCTCCCACACGCTGGCCCACAGGCCTGGCCTAACTAGATAAGTCCTCGTGGGTGGGCCTCCAGGCTCACCTCACAGTGTCACGTTGACAGCTGAGACCTATCTGAGGCAGAGACTAAGGCGAGACGGCTAGTGTGGGGGACAGGAGTAGAGAGACGAGGAGGGGACATGGAAGGCACTGGAAGGAGGGCGGGGCCCGGCGGCTGTGGCCACAGAGACCTGGAGTTCAGTGGTGGATTGAGGCGCTGTAGCACAGCCTGGGCCCCTCATCGCTGTTCTTCACACCCCCGTGACCAGGAGGAGAGCGCCCCACTCCTCCCCAGCTGGCAGGGGTGGTAAGAGGCGAGGGGGCAGCCCAGGTCCCCAGGGAACCAGGAGAAGGGGAAGAGGGGCAGGAGCTCGGGGATGCCAGGCTCCTTTGGAGGCGGCACGGCCCAGTTCACGCTGATAGGCAAGGTGTGAAAACGCGCGCTCGGGGTCACGGTGCTCACGTGTGTGGCACACGTGTTTGTGGGTTGAGGTATAAAAGATAAAAGGAGTATTGTGGTGTGTGGTATGTATATATGTGATAGGTGGAGTGTGTATGTGCTGAATATGTTGTGTAGGTATATATGGGGTGATGTGTGTTAATGTGTGGTGCGTGTTATATGTGGGGTGTGTGTGTGTGTGTGTGTGTTCCTGTATGCCCAGGTTGAGCAGGAGTGGGTGGGGCTGTAGCAGGGCTAACCAAGGTGTGTGCACACGGCAGGTACAACTGAAGAAGGCAGGTGAAGCCCGAGGCGTCCATGCTGAGCTGACTGCGCCTGCAGCAGTCGCTGACACTGTCCAGTGACATCAGCCATATGTCCTGGAAGTTGGCGTAGTGGGAGGCAGCTGGGCTCCCAGGTGGGGACCTGTAAATGGAGAGACCACCCACAGCCTGATGCAGCGCTAGATACCAGACCACCGCTTCTGTCTCCTCCACTCGGAGTGTTAAGTGGCTCTCGGAACTGTCCTGTCCTCTTGCAAGCACAGGGCTGGGGCGCAGCCGCAACAGGGACAGGACTCCAATCCTGCCCGCCGCCCTGCCTGCCCTAGGCCTGGAGACCCGCGGGGAGGGTCACGTCGTGGACTGTAATTACTAATTGTCCCGGCTGAGAATGGCTGTGAGCAGTCGGCGTCGCCAGGGAAACCAGGCGGAATGTTCTCTCCGTCCTCCTCTGTCCACACCCACCTGCAGTTCCTCGCTCCCTCAGCCTTGCGCCTACTGGATGACTCGAGCTAGTCCCAGCCCCCTCTGTGCCTCAGTGTCCCCTCGCCTGGCTATGGCGCCAACTAAGCAGGATGATGGACGGAGGTGACGGGTACACGGAAAGAGCTCCATGGATTTAGGTGTAAGAAGCACCCGGCTGCTCCCAGCCACGGAAGGCCTGGGTGGGACGCACCTGATCCCCTGGTGTCTCAATGCCACGAGCCACCCAGGAAATACCTCGTCCTGCTGTTTCCTGTCTAGCTCACTTCTGCTTCCAGAACGACAGGGTCCTCGGTCCTGCTGGGAGCCACGGTAGCCCTGGTTCTGCCAGGTATCGTAATGTCCCAGCTGGTTAAGGCAGTTGAGGTGCAGGACCTGAAAGGCATGAAATCTTGCTGGACACGCCTACTTCCGGCCCTTGAGAATGACTCTTCCTTGGATGGCGGCCTGGAGGGGGGAGTAGGGGAAGGGGCAGAGCACACATATGTGCAATGGAAGCGGAAACAGGACAAAGGGGGGCTTCATGAGTTGCCTAGATTCACACGGATAGAAGCGTTGTACAATCAGGAAGGAGGCAGCAGGATGAGACTGTTATGGAGGCCAAAAGTCAGAGAAATGTGTCGGTCGCAAGAGGGAGAGGAGCAGGTGAATCATGGCCGAGAGCTAATCCTGGAGGGCTTTTGGGAGGCAGCAGCTGCTGTGCAACAGAAGAGCCCCAGCACCGTCTCTGAGCTTGGGTCCCTAGCAGCTTGCAGAAAAGAATGCATGTTCTCGGTTTAGCATCCAAACCTGGCAGGTCAAGCTCCCATGTTTCCACGGCAACCGTATCCTAACAGCATCCAATAAGGACATTATTTGGTTGCAGTCAGCACACAGCATCTTTTGATTATTGCTGGAGATACTGAGAGCCAATCACCCCACCCCCCTGCAAGGGCCCCCACGACTGCTTGGAAAACGGAGGCTGCCTTGCCAAAATGTAGGGGGATGGGAAAAGGAGGAATCCTCGCCAGAGAGGGAGGGGCAGTGGGTAGCCCAGCCTGGTCAGCATATAGATAACAGCTCATCTTCGTTTCCCAGAGCAAAGAAATTAATTGTGCACTAATGGTGCAATTCAGAAATTAATTCATGCCACCGTCTCCGATCGGTCATTATTCATCAGCTGACACTGGAGGGTGGTGCCGGGAGCAGGTTGCTCTGGCGCTCATGGATGGCTCCAGAGCTGTACACTAAGACCAAGCAGAAGCAGGGGCTGGGGTACAGACCCTCCCTGGGCTGGCCATGCTGCGGGACCCACACTAGCCTGTCAGGTGACTCAAACTCCACAGGTAGGCTTGGGCAAGTCCCTCTGGGTCTTGCTTACTGGCGCTGAGTGCGACTAGGAGCTGGATTTGAGCGGATCCTCCCAACATCATGTTCCCATAGTGCCTGACACTCCCAAAGGCAGGATTCCAGAGGTTCACATCTGGGCTGCCGGCTGAGGGTGCTGCCCACTCTGGGGAAGGGTCTTCTGCACTGTCAGTCATTGCTGGGAGGGAGCCTGCAGACTGGCCCAGGGGCTCAGGGTCTCTTGGTGGACAATCAAGGTTAAACTTCACATCCCTGACCCTGACCCAGGGCTAAATGACCCTGTTCAGAACCTCAGTCTGCTTGTCTGTAAAATAGAACGAGCAATTCCTGCCCTGCTCCTTGCCCAGCAAGCTCGAGGCATGAGAAGGGGCTGTGCAGCTTCTGGGGTGCCATTCCCCCTGGGGGCAACGGACCCCACTGGGCGACTCCACAGGCCAACATCTCACTCCACCATGTGCACCTTGGGGTGCTTCTCTGTGAATGTGGCTCCGGTGGCTTTGAGGTGCAATGAGGAGGAGCTGGGGTCCCATATAAAATGCTTCAGGGGGGTCCAGGGGGACTCCCAGGTTGAGCCTGATTAAGAAGCAACAGGTCCTTTGACCCTTGAGAAACGTGTGTTTGGAGGAGGCTTGGGGGGGCACATGGGGTGGTGTGATGGCTGCAGAGGGAGGAAACTTGTTCCATGAGGGCCTTTGGAAGTCAGGCTTGGGGCTCGGGGAAACCTAAGTGGGAGAGAAGAGGGAAGGGTAATGGCAGGAAGCCACTCAGAGGGACGCAGGACTGCAGAGGGCACAGAATCTGTTTCCAAATCCTAAGATGCCCAAAGTCAAGCTGAAATTCGAAGGGCGAAGGATGAGCCGGGAGCTGCAGTCAACGTGGTTGCCCGAGTGGACTCAGGCTTCTGCAGACGGCTCAGGTTCTCGCCAGGGAGACTAGAGCGTTCCCAGAATGTCACCCGCTAGTTCCAGGCCTCACTGAGCAAGGAACACAGGGAGCAGTAAAACCACCTGAACTGGACTGACAGCAACTTTACAAGACCAGCCCAACCTGTGAGAACCCACGTGCAGGCGGGACCCAAAGCCAACACTGTTGTTAGGTCCACGTATATTCTATTGGTTTTCGTTTTGGTTGTTCCATTTAATCCATTTTGAGATGACTTTCCTGGGAGCTTCATGCCTACCTAAGTTTATTCTTCATATAATATGCAGTCTTTCCTAGCGTCATGTATGCAAGAGGTTCTGCCTGCTCCTTTCTGTATGTTTCTGGAGCTAGCATTGTAAAATCCCTTAAAGGCAGGTGCGTGGATTTAGTTTTGCTTTCTCTGACCTGTTCCATTGATCTCTGTACCTGTTTTCCATACACCATGGTATCTTGATTACAGAAACATTGTATTAGAGTTTGAAGTCAGAGTGATACTTATAGCTTTTTCTTTCTTCTTTTGAACTATCAGCTGATACTTTCATATATAAATACAATGAATTTGTGTGTGATGCGGTGACATGCTAGGGCAGAAGGACCAAGCAACCATGGCAGCACTTCTGAAACCAGGAGTCAAATAAACTCTTCACCTGCATAAGCTGATTGATCTTGAGGGTTTTGTTCTAGTGATAGAAGACAAACATAAACATGAAATTTACAGCACTCCATTAAAAACGTGGCTTGATGTAGATATGGGAATATTCCCAACTCATTTTATGAGGGCAGTATTATCCTGCTACCAAAAGATAAATCCACAGAAGGATAACAAAAATGTAGCCCAATATCTTTCATAAATATAGATATAAAATCCTTAATGAAATTTTAGCAAATTGTACTATAAAGTACATTGAACACTCAATACATTACTACCAAATGAGGCTTAGCCTCGTTGTGCAAGATGGGCAAACCATTTTAAAATTGGCCAGTGCGATTTGTCATACCAAGAGGGTCTGATGTGAGCATGTTCCTACACACTTGTGTACGCACGTTCACATTCACAATCGCACCTACGCACATGCACATACACGCATGCACACATACATACATGCAGTCTTACCAGTAGATACAAAACAGCATGAAAATTTTAACATGTTCCCATGAAGAAAATATCTTCACAGTCTAGAAATGAAGAAGCTGAGAAGTTGTAATTCATGAAAAGTTTAAAATTCTGAACTCACTCTTCCACCTTATTCTTTTGAGTCTGGGTCTTACTCAACACAGAGCTCACTGATAGGCTGCAACGTCTGGCCAGCCAACTCGCTCTGGGGGATTCTCAGTCTCCTAGGGGGCTGGATTCTAGGTTGACCACCACACCCACCTCCAGTTTTTCTGCTTGTGTGGCAAATGGTCTCTCCAGCCCCACGATCCAATTTTGGAGTGGGCACTGGCAAGAGAAGATGCACGGAGACCAAACACACACCTACATGCTGTTTACCCCAACATGGTGTTGCACGCCTGTGACCCCAGCATGTGGGGGTCAGAGGCAGCCCCTCCCCAAGTCCAGGCCAGCCTGCCCCATGTACCAAGTTCAGCAAGAGCTGTACTTCGAGGCGTGGTCTCAACCAGTACAACGGGGGCTGGAGAGATGGTTTGGCAGACCACAGCTTCCCTCCCAATGTTCATGCAGCAAGCCACGCAGTCCCCAGATCTCTTGGAACCCCAGTCTTTGAGACAGGAGGACTGCAGGGGACTGCCAAGGACCTGCCTCGTCGAGATGGGAACCCTGGCATAGGAATAGACCCGCCTCAAAGGAATAAGTGGAGAGTGATAAAGACTTCACCTGGCCTGTGACATGAGCATGGACTGCACACACACAAACTCACACTCACACACAAAGTAATGAGCAATAAAAGATGCTTAAAGCTCTTCATTTCCAGGGGAATGTAAATAAAACTATGAAGAAATACAAATATGCTTTATCCAAATAGAGCAGGTGCTAAAGTGACAAACAGAAGTTCAGGGCGGGGGGGGGGAGTTGTCTGGAATTTTCTTTCAGCAGGAAAACAGTGCTGTAGCGATGAACAAAACACCTGCATAATCTTGCCTGTCCCCTCCCAGGAACTCTCTGGTCCCAAAGCTCGGAGGCAGGAAGTGGGAAGATGGCGAGTTCTGGAAGATGGCAGTGTGGGCTGCACACGTCCTGTTTCGACCCTCCCCCTGGTGCATACAATGGAAGCGAAGGGCAGGGTAGAGGCCAGACAGTGGCCGGTGCCAGATTCTGGGATCCTCTTTGACTCTCAGCATCTGATACAGACGGGAGACCCGCAGTGCAGAGTGGCCGCAGCGCCCCAAGGACACACAGCTAGGTCTGCAGAGTGATGGGCAGAGTGATGGGCAGGACTCGCCCTTCCACCACCCCAGGCTGTCTGTCTGCTCAGCGTTCCATGGTCCCTTTACTGGGGCAGGAGGAGACACTGAAGTGTGTGTATATATGTGTGTATGTGTGTGTGTAGGTTTGTGGTGTGTGTGTAGGTATGTATGCATGTGTGTGCATATGTGGGGGGGGTGTGGTGCAGGTTGCACGTGTGGCCATCAAGACATCATCTGAGAATCGGTTCTCACTAAGGCAGAGTCTCTCTTGTCCCTTCTACTGAGGGCCCCGAGCTCCTGCCATCTGTCCCCTGTCATGTGGCAGGAGTACTGGCTTTACAGACACATGCCCCCGGAGCATTGTTTTTAACCTGGGTTCTGGGGTTGAACTTGGGTGGTCAGGCTTGCCTGGCGAGTGCTTTGAACACAGAGCCATCTTTGGGCCCTGACGCTGAGCCCTGGACGCCTGGAGTGCCCCGTGATTCCCACGCACCTGCAGAACTGACACCAGCAAGCCCTGCCCAGACGATATTCTCAGTATGGAAAAAGTTCCCACCCAGTCTCCTGCGGGAACGTGGCGTGTGTGCTATCGTCCTGTGACTCAGTTTCCCCATCTTTAAAATGACAAGCTCCAGGGGCTGGAGAGATGGCTCAGGGTTTAAGACTCTGTCTTGTAAGCAGAAGGTCCTGAGTTTAGATCCCCCGTAAAAAAAACAGGCAGAAATGGTGGCAGGATACTTCTGGCCCTGGTGGGTGGAGCCTGGGAAATCCCAGAGAGAAAGCAATCCAGGATGATTCCCAAAGTCACTTTTGGGCCTCTACAGGGACACACGGGTGCCCTCTGATACACACACACAGAGACAAGCTCCACCCAGGCCTTCATCCCTAACTTGGGCCTTGCTGTCCCCTCCACCTTTACTGTTCCAAGAACCCCTCGACCGCCCCTCTCACTTCCTGCTTTGAATGGCAGAAAGGAGGAAGATTCTGGGTGCGGGGCACTGGGTGCAGGGCACTGGGGCGGGGCACCTCCCTTACAGGGAGGTCCGTGGGACGGTTAAAGGATGATGGATGGGAAGGGTCTTGAGGAGCCCCGAGTGTGAGGGGAAATTAACCATCGCCCTTTATTTAGCATGTGGCCGGGCAGACTGGGGATTTACACCCCGCCAGCTCCATTATTAACAGCATTAATAACGTCAGCACCACCCACCGTGCACCACGCCGACACCTTCATCTAGTCACGCGCCCTGCACAATCCTTGCATCTTCGTTGCGAGCGCGACATCTTACATCCTGATGTACACATGGGTAAACTGAGACAGGGACCTGCTGATTGACTATTGAGCTAGCGAGCAGTCAAGCGTACCGTGAGCCCCCGATGGCTGCTGGGTATGATCCCAAAGCTCCCTAGCAACAAGCTGCACCTGTGCTAAACTTTCCACTGGGCAGATGGACTGGGAGGTCATCAAAGATTATTAGAGAGAGCTGGAATGGTGCAGGCCCAGCGCCAAGTGATCTTGGGCTGTGTCTAGTCCCTGGAAGATACTTTTTATTTTTATTTTCTTCCTCTGTGTGTGACCTCAAACCCTGTGACTGTTGGTAAATCCCTTGGGAATGTATGTGCAGCCCCCACTTCCACCAACCCCAAAGCTAAGAATGTCACCAGATATATCCGATGATAGGTGGGTATCACCATGCCTGGTTTTGTGGTGCTGGGAGTGCAACCAGGAGATGTATGCGTGCTAGGGCAAACCCCCCACCAGCCGAACCCCTTGAGTATCCTTCAAGGGTGGTCCAGGCCCACCTCCTCCGGGAAGCCCACAGGGCTTGCTCTCCCAAGCAGTCTGGGAGCTCTCATGCTCACAAAGACTAACTGGCCTGACCCCTCACTGGACACATGATCACACAGTGGGCCAGAGAGGGGAAGTGACCTGCCGAAGTCACATGACCAAGTACTTGCAGACTGGTGACAAAGATGCAGTGGATTAAAAACTTTAATCATCCTTGAGAACAGGGAAAGGACAGTGGAGAATGTCCGGAAATGTGGCTGTCGGCATCAACACGCTTCTGTAAAGAACATGTCCTTCCCGCCCCCACGATCTAACTGGTGCAAAGATTTACATCCAAGGGTTCTCATCACAGCCTTGTTCATGAGGGTGAAACCCTGGAAATAGCTCAAAGGCCCAGCAGAAAGATTTGTTAAATAAATTACGGGGTATCCATGTGATGGAATACCATACAGCTATTAAAAATGATGGCCCAGTAAAAGAACAATTAATAACGCAGGGAAATGTTCACAAGACATTAAAGGAAAACAAAACCCAGCAGGCTACAGTAGACAGGGTCCGTGTGCCCGAGGATTTCTACAACAACAGCGATCGCAGAAGGGAAAGCCCAGGGTCTCCGGGGTTCTTTAAGGCCCTGGTTGGCTGCCCCTGAGACACGGGGCTCATTAATTCTTCTTTCCTTGACTTGGAAGAAGTCACGGAGACTTGTGTGCCAAGGCCTGGGCTGGGAAGTTCTCACGAGTCATTGTGAGCGAAGTGGAGTCGGGGCTCTGGGACTCATTTTTCCTTCTCTAAGTGGGTGTGCAAGCCCTCTGCTGAAGACGTGTTGAGGGGGAGCAAGTGTGAGCCCCGGAGTCATGCTAGGCCTGCATGGCCCATGTGCGGGCAAAGTCCTGGTTCATGTATCTGACCATGGGGAGGATGAGTGTTTGTCTCAGGTACCTGAGGACTTTGCTTGCATCATACCTGACTGGGGGGAGAGTGGGGGGAGAGTGGGGGGAGAGTGGGGGGGAGAGTGGGGGGGAGTGTGTGTGTGTGTGTGTGTGTGTGTGTGTGTGTGTGTGTATTTCCTCTATTACTAGTTCTCTTCGTAAGCTTTGCTCCGCAGGGCTCTGGGCCACGTGGGGGCTGGTTTCTCTAAAGCTCTCTTTCTTCCCTCCCCCTCCTTGTCCTTTTATAGGTGGACGGACAGGAAGGAGGTCACAGGGGAGGAGCAGCACTGGGTAGACACTGCGGCTGCCCAACCAGCTGCTGTCCCCCGACCTGGGCTTACAGGGGGACAGAGCTGCCCCGAGGGAGCGCAGCCACTGGGGAGATAATATCACTTCCTCTCGTGCTGCCTGCCCGTGGCAGCCACAAGGACCCTGTCTGTGCCAGGCTCAGGCAGGATGGCTCTGCGGAGCCAACCGTGGCCCTCCCCACTCCCCCCATCCGGTGAGGGTTCCCAGACAGCCATCCTGCGCCCTAAATCCTCGCTTCAGGCTCTGCATCTGTGGCCCAGGACCTGAGATATGGTCTCCCGCGGGAACCCCAGTGTGCCTTTTCTAAAGATAGCTCCCTAAAGCAAAGTTCTGTGCTTATATAGAACACTTGCCAAGCGTAGTATTTTTAGAGAGAGAATAACCGGAACATACCAGAAAAACCTACTCTACAGACTGGATTGAAAGCAAGATCTAGAAAGGTCGCTTGAACTGGCACGGCTTTCGTGCCTGGCAGAGGTGCCTGGTGACAGAGCCTCGATCTGCTGCCAAGGAAGACAGCGCTCGCCACACCCCAAACCCTGGCGCACCTGGGGATCTGGTCCTCCCCCTCCTCTAGGAAGCCAGCGGGGAGTGCTCCATCTTCTGGGCTCCTCTGGCCCTGGCGGTCGTCCCCCTGGTGATGTGCAGGTGGGGACAGAGGTGCCTGGGGGTTAGAACGTTTGGGGGCCGTGAGTTTTGCAGATGCTGGGGAGAATACAATACTGCGAGTACCCACCTCCCTCCATTGGCCTTCACTGCCCCCCCCCCAAGTACAAGCCGCGACCCCCCCCCACCTCCTAGCATATCCCCATCAATCACTTTGTAAAAAACCCTGGATTTCTCACTGTAGGTACTTTTTTTGGAAATTACTTAAGTTATGATCCAATTACACAATAATTACAGTGGGATGGCTTTGTAACTACGGCATTAATTAACTTTGATAGCTCCCATACATCACGCCAGAAGACCCTGCTTGGAGGAGGGTGGGTGGAGCCAGGGGCGGGGCTGAGAAGCCTTAGTTAAGTGGAAGGGAACAGGATGGATGGATGGATGGATGGGGGGCTGATCTCTCCACCCACCCCCCAAACAGAGTTTTTGAGCTGGGTGATCTTTAGGGTCAGCGCCCTGAATCTGCCTTCTGGCCTGTGGGTGGCCCTGCACTGGGGGGTAAGAGTCGCCCATGAAGAAAGCCGCCTCCTTAAGGTGGCTCAGGGGCCTGACTTCCCCAAGCGCTTGCCTTGGTGTTGGGAAAGACAGGACCAGCTTGCGCCTGGGGGTTGGGGGTGTAGATGGGAGGAGCCACGCAGCCTCTGGTGGGGTGCTAATGATAGAAACCGAAGTGGACCTGCGATGTGAGCCACACACCCGCTTCCACACTGTCTAGCGGATCCACCGACAAGGTAAAATGGTAGAAATCACGGCAACACTAGATCTCATTTAATCCACTTGGTCCAAATATTAATCCAAAATGTAATCATGGCCAGTCTAGCTGCACCGGAGAGCTCCAGATTCAGGAAAAGATCCGGATTCAAAAACTAAGATGCACTGATCCTGATCCAAATGTGTACGCACACTAAAATTAAAGCAGAGCGCGCCCATCCCACAGCGTGTGCGCATGCGGCGATCAACAGACAGCCTCTGAATTCTCCTTGGCCACAAAGTCTTTCCCGTTCATTTCCCCAGATTTTAGAAACATTATTTGGGGTTGGGCAGACGTTGCCGTGGTCAGGATAGGAGTTTAATAAGCAGCAGGCCAGCGTGGGAGGCTGGCAGTAATCCCAGCACTAAGAAGCTGGAGGGGGGGGGGCAGGGGAGCCATGGAGTAAGCTGACTTCATATGAGCCTTATCGGCAAGCTCTGGGTTCAACTGGCGGGCCCTGCCTCAGGGAGTAAAGTTGATTCACTTTCCACCATGTGGGCTCCAGGAGAGAACTCAGGTCGCCAGGTTTGTACCCAGGTCCCTTTACCCACTGAGCCATTTTGCTGATTCCATATTCTTTTTTAATACGAACTCCTTGAACTCTGGTGGGCTTCTATTTGCGTGTGGTGTGCATGCAAATAGAAGTCTGCGTGTGGGCTTGTGTCTTTGCACGTGAATGTGTGAGTGCATGTGTGTGCACACGTGTATGCAGGTGTATGCATGTGGACGCTAGAGGTTGAAGTCGAGTGCATCTCCTATCACCCTCCATGGTCTGGCTAGCTAGGTTGCCCTACCCCCTGCTCCCCGCCCGCCCGCCCCATCTCTACCTCCTGAGTGTAGGATTACAGACGGCTGTGACCCCTGCCCAGCCTCGATGCGGATGTTGGGATCTGAGCTCCGACTTCTCACACAGCAAGTGCTGTATGCACTGAGCACCCCCAGCCCTGGTGGCCACTGCATTAGCTCGTGCACTTGAACGACTCGGGCATAGAGTTGGCTCTATGCCAGGCTCTGCCTCTCACCCCTGACATCTGCTTCCCTGTTTCCCCTTCCCTGGGGTAACCTTTCATCCAGGGTTGGGGGGGGGGTGCTGCCCAAGGCTCCAGTTGCTCAGGCAAACCGTCCAAGAGCCCCAAAGTCCTGCGTGTTGGACACATCCCAGCCCACCTCCAGCCCCATTCTGCAGCCGGAATCCCAGCTCTTCACCGCTGCGGCCAGTGCCCCTCAGGCCCTGGGAGAGCCATGTGCCAGCCCGGCTGCAGCCGAAAGCAAGGGTGGCCACTGGGCCGTGAGACCAGTCGGCAGGGTCCTGCACGCCATTTCCGAGCATTCTAGGACCTTCTTTAGGACTCAGCTCAACCTTTTATTTTTTTCCCCATATCCTGGGATCCACATACGTTGCATCCTCAGTAATAACAGCTCAGTCTCTAGGGTGACCTTAGAGGCTCTGACTGGTCTGTGGCCGCCTTCCTAGCTCATCCCTTGCCACGCTCCACATGCCAGCCCTCTCGCATTTTGCTGTTTCTAGAAAGTTCCCCTCCCCTTCCTGCTTGGAGATCTCTCTTCCAACGGCTTCCTAGTTCTTGGTAAATTCTGAAAGCCTTGTGATGGGCTTGGCTTTTATTTTTTTAAAGACCCTGTTGGTCTTATTATGGGTTATTATGCAGCCAAGGACGACCTTGGGCTTCTGGCCCTGCCGCCTTCCGCCTGCTCTGAGGACTCGCTGATGTCTTCCACACCAGCTTTGGCTAAGGGAATGGAGCCGGCGGAGCTCCCGTCAACTGCAGAATGCAAACGACAACGTGGCGCCTCCGCAGTAGGCGCTTTCTCTGCTCTCGAGAAAGGTGAAATTATGAATCTGCAGGAAAATGGATGGAACCAGAAAGGATTATATCACATGAAGTGACCCAGGCAGAAATTGCATGTTCTCTCTCCTATGTAGATGCTAAAAAAAAAAAAAAACCAAACTTTGTTTATTTTGTGTGTGTGCGTGTGTGTGTCGGAGGGCACCGTATGTCCCTGTGGAAGACCAAGGATGACTTCAGGAATCATCCTGGATTACTTCTACCTCCTTTTGGCTTTACTCTGGGATTTCCCAGGCTCTGTCCACCAGGGCTGCCACCATTTCGGCCTGGTGTTTTTATGTAGGACCTGGGATCCGACCTTAGGAACTTCTGCTTGCAAGGCAGAGTCTCAACTCCTGACTCATCTCTCTAGCCCAGTGGATGTTAGTTTTTAACATTTGCATGTATGTTATTAAGGGGGTGTGAGAGAGGGCAAAGGCTGCAATACTAGAAAGGAGACCAGGAGGGGAAGGAGAGGTATTGAGAAGGGGGTGTAAAAAGCTTTTTGTCAGATATGACATGAAACAGAGAAGGAAAGAGTGGAAGCACTGGGAGGGAGAGGAGAAACAGAAGTAGGGTGGGATAAAGAAACAAGACACAATTTTCTGTTTTAAAAAACTGCCAAAATGAAACCTAATTCGTCGTAAGCCAATAAAGAGTAAATAAAAGAGGAACTTTGGTATGTGACCACTAGAGGGCGTTACCTTCAATCCGCAGCCTCCGTTTTGAGCAAGAATAATCCAGGCTTTTTGAGTTTGGTTTAGCGTCTCCCTAGTGCCCTGGGAGACGCAGCAAATTTTAGGGACCCCCACGACTACCACCAGCATTCACTATATACAGTGTCTCATAACTGCGTGTGTTTGCCGTGAACTTGGGAGCCGGGATCCGGAACCTGTCTGTGGATGGGATGGGTTTAGACACATAGACACATATTTAGACACTCAATGCAGACACACAACAAGAAAGAAATTTAAACACCCCCCCCACTACCACCATACACACAACAGCGCTCTGGGCCTCAGCTCTGCCGTCTATACAGCAAGAGTGCTCTCAGCATCCCCCCTGGGGATGCTTGGGGACAGCACTGCTGTAGGAAGCGGAAGCGCCTTCCCACGTGTCATCTGGGATCCCCAATTCCACATTCTGTGCCTCACCATGACACAGGCAGGCCTTGTACTCTGCCATCTAAAGCAAGAGTTTGCAGACGGACCTGTCATAGCAGGCAAACAGGATGAGCGGGGTCCTTGCCAGCTCCCGGTGGGGAACAGGCACTTGGGAGGTTGACTCCCCTGCCTGGCCCGAGGCCAGGAGGTAGGCGCTCCTCTCACTGGGTGAGTTGTCCCTGGATCAAAGGAGCCATCTGCAGTCACTCACACACACTGTGCCTGAGTGACCCTGGCATGGCGGGGGTGTTCCTGAGAGCCAGGACTCCAGGGGTCTCGGGGAGAACAGATGGACATGGCAGACCCCTTGGCTCCCTGTCACAGGTTCCCTCTGCATTGTGACATCAGCCCTGCAGACTGGGGCTCAAATGTGGCCTCCGGAGTTGGCAATGCCTCCTGGACATGTGGTGGTGGAGGCAGTGGGCAGAGGTTTGCCCATCCCTTTCTTGGACCCCTGGATACTCCCGGCCGCACCTGGCCGGGCTACTGATTTGCAACTGAGGAAGCGTCTCTGGGAATCATTTGCCTCTGGCTTTGGCTGGGCGGGGACCATTCTTCCTGTGGCCAGGACTGAACAAAGGTGCTAGCCACCCAGCCTCGCTGTGGGGAGCACTCCTGGCCAGAGCCTCAACAACCTTCCTACTCCGGGCGCTCAAAGTCCTGCTTATGCCAGGCAGCCTAGAGGCCGCCCACCTTCCCCCCCGTCAGAGAATCCTTCAGACAGCTCCTTGGCCCTGCTCAATGCCAAAGGAGCCCCTTGGTAGACACACGGGAAGCTGATTGATAGGAAAATGGAGCCTCGTCACATGACTGGAAGGTGGCGCCTAGCAAACCAAGGTCAGAACACCTAGCATGTGCAGCACATGGTCTTAGGGCCCCACGGGTGCTGATACAGCCAGTCCCAGCAGCAGCTGGGGCCACGGGGAGCTAGGGTTCTCTTCATTATCAGGTGGGGAAATTGAGGCTCGGGAGAGGAAGTACCTTGCCACCTCACCTAACTTTCGAGAACGTTATCAGATCAGATTTAAGAAAAGATTCGGGGGCTGGTTCCAGCAGTCAAAGTAGTTGCTGCAAGGATTGGAGTTCAGATCCCCGGATCCCAGATAAAAGTGTCAAAAATAGCGGGTGGGGCCCGGTGGGGCTACCTACCTTAATACCAGTGCAGGAAGATGGAGTCGGGAATCCCCCAGCAAGCTGGCCATCAGACTAGTCCTAAGCAAGCTGGCCATCAGACTAGTCCTAAGCAAGCTGGCCATCAGACTAGTCCTAAGGAGAGCTCTAGGCTGAACTGGTGACCCGGTCTACTCACAACAGTAAGGTGGGACGCTATTGAGGATGATCTTGGTCCCAATCTGGAATCCACGCACATACACGCATGCGCACATACATACAGGCGCGCACATACATACAGGCACGCCCAGCCACATGGAAACACACACCTAGGTGCGTGCAACCCCACACAAGTACATGTGAGAAGAAAAACAAAAGAACAGCTCCACGCTGTTTACATTTTGAGTCTGGCTACGCTGCAGCCAGCCGCTTGGTGCCTCGGTTTCCCCTCGGCGCCAGTGTGATGACTAACGGTTCCGCCCCTGCTCCCAGGAGGAAGACCTGTCTCTCCCAGGCTTTCTGGAAAGATCTAAGAGGATAAGGGACATGAATGCTCTCTGTAAATCGCAGGGTGTTGTACAAATGTCAGGCATTAATACTTGTTGACTTCAAGGCCCTCTCGCAGCCCCTCTGGTCTTTAGGAGATGCCGTGCCGCCAAAAAAGCCAATCCCCTGGGATGGAAACTGGCATTTCCTAATCCTCTCCAAGCACAGAGGCAATTTGATGTCCACGAAAGACTTCTTGGGAGAATTCGATGACCTGATTAAAAAAAAAGTTGTGGGGCAGGCGTCCATGTCTCGGAAAACATCGAAGACAGCCAGTTCTGGCCAGTGGGTCCCACAGAGTATCTCTGTCCTCCTGTATTCTTGGAAACACACTGCAAAATTACTCAAGAATGGACGGATTCCAAATGTGGACTGACAAACACAAGAATTAAAATCTCCCATAACAGCCCGGAAAGACTCCTTCCAAGCTGGGGTGGGGCTCCCAAACCCACTGTCATACCGGATTGAACCACCCACTCAAAGAACCCCCTGGGATCAGGGGTCATGGCTTTATTGCTGGCTCCCTTTGGGAGCACCAAGGAAAAAAAACTCACCAGTAACAAGCAGGACCTGGTTGGCACAGGCTTGTACCCCAGCTACTGGGGAGGCTGAGGCAGGAAGATGGAGGTTCGAGGCCAGCCTGGGCCACTTAGAGTTTACCTGAAAATAAAGGTTAAAGGGGGGTGGGGGTGGCAAGTGATACAGTATTTGACTAGCGCGCACAGGGTCAAAGCCCCCAGTCTTGCCTAAACCAAACCGCCCAACTCTACATTGATAGACAGCAAACTATTTGTTTCTGACAAAAATGTACTCATTTCATCTTTTTAAATTTTTAATTAGTGTCTGCACATGATAAATCATTCACAATAGACAAAGGAGTCCAGAAAAAATGACTTATCCTCCCATCCCTCTTTCTCCCTGAAGGGCCCGTATCTACCACTTTCTGGAATGTTTCTAGAACTGCTCTGAGGATGGGTGGGCGCAGACACGCCTCTGCCAGGCCCAGGTGACCCAGTACATGGAGGGTCCAAGGTGGTTCAATCCATCCTGTGCTACCTGCCAGCTCTGCGTTTATTAACGGATGCTCCGTGAACATCCAGCTGAATTATCTTCGAGGCTCTCCTTCTGATCATTGCTCAGTGGTGGGACCTCTGGGCTGGTGGGCAGGACCTGAGTTCAGATCCTCGGATCGCATATCAAAATGCTAGGTGGATATAGTGGCAGTTTGTGATGGCGGCCTTGGAAGGCAGAGCCTGGGAAACCCCAGAGCAAAGCAATGAGGAGGCAGAACAATCCAGGATGATTCCTGATGTCACCCTTGGGCTTCCACTGGCACGCACACTCATGTGCCCTCTGACACACACACACCCATCTGAAAGATGCTTCAGATCTCACACTAGACATGGCAGAATGTGCCCACAGTCCCGAGACTCGAGAAGCCCTGTTAGAAGGAACCTTCCAAGTCGCAGGTCAGTCTGACCCACATAGTGAGACCCTCTGTCTTAAAAAAAAAACAACCAACATACCGGGATAACAGCCACCAAACAGCTCTCACTGCCCCTCGTGTGGCCCCTTGGTCTACCAATGGCATCCAGCACCTCTCGGTGTATTACATGTTCTTGAATTTGCAGGATGCTGTGTCTCAGCGAAGTTGATGGTTTTTAACTTTCCCCTTCCAGTTAATGGCACCGCTGACCTGTGAATTCCTAGCTTGTCTCTCCTAGTGTTTTGCATGACTTATGACGACCACCAGCTCCCCGTCCCTCGCATGTGGTAGAAACACTTTCTCTCGGGCGCTGCCTGCCTCTGCAGTTGCTGGGTCGTTCCCGGGAGAGTTCTGATGTCATTAAGGACTACTAGATGGAAGATGGTGAGTTGGGTTGATGGCTGGCTTAGGGAAGGTGTTCGCGCACAGTGCTGAGTCTGCAGAGGGGGTGACCCTGCCTATCTACAATCTCTGGGCTCCCAACTGGGCCTACCCCAAGCTTTCCCCTCCCCCATGGCGGCCCACCACTGCCCCAACTGTTGGTCCAGTGATCCTGCCTGTGATGGAGACCCACACTTGGCACATGATTCGCACTCAAGACACAGTAGACTTTGCCAACCCACCTGTTTCCTCCTTGCCTTTCTCCTCAGTGCCAACTGTGGACCGGGCACCTGAGACCCGGTCCTTTGGCGCAGGTGATGCTGTGGAGGAGGAGGAGGAGGAGGAGGAGGAGGAGGAGGAGGAGGGGACCCGTCGCTGCCACTGTGGCTCAAGCAACGTGGCTGGGGATGCTGGGAGGAGGCCTGTGGTCACTTGGTTCAGCTTCATCGTGAGGCCCAGGGACAGACAAAGGAATGACGGGACGGTCACACATCCGGTCAGCAGTGAAGAGCGAATTAGAAAGGGCCAAGAAAGGCCGCGGGTAGCGTAGGAATCATCAAGTAGGAAGGTGAAGTTGTGAACTAAGTCACGTGACCACAGCAGCTGTCAGCCAGCAGAGCTGAGGGACAGCCCTGCTCGGGAGGGGGGGCCCGAGCGCTGTGGGGCAGGAGAGGGCAGAAGACAGATGGACCCAGAACTCAGAGGACGTCTGCACACTAGTCGCCCTGTTTCCGGAACCCGAGCGGGATGGGGGCTCAAGCGTGGGCCAGAGAGCCCGGCAGCGGCATGGGACGTGGTCCCGCCCGGCCACGTCCCTCCCCACCCCCACCCCTTGCTGCATGGTGGGTGTGGGCTGTGTGTCTGGTCGTCTTCTGCCCTCTCCGTACTCCGCATGGGCTTCAGGCTTCAGCTGCTGCTGAGGGTTCTTGTCCTGTCCTCTCGGGGGTTCAGACACGGGCCCAAGCACCCGCGGAGTCACCAGGCAGGCCTGGCAGCCACGAGGCCTCCAGATAAGTGTGGAAGATGACTGAGAAGTTCCCCGAGCAGACCGACCCATCACTGCCTTTCTGGACATCTCAAGACTCACAGCCGCCACATGGCGCTTAGCTGGGGTCTCCTGACAGTGCTCCGTGTGTCACATGGGGGGGCAGGTACATCACGTGTTGCGTGTGTCCCACGGGGACAGTTTTTCACAGGCAGCACAGCTCCTCTTCGTGGGCCGCACTGTGACTGCCCTCCCACCCACCAGGCCCGAGGCCGCCCCCTGCTCAAGTCTCTTGTTGGAGGGACAAGGGGGGCTGAGGGAATAGAGTCCAACCGGAGGCGAGGCAAGGGGCGGTGGACTCGGGTGTCAACACAGAAGGTAGGCGGGGCTCTACCTCCGGCCCCCCAGATCTGTTTGCTGATTTTGTGTGTTTTAATATTTTATTTATTTTGTATGTGTTTGTGTATATGTGTCTGTGTCATTGTACTGTGTGTTCCTGTGGAGGCCCCAAGGGTGACTTCGGGAGTCATCCTGGATGGCTTCTACCTCCTTCTTGCTTGGCTCTGGGATTTCCCAGGCTCTGCCCACCAGGACCAGAAGTGCAGGCTGCCACCATTTCCCCCTGGCATTGTTCCATGGGACCTGGGATCCAAACTCAGGACCTTCTACTTGTGAGACAGAGTTTTAACCCCTGAGCCATCTCTCCAGCTGGACTTTGTGTTTTTGAGACAGAGGGGTCTCCTGTGTCCCAGGCTGCTTTTGAGCTGACCATAGTCAAGGACAACCTTGATCTTTGGATCCTCCAGCTTCTACCTAGGAGCGCTGGGATTACAGGCGTGCGCACACGTGAGTGTGCGTGTGCGTGTGTGTGTGTGCGTGTCTCCACCCGCAGTTCCTGCACTGCTGGGAATCGAACCCAGGACTTGGGCACCTTTGACCCCCTGGCCCCTCCGCCTATGCCCCACATGGGGGATTCCATTTCAAACCATAGCGGCGTCCTTCCAAGTGCAGGTGGAGGCAGCCAGATCCCCAAGTTGGGAGCTCTGTACCCCACAGAGATGGCATGTGTGGAGGCCACAGTGTCTGCTGTCTGTGTTTCTAAGAACCTCCGGTCCTTGCCATGGGGGGGCTCTTTTCCGGGGGGGTCTTTTCGGGGGGGCTCTTTTCGGGGGGGGGCTCTTTTCTGCCCAGCACTAACCTTTTTCTGGCCAGCCCAAGCTCTCCACATGGGAGTATGGCCCAGGAAGCCCCCAGGACTGAGCAGGGGCCGCCCCCTCTCTCATGGGAATGGCGTCTGTGTGATAAATGCTGTGTGTGCAGGGCTGTGTGAAAATGCCCCCACCCCCACCCCCAGCTAAGAGTCTAGCTTCAGAGACGGGAAGAAATGATCCCACAAGTCAGTCTGTGCCCACCCCTGAGGCGAGCCCTCCAACTTCCCATGATTCCGAGTGCAGATACCACCTAGGATTTACAGCGTGTGGGCCAGAAATACCACAGCTGGCACCTCAAAGGATAAGAGGTGCCATGACCCAGGACACGATTTCAGTTACCTCCAGATACATGTCCCAACGTGGCTACAGTTTCACAAAACGTTCATAGCACAGAACCAATGAAGTTATAAAATGAGGAACTTTTAAAAAGAAGAGATGGCTCAGGGTTAAGACTCTGCCTTACCCGGGATTTGGGCTGCCCTCAGCTTCTGCCAGTCAGGGACTCCTTTCCCCCCATAATGGACTGTTGTATCTTCCCTCTGGAACCACAAGCTGAATAAATCTCCCTTTCTCAGGTTGCTTGAGTGGTGTTTCAGAGCAACCGAGAGGAGTAACTACTGCAGTGTGGAGCACAGGTGCGCATGCACGCACGACGTCTCCTTACCCCTGCTCTCAGAAGAAAACACTGCCAAGCACCAGGCGGGCTGCTGACCCTGAGCCCAGGGGGTCCCAGCCCTTCCTCTGGTCCCCACCACTTCCTCTAGACCGACACTGGGTAAGTGAGGCGAGTCTGTGAGGTCACTCGAGTCACACGTACAGGGATGGGGTCTCTGATCCCCGCCTTGACCCTCACTCAGCCTCGTGTCTTTAGGCAGAAGGTGGACCACAGGCCCCCCTGCCCCCAAGGAACTATGGATGGGTGGCCATCAGGCAGGGCAGACCCCCATTGTTCTCTGGGAAATTGAGTCATCCCACTGGGCCCAGAGAACCTTCTGGAGCTGTCTGCTCAGAGGCCTTTGCCAGCCGGCAGCTGGAAGCCGGTTAATATTCATTGAATCTCTCTGGGGCGGCTGGGAACCACCTTTTAATTGTCTCGTCTCTGCCCACCCCTTTATCTAGGAGGAGGCTAAGAGGGGAACAATCAGTTATCTCATTACAGATGGGGGGGCTGGGAGGGGACACTGCTCTGTCACTCCATGAGGGTGGGCTGCAGGGGGTGGGGTCCAGGCTTAGACATCACTCCCTCCAGCCCCCCAACTCCTTCCCACCAGCTGGAGGAGGTTTGCCTGTGGCATTTGGGGTTCAAATGGTCAAGCGTTTTGGGAGAGTTGGGCACTTGGGGGAAAAAAGGGGAGGTCAGGAAACACTGAGGCAGGAGCCCAAATCTCACCTGCCCCTCTCACTACTCCAGGGAGACCAAACATCACCCCCCAACCACCCGCTCACCCCTCCCTCAGCCACCCTGCCATCCACTGTGCATTCATGCATCTGGCGACCCACCCGCATCTGGCGACCCACCCATCTACTCTCTTGGCTGCTGCTTTGGTCCTTGTGAGCAAGTATCACACAGAAACGAGGGAGGGAAGGTGTGGGGGGGGAGCTCCAGGCTTCGGTCCATCGGGGCGACAGGGCACGGCCAAGCTGAGCGGCTCTTACGGCACCCAGGAAGCAGGGAATGGGGGCACAGCATTTGGTGGCTTTCTTCCATTCCCTTTTTCTTCAGCCCAGGGGTCCCCAGGCTGTGGGATGGGAAGCCCCCTGGAAGACCCTTCCAAAGGCAGCCTCACCCACCTCCCAGTCAATAAGTGACAGGAAGGTTTAACCTCATACCACCCAACTGTTGGTCTACCTTCCGCACAGCAGAGGGGTGGGGGAGAAAAAATGAGCCCCCTTGTCCTTTTCAAAGCCGCTTCTTATCCTGGTCGTCTTAGACTTTCCAACTGTTCCTGCTTACAGTGGAGAAACGGAGGCACGAGGGGGGTTAGAGGAGGATCTTGAGGGCAGACAGGGCGGACGCCTGGGGCTCAAAGGCCTGCACTGAGGGGCACGCAGGGCTAAATCTAGTTCTTGTGGCCGAGGGGCTGGGCGTGCTTGGAGACCGAGGGCGTTTTGCTCCCAGGAGGCCCTCAGTCCAGAGCAGACCTTTTCCAACTCCAGGGCGAAGCTGCGGATTCTTGACAGCCCTGAGCTGATCTTCAAGAGGAGGAGCGCTGTGGCAGGAGTCAGGGCCCTGGTGCAAGAGCCAATGCCCTGTGCGTGGGGAGGGTCCCGGGCCCCCGTCTTGAGTAGGCTGCTTATTTTTCCAGTTGCTATGATCAGGCGCCTGGAGAGAGGAGAGGTTCACTTGGGCTGATGGGTTCAGGGGCTACTCCCATCACAGTGGGAAGGCGGCGACCCGGGAGACTCTGTCCACAGCAGCAAGGAACACAAGACAGTGGGTGACATCGTAGTGGGCGGGGCTGTGACTCCCTGCAGCACAGCCGAGTCTTGCACTCGACTCACACCCTAGCAACATGCGTGCCGCCCTCTCCCATGGGGCCATGCTGGAGCTCGCCTCGTGGGCTTTGTTTGGGGCATGTTTTAGGGGCTCAGCGGTCATCTTGCCCACCCCAAATGTCTGTGCCTATGTGTGCACTTATGTGTGGATATGCTATGTGCTGAGTCCCCCGCCCCTCTTTGTTGACTCTGGGGTCTTTTAGCACACAGAAATGACATGCAGCGTCACTTAAGAACCTAGCAAACCGCTGGGCACAACAGAAACTGAGTCAGCACTGGGTTGAACTTAGCGAGGGGCAGAGCTGGAAAGTCTTAGAACCTTCATTTGCTCATGCGCCACACAAGTATCCGTTACACTCTGCGGTCCACAGGATGGTCTGGAGTTAAGTGATCAAAAGGGGAGATAACCCCCCATATGCTGGGATGGTCCACTGGAACCAGCAGGGGTTTGTGAAGTCAAGCTCTGGCCTCACTTCCTTTCTCTGCTCTTGGGGTGGGAGAAGGATAATATGGGGGGGGGGGAGAGACTGTGGCTTAACAGCAGGTCCGGGCACAGGGACAGCACAGGGACACGGGCCGGGATGTGCACGCGCCTGTTCCTGCCACCGATCAGCAGCCCTTCTGCACCCGTGAGTCCCTGGGGATCTGACGCCATGTCTGTCACTCCATTATCCCGGGCGGCCTCTCCAGATCCCATTACTCCTCTCCTGTTATTATTTATTCATCCTCGGAGCCTCGGCCTGCTCACGGCACTTACCTTGATGTTCCTGACAGGGGTCGGGGCCCCACTCAAAGCCTATTAATCATCGGCCTCGCTGAGAGCTGGGGCCCCCCCCGGGAGAGAGGAGATCATGTTGCCCACAGAGCCGGCCTGTCAGCACCCCACAGCCCAAGAGGAATCAGCTGTCTGGTGTCTCAGAGCCCAACGGGTCCGAAGAACATCTGCACAGGCAGGGGACTGAGGGTCCCAGAGGGGAACCCTCCCCGAGGAGGCACCGGCGGCCGCTGTGATACGTACACATTGAGAGCAACTCCATTTACAGGACAGGTTTTACAGTTTTTACCTTCCTCCTGCCTGATGCTTGCATCAGCCTCTCCTCCATGGACAACAAGGGCTTTGGATCGAGTGGATGGATGGTAGACAGATAAATGGATAGGCGGACAGACAGATGGTAGACGAACATGTGGATAGATAGGTGGATATAGATAGTTGGATGATGGATAGAAGAGTAGAAAGATGGCTGGATAGATAAATCATGGCTAGATATATGGGCAGGCTAGATAGGGTAGATTGTATGTCAGTCAGATGCAGGTATAAACTTGACAATTGAGGACTGAGTCTTTAGGCACATCATGAGAGAGTGTGTAGGAAATCATCTAATTGATGTGGGAAGATCCAGCCCGCAGTGGGCGGGACCATTCCCTGGGCGGGTGGGTGAGATGGCGGGAGCTGGTTCAGCGCTTTGACATACAGCATCATGTGCTGATGAGGGAGAAGCGTGTCTCTCTCAGCTTTGTATGGATATGCTGGGGACCGTTCCCTGCTCCCATGTTGTTGGAGCCATGCGGACTGTAGCAGGCCGCCTGCACGGTTGCTGATAAATGACCATCGGATGGCTTAGGGGAACAAGGGATGTTTTTTCTCTTACGATTCTGGTTACAGTTCTCAGTCCAGCTTAACAGAGCACACACCAACACCAGGGCCGAGGAAACTGGCCACACCACCTCTACATAATGGCTGACAGAGGGACGATCCTTACTTGCCACACCAGCATGTCTGGCCAAGTGTACACAAGGATGCCAACTCTCTCAACCAGCTCTCTGTATTTTATTCCAGGGCCTAATCCCACCCACCATAGGCTGAGCCCTCCCCATCAGCTAGACAGTCTTCTGGAGGTTTGCTCTGGGCCTAACTCAACCACTAATATTCCACAAATACGCCCAGAGCTCAAACCCTCAACTGTCAAGTTGACACCTGTGCCTAACTATGACACGGATGAACTGTAACCAGGAGCTTAAGCAGGAATAAACCCCTTGCTCCCCGAAATTCCTTGGTTATGTGTTCATAGCAGCAACAGAAGAATAACTGAACAGATGAGATGGATAGATGATGGATAGGTGGGCAGATAGGAAGATGGACAAATGGATAGATGATAAATGATGACTAGATAGATGGGTGGATAGGAGGGCAGAGGGATAGATGGACATATAGACAGATGGACAGGCAGGCAGGTAGAGATGACGTGCTTATTGATGTAGAAACAAACTCGTAGAAGTAGTCCCCTCTGACTGAAAGGGGGTTTATCCGTCACAAAGCTGGGCTGGCACCCAGGTACCCCGCCAATGCTCCCACCCCCAATGTTCTTGTATAGGTCAGGAAGCATGGGGTGTGTCCTGAGTTCCTTCTGTCTCCTGGTGACCATCTGAACTAGCAAGTCATGGGCTGGCAAAGTCCCCTCAGGAGTGGGGCTCTGTCCCTCCACCTGGAAGGGTAGGAAAGGGCACCTGTCCACCCCGCATCCGGTTGGCAAATACAATGTGTGGTGGTGGAATTGAAAATGGCTCTGTTCACCAAGGACCAGATACAGACAGTACTGGCCATGACAGACACCTTCCTTAGAGCCTGGGACAGCCTCAAAGTCACCGGGAAGCCACGCCAACAGGGGGCTAGGACCCCTCAGGCTTTCAAAGAGGCCTCCCCTGAGTTGATGGTCTCAGGCATCTTGTCCTACGGGACCTAGGTCTAGTGAGGCTGTGGGCTTGCCCCCCATTGCCTTCTAGGAAAAGGGTAATGGGACCCACCCCCTTCCTCCTGTGGGGGGGGGGCCTGGTGCTGAGCAACACACGGCCTTAGAAGATTCTAGCAGCGTCTACAATGGAGACGGTTTGGTGGATAAAGGGCTTGCTACACAACTGTGAGGACCAGAACTCAGATCTGAGGGACCCATGTGCACGCCAGCTGGGCGTGGAGACCCGCTTGCAATCCTGGCACTGGGAAGGCAGAGACAGGGGATCCCTGGTGCAGGCTGGTGCGTGAGCTGGCGTATCAGTGAGCTCTGGGTTTCAATGGAAGACCCCGCCTCAGAGAATAAGGTGGAGAGCGATGGAGGAAAATCAGTCACATTGACTGTGGGACTCCACATGCATGTGCGTTCAGTGTACGCTTCCACCCTCCACATGCAAGCATGGACTCCACATGCAAGCATGGACTCCACATGCAAGCATGGACTCCACATGCATGTGCGTTCAGTGTACGCTTCCACCCTCCACATGCAAGCATGGACTCCACATGCATGTGCGTGTGTTCAATGTACGCTTCCACCCGCTCCACATGCAAGCATGGACTCCACATGCAAGCATGGACTCCACATGCAAGCATGGACTCCACATGCAAGCATGGACTCCACATGCAAGCATGGACTCCACATGCAAGCATGGACTCCACATGCAAGCATGGACTCCACATGCAAGCATGGACTCCACATGCAAGCATGGACTCCACATGCAAGCATGGACTCCACATGCATGTGCGTTCAGTGTACGCTTCCACCCGCTCCACATGCAAGCATGGACTCCACATGCATGTGCGTACAGTGTACATTTCTACCCCCATGTAAGCGTGGACTCCACATGCATGTGTGCAAGCATTCATATGTGCACACATGCAAATGAAAAAGTAAAAGCCATTTTATAGGCAGAGAAACCGAGGTCCAGAGAGGATGGCTAAGTGCCCCCAAGGTCACCCTGCCCACTGGAAGTATCTCTGGTCACATCCAGGTGCTTGGGGCCCGAGCTCAGACTTTCTAACTAACCCAAGGAAGGAAAGGGGTGTGGGGAAGGAACTGTGCCACCCAGTGGCTCTAGGGGCACAGGCTGACTTTTCAGGGAGGGGACCCTAGCCCAGCTAGGAGGACCACCCTGTGCAGCCAACCAGGAAGAGCCTGGGAGAGCCAAGCGCCCCATGGGAGGGGGCATGTAAGTGGATGAGGCCAGCCATCTGCTGACGTCAGCAGCTGCTCACAGAACCAGAGTGGCAGTCTGTGGGTGGTCCTTGCTGGGGGAGGCATGGCCCGGCTTCCAGATGCAACCTGTCCACCACTGGGCCCAGAAAGCCCACTCCTGCCCCTGCCTTGCATGGCTCTTCTTCAAACATCAGCTGACACACACACAAGTCCCTCATCACACGTGGGACAGAACCCCCCCCGCCCCCTT
The DNA here is from genome assembly GCA_023101885.1 of Typhlomys cinereus. Classification (NCBI taxonomy): domain Eukaryota; kingdom Metazoa; phylum Chordata; class Mammalia; order Rodentia; family Platacanthomyidae; genus Typhlomys; species Typhlomys cinereus. The sequence continues at coordinate 855,963 of JALPQD010000531.1, read as the reverse complement.
TCTTATCCCACCAGACCAGCAGCCACAGTCAGCATGGGCCAGACGGGGAGCAGGCAGGTGAGCATAAAGGAGGGTCCCTAGAAGCCATGCTGACACCCCAGGAAGTCAACTCCCCCCATGAGGAACACACTGTCGTTGGCAGTGAGCACCCACCATGTCCTACTATGAGCCCCAGGTCACTTTGTGGCACCCCACTAATACCCCAGGAAGGGTCTGATGTTACTAGCCCTGATCTACACATGACATAATTTGAGTGTGTCACTGGCCCCTATGAGCCCCCAAGAGCAGAGTAGGGGTCATTGGCACACAGGCACAGCCAGAGCCCCTCCCCCTCCCCGCATCCTAGCAACGAGCTGGATGCCAGGCAGGTAACCAGACACAGAAGCCAGACAAGCTGGGTCTCAGGGGTTTGTGGGGGGAGGCTGAGTAGGACCCCCAGGACTTCAGCCACAGTTCAGGTCCCAGGAGACCAACCACCCAGGAGCCTGGGCCGCCTGGCTCTTCCTCCCACCCACACCCTGCCCTCCTGGGCTTGTGCAGCAGGTGGTCCAGCAGGGCGGGGCCGGCATCAGCCCCTGGGGCTTGCCAGGTAATTATGCATCGGAAGCTAAAATTAATAAAGGTTCCAAGAACAGGGCTTTAATTCCAGATCTCAGTACTGGATCATTGCGCAAGAGGGAAATATCAGGGCTCCAAACTCTCTCCCATCCCTCGCTCTCTATCGCTAAGCAATCTGCTGTTTTTATTAACTCTGACTCCATTTTCCCATGTCAGAGAGGGAAGGAGGGCAGAAGGGAAGGAGGAAGGATGGAAGATGGGGAGAGGCACGAGACGACGATTTGGACCAACATTGACTTCCACACACATGCCTAGTCCAGAATGCCCTCCATCACCATTGCCCACGGGCATGCGGCCTCACTTCCGCCTAGGCCAGCTCCACTTGAGGCTGCCCTCCCTAGAGGGCTCCTTCTCAGCCACCCCGTCCTTCCCCTCCTCTTTGCCAGGACTCAATGACTGAATGTCCTACAGGTGAAACCTTAACCCTAAGCTCCAACTGCCCACGCGATACTGGCATTCCACCCCTGGGAATATTTCCCAATGAAGAATGAAGAAAAAGGAATACTGGGGGGGGGGAATCTTAAAGTCCTCCGGCGGAGGTTTGTGACCTGAGAGACAGTCCTACTTTAGGATGCTTTAGGTGTAATGAAGTGGAACGATTTACAAGGTGCAGATAGCAGGTGCCACTTTTTGTAGTGAAGTGTACATTATGTGGACACACACTCAACTCTTGTGTATACATAGAATAGGACCTAATGCATCATAAGGTTGCCATGGAGACAAAGGAGACGTTTTTGGTAAAATGGCATTCTGTCTGCCGCATAGCAAATGCTCAGTGGTCACTATTACCACGGGACATCTGGCCTCAGAGTTCCCGCCCGTCCTTCCAGATGACCTCTCAGGAAAGGACATCTGCATGGATGACCCTCGAGAAGGGTGCAGGCTACAAGTGAGGGGGTGTCCAGGGGGCAGGTCTCAAGCTGGCGAAGCCCCACAGGGGCTCTGGCTGCAGCTCTGGATGGTGTATCGAGCGCCTCAGGGGGCAGATGCGGGAGCCCAGGTCTTCAGAGGGGCAGAGAGCAAGGGCAAAGCAGCCAACACCGTTAAAACTGGCATCCTCGAGGTGGGGGGTGCTGGGAGATGGTTCAGTGGGGAAGGCGCGCCTGCTTGCAGACCGGGGACCTGAGTTCGATCCCTGGAAATCCACTTGGAGGAAAGAGTTGACTTACAAAAGTTGTCAAAGACACATCAGTGGTTCCCACGGGGGTGGCTCCAGAAAGAGACGGCACGACGGGGCTGCTCTAGTCGCTGTTAACATGTCTCCATAGAAGTTAAAACCCACACTGCATTATTCCCAGGGTGTGTGTGCGCCGCCAGTCAGGCTGTGCAACTTACATAAACGCATTTTAAACTGCCAGCCGAAGACTCTTTAGCACCGTGGGCCAGTGTCACTGATGATCCGAGGGTGAGACGCATCCAAGCAGCCCCCTCCCCAGTTGGTCTAGATGCTCTCGGTTGACATTCTTGAGCTCGTGAATCCTGCTGCTTCACATTCAGCCAACTGTGGCTGTAAAACATTCAGAAAAGCAAACCACGTCTGCACCAAACACAAACAGAAGATTTTCCCCCCTTGCTGTTATCCGCGGTTCGCACAGCGTTTACGTTGGGTTTGGGGCTGGTCATGAGTATCCCGATGTGGCTTAGAGTGTATGGGAGGCGGCCGCGGGTGGCAAGCAAGCGCTCTGCCGCGGGCCACGGAAGGGGCTGGGGCATCTGTGGACTGTGGTGTCCACAGGGCTCTGGGAACCCGTTTCCTTGAGGAAGCCGGGAGATGCTGCCTTGCTCACCTGTTGCTTGGCAACAGAGCTCGGGCCTCTCCAGCAGCCTTGCCGGGGTGGGAGCACCCGGATCAGAAGGGAAGCTGCTTGGAGTTAGGGTGCTCTGGCTCCGAGGCCAACCCCAGACCCGCCCTCACCCTCTCCCTCCCCCATGTGCACACACGTGTTCATGCATATGTGCACGCGTGCACGTGGGGCCAGCAGTCAGTCTCAGGCGATGTCGCTTTGCTTTTGCTGCCGGCTTCTCTCACTGGCCAAGAACTCGCCTGCCTGAATCAGTCTCCCCACTGCTGGGTGCCTGGATTTTTTAAAAAATAGGTCTTGGAGATCATTTACATTTGTGCTCACATAACCAACACTTTTCCAACTGAGCAGCTCCCCAGCCCATCTTCGTCCCCCCTCCCTCCTTTCCTCCCCTCCCTCCTTTTCCCCATCTCCTTTCCGTCTCTCCCTCCTTTTACTCCCTCCCCCTTCTTCTCGTTTCTTTACAGAAGTCCTCCAAGGACAGTGGTCACTCAGGAGTTCATCCTGGCCCCAGGCCTGTGTCCCCTCCCATCTGACCTGAGTGACCCGACAGGCGGGCAGTGGACAGGTGGGACCCAAGCGTGGGGGGAGGCAAGAAAGGCTGTTAGGTCTTTTGGCCCTATCGCCTCAGAGGGAAGGTTGGGAGACGAAGCTCAGTGGATCCAGGGTCAGGCTGCAAGCTGCGAAGGGAAGGGCCCGGAGAAGAGGCCAGCGCCTCCACCAGCGCCCTGGGATGCCCTCGAGCGCCCTGGCAGGCGTGTGCCACGGCCTCTGCTCCACGAGCCCCTTTGTGCCTTCCTCCGTGGCTAAGAGTGGTCACCTCCACACAGACAGTGCCTTTGAGCTCTGGCTCGCTGACCGTTCTTAAACTCTAGACCTGCCCACTGCATGGGGGGGGGGTCTGGGAAATCTCCCCTCAAACCAGCCCACCTTCCTCTCTGCCTGTCTTTCCTCGTTCATGCCCGCCAAGCAGCAGCTTAAGGAGGAAAGCTTTGCTTTGGTTACAGTTTAGAGCGCCAGCCCATCTGGCAGGGAAGGCGTGGCGGCGGGAGCGGAGGCAGCTCGTCATGTGGCATCCGCAGTCAGGAAGCAGAGAGAGATGAGCGCTGGTGGTCAGCTCGCTGTCTCCTCCCGCCCACCCTGGTTAACCCAGTCTAGGCACCCCTCGCACACGCGCCCAGAGGTGTGTCTTCTGGGCGATTCTAGACCTCGTCACCTTAACATCAACCATCTCATTGCTCTTTCCCTGGGCCCCCGGATCCTCCTGATCCCCAAGTCAGAAGAGCAGAGGGTGCTGTCTTCTCGCGAGCCTCTCCTCAGCAGGATCTGCTCTGCCCCCCACCCCAAAAGCATTTTGTTCTGTATCTCAACCACCGCTTAGGTCAGGACCCCGGGATCCCTCGAGCCCCAGCCAAGGCATGATGGGAAGGTGCCCTGCTGTGCTGGACCCCCCCCGTCCCCCCCCCCCCCCGTGAGCTCCCTTTCGTCCCTCCGCAGAGAAAAAGGCTGCATGCGGTTCCTCCCACTGCCTGGGCCGGCTTCATCGGCTCCCTCACGCCCATGCCCTCCCCAGAACTCAGCACAGGCATCTTACAACGCTCCCCCAACGCCACTGTGCTGGGCTCGGCAGCCCCGGGCCAGGAGCTGGATGGCGGCCTCGAAGAGTCATGCCAGGCCCTACCCCGGCCCTTTTGAACTCAGCCTTATTGGAGAAAGGGTCTTTGCAGATGTAAGGCCAAGGGTCTCAAGATAAGGCTCTACTGATTCTCTGGGTGGTTCTAAATCCAATGGTGGGAACCCTTCTAGGAGTGAGGCAAAGGGAGTTAGAGAGGAAGAGGAGAGGCTGGCGTGATACTGACACCTGCAAGGATGCCAGTCGCCTCTGGAGGCGGGAAGAGGGGAGGGGCAGATCGTTCTAGATCCTTGGAGGAGCCAACCCTGTGGATAGCCTAGTTACAGATCGACCATGACAGTGGACTCACACGCTGCACCCTACCGCATTTCTTACCTGTCATTTTGTCACAGTGGTGAAGCGACAAGCACAGGCGCGACTTCTGTCCTTCAGACTCCAGAACCCCAATACCACAGCAGCAAAGGGAGCCGGCACCCATGGTAGCGAGGCGTTCTAGCTTGGCATTACGCGACACGGCAGTGTTTACGTCCTTACCACGCTGGCAAGTCCTTGGCACCCCCAGCCTGTGGTGGCCTCCTGCACAGGGCCAGCCAGGTAAATGGGTACAGATGTGCGTCGCGGCAAGCAGCAGCGTCAGACAGCACCGTTACAAACAGCCCAGTGTCATATTTCACCGCGCCCTGGAGGCATACGAGATAGATCCACATCCAGAACACACAATGTGGGGCCAGAAAGGATTCGCCCAAGAGCGGCAACAGACAGTTGACAGTCCGGGGTGCACGCACGCGTGATCGTGATGGAACCATGAAAGAAAGCGAGTGGAGAGGGCTGGGCAGTGAGGGGTCTCGGATGGGGAGTGAGTCTGTCTTTCCGGAAATTTTCTTGTTCTTGTCTTTAGTGTGCAGTGTACGGGCATCAGGGCGCACACGTGGAGGTCAGAGAACCATTTTCTCTCCTCCCCCCTACAGGGTCTCTGTTGTTCCTGCTACTCTGCATTTACCAGACTAGCCGACCTTTGAGTTTTCATGCCTGCTGCCCGTCTGGCCTGAGGATTACAGATCTGAGCCACGATGCCCGCCTCTTCATGGGGCGTGGGGTTTGAACTCGGATTGTCGGGCTTGCACGGCAAGCGTGTTTACCTGCTGAGCCATCTCGCCAGCCCCCTGAGCATGTTTGCTGCAGGCTCCCAGGTGGGGTTGGTGCTGTGAATTCAGACCGTGCTGCAGGCAGTGAGCTGGGCCAAGACCCCATGTTGGGACACCTGACCCCCCCTATCAGAGTCACCCTATCAAGGATACTCCCCAAGATGAGTACAGTGTCCTGGGGCCCAGGCAGGGGTGTGGTATAGAACACCTCCCCCCACCATGACCGTGTGGTGATTCTAATGACTGCACACAGCGGCTCTCTTGCTCTGTATCCAGGCTTGGCATGGATGCTTTCCACGTTCCTTTGCCCCGGGAGGTGCCCACGCAGGACCTGAAGCCAAGAGAGACTGTGAGGCTGAGAAGCTGAGATGAGGCAGACGGATCACGGGAGAGAGAGAACAAGGAGCACAGGAGAATTCCTAAAAATACTTCTGTCCATCAGCCAGGGAGTGGGGTGTTCGCTGGGTCTGTCAGCCTGCCCGGCAGGCAGTGGCTGCTGGTGGTCAGCCCGTCAGCTGCCTGCCAGAGGCTGGGCCAGCCGGGCGGCTTAGCAGCGGTCAGTCTGTCAGCCGCCAGTCAGCCTGGTATCCCTGGGCGGACCTGTCTCCCTCCAAGCAGCCAGCCGGTTGGCTCATTAGCATGGTGGTCAGACGTAGCCTGGTCGGTCAAGGTTCGGTCAGACTGTCCATCATTCATTCTAAACCCCCCAGCCAGCTACCGTTCAGTGAGCGAACGGGCGTGTGGTCAGCCGGCTGCCGGCTCTGTCCATCATGACGTCCATTAGCGAGAGAGTCAGTCAGACAGCTGTAAGATGCCTTGTGGTGAAACGGCCAGACAAGAATCAGCAAGACCATCTTTAGTCAGACGGCCCACAAGTCGGTCAGTTCGACACGGCATCAACCTGCCAGCCAACGGAATCGACCGGCCGGCCCCCGCCTCAGTGGTTGGCAAGTCCGTCACTCCATTGGTGCCCCCCTCAGGCTTGCGTGTTGTCTCTGGACAGCCAGCCCACCCCTGGATGGCCAATCAGACGAGGCTGTCAGACCGTCAGGCAGGAGGCTGAGCGACGTCACGAAGAGCCGGCTCCCTCGGGCGGAACTCTGGGCCATGTTCACCCACACAGCTGTCACGTGATTACCTAAGACACCGCCCAGAGCTCTGGGAAGTAGAGGGGACCATCGGTGGCCCTCCCTCTTCTCACCTTCCCTTTCTCCTGCTCTGTCTCCGTTAATGAGGTTCCTGCCACCTGCTTCCGAGAGACTGGAAGGAGGGTAGATGTTGGCGATTTACTCCCGCCACCCTGGGTCGACTGGGGCAATCCCAAATGCCACCTCTGAGAGATTAGATCCTGGGAGTCCACCTTCCCTGGTCTGTCTGACCTTTCCCCTCTCTGCGAGAGGGGGGGAACCCCGATTATGTGAGCTGCCTCATTCTGGACCAGCGGGACAGGAGAAGGTAGCTGAAGACCCCATGAGAAGACATGGATTTTGTGATAGTTCTTGTTTTTATTAACATGGTCTTTCTGAAGCCTCTCCACCATGCTCAAAAACTATGTTCTCCTCCTCGACTTGACGCACCGAGGCTGGAGAGGAAACCCTGGCCTCAGTGTGCCCATGATTCATGGTACCTGCAGCCTTCCTTGGACTGTCATAGGCTGGCTGCTCCTGCCCACCCCCCGCCTTCTATCAGACAGGTCTCATATACCTCAGGCTAGCCTATTAGCCAAGGATAACTTGAACTCCTGACTCTCCAGTCTGTACCTCCTGAGTGCTGGGATTACAGGTAATGAGTCTCCTTGTCTGGGTCATGGGTTGCTGAGGCTGGAACCCAGGTTTCCTGTGCTGTGCTCTCTGCTAGAAGACTGGCTAAGGCTCTGGAGAATTGGTCCCGCTTTTACAGATTGGCCTTACCGAGCGCGGAGCTGGCAGCTTGTTTTGCACTGTCTCTCTTTTTTAATATTTGATTTAATTATGAGCGAGACAGAGACGGAACGCATGTGTGCCGTGATGCCCCGCTAGAGACCAGAGGACAACTTTTGGAAGTCAGTCTCTCCTGCCTCTGGGGGTCAAACTCAGGTCTCCAGTCTTGCACACAGAGACCTTAACCCAACTGAGCCATCTTGCTGGCCCCTCCCTGTCACCTGAAGGAGACGTTTGCAATGTGGGGCAGCCTCAGCTCTCAGAAAGCTCTGCCGCAGCCTAGCCTGCACCCGCAGGTCTTGGTCCTCTGTTCTGGTGCCATTCAGACCAAGCTCCACGCTTCTCCAGAGGGCCTGCCCAGGCCTCGGGCTCAGTAGGACCAATGGGTGCCCGTGCATTCGGTTCTGTGCAAGGGATCAGCAGCGCTGAGCAGCAGCAGGGAAAGCCATGCTGCTGGGTGGGAGGAGTAAGTAGAGGCTGATTCCTCTCTTGGGCCCTAGCTACATCCATGAGAGCAAGTCTGGCCCAGGCTGCGGGAGAGATGCTGGAGACACGGGAGCCAGAATCCACTTGTCCCCAAAAGATTGTCCTCCTGGTGCCAGGGAGCCCTCCAGTGTGAGAGGCCCCGCCCAGTAGATTCCACCCAGTCACCTGGACCTGGTGCAGTTCAGCCAGATGGCCCCTGACCTGCGACCTCACGAGGAAGCTTCAAGGTACCGGATTGGGCAGCGGCTGGTTTAGCTAACAATGGTTTGCTGAGTGCTCCGCTCAGAATTGTCCAATCTTTAGGCCTGGCAAAGCGCATGATCTTGAGCAGGAGGCGTGGCTCTGGGGGTGGTTGCCTATGTGGGAGGTCTCTCCGCGTTCTGCTCTCTCGCTCTTTAAAAAATATTTGTTGGAAATGGGGAGATGACTCAGGGAGTAAAGCCTCTGCCTCACAAGCAAAAGGACCTGAGTGCAGATCCCCAGATATAAATGCCATATGAAAATGTCAGGAGGATATGTCAGTCAGTGGCTTCCAATCTGGCCTTGGAAGGTGGAGCTTGGGAAACCCCAGAGCAAGCAAAAAGGAGGTAGAGCAATCCAGGATGATTCTTAAAGTCACCTTTGGATCGCCACATACACATGGGCTCAAGTACCCTCTTGTTCAAACACACACACACACAGGGCAAAAAATACTTGTTTACTTGAGAGAAATAGAAAAGGAGAGAGAGAGAGATGCTATGGTACACCAGGGGCTATTAAAGGATGACTTTCAGAAGTCAGTTTTGCCATGTGGGTTTCCAGGGATCAAACTCAGGTCACCTGGTTCTCAAGCAGACACCTTACCTGCTGAGCTTCTCACCCACCCCAGTGCTCTGAACTCTTAAATGAGCTTCTACACTCTGCTGTTCTTCCTCTAAGGACATGGTCAGTGTGATTGTCACTAGGGTGGTATGGCCACCTATGGCAAGGACGGGACGGGGCTCGGGAGAGCTCAGGAGCAGCCTGAATGGCTGATGTCCCCAGACCCTGTGTCAAGGTTCTGCTAAGCAGAAGGCACGCAGTCTATTAACCCTGTTCACCTCTGCTCACAAGCAAAGCTGGGGGGGCTGAGTGACGGCTGGCTGGAGACTTATTTATAAACAGATCTTTGCCCTTCGCACTCTCGGGAAGCCCCCTTGGCAGTGTATAAATGAGAATCAATAGGCCGGTTATTAAACGGTACATATCCCTCCCCCTGGGCTCTGGCAAGAGTCGGGGTTCTCCACGGAGAGCAAGACATGGGAACACATTGACCTAGGTCTCTCAGCTGAGAGGGGCTAAGGACGCTCCATGTGGGGTTTGCCAGCCTCAGTCCAGCCCACTTGCCTCAGACAGGGGAGACATGCCTGTGACCTTCTCAAGTAGGAAGGGGGTTGATCCCATCATCAAAGGAACCCCCCAGACCACCACACATCATCTATGGCGTAGGAGGGAGGAGAGTCGTACGGGAAAAGCCTGAGTCCCTCTCCCTTGCTAAAGTGACTGAAGCCCACGAGTGTGACCTTGTGTGCCACTGTCTGGAACAGGACCTGGGGTGCATGGGGGGCAGTAGCTTCAGGGGGTGCACCAGCAAGAAGACACACACATACTATAGGGCTGTTGAGAGAGGCTGGGGAGAGAGAGCAGAGCCTAACGGTCAACATGGAGAAGAAAGGTGAATGTAGAAGATGGCGCAGAGGAAGTACACAGTGTTAGGTGAGCAGGGGCCGGGGAAAGGGAGAACTCCGAATGGTACATTGCTACAGGGGAGAAAAGAAGGTGTGTGTGTGTGTGTACTATATACTCATTCACACACATGGACACACGTGCACATACATGGACACACGTGCACACTCAGTATTCGGACTTCAACAAAGCCCTGGTGGGCTCCCTGCATCCCTTGGCTGTGGGCTTCAGGGGAAGAGGTAGGAGGACTTAATGGTTGTTCGTTCCCCTTTACACAGGACAAGGCGTGACGGGGATGTAATAGAAGGACCAGAATAAGGACAGGCATTGATGATGATGATGGAGGGTGGTCCCGATGAAGGTGGTGACAACGATGGTAGTGGAGGATGGGGTGATTCTGATGAAGACGATGATCATCATGATAATGACGGTGATTCATGATGATGGTGATGATGGTGATGGGGTCATTCTGATGAAGGTGATAATTGTGATGAGGAGGGTGAGAAATGGGGGCAATTCTGATGAAGACTATGGTGATAAGGATGATGGTGATGATGATAGCATGATTCTGAGGAAGGCTATGGTGATAAGGATGGTGATAAGGATGATGGTAATGATGATAGCATGATTCTGATGAAGACTATGGTGATAAGGATGGTGATAAGGATGATGGTGATGATGATAGCATGATTCTGATGAAGGCTATGGTGATGACAAGGATGATGGTGGTGATGCTGACAATGGAGATATGACACATCCTGATGACAGCTGTCACCTTCTAAAGGGCTCTCTGGGCACTGTTCTCGCGCCATCCACTTTATCCCTTCCACACTGTGGACTTTGCCTAACAACGCTCTTAGGCACGTGGGTCTGTGCAAACTCCCGGTGTCTAGGTGCACCCTGGACCTCAAGGCTGGAAACGTCAACAACACTGCGTCTGGGTGAGTCCACCGCATAGCAGGATCATCTCAGAAACAAGCCTCTGCCTAGAGGGGGGCAGTTGGCCTGGGCTGGCCAGGAACAGCTCAGTCCTACTATGTGGCAGCTGGGCTGGGAAGGGTGCTGTGTCGGGAGCTCAGCCCTCCTCGGCATTCTTGCGTTACTTTTATGGGACCAAACACCTGACAGAAACAACTGAAGGGAGGAAGGTCAGGGGACTTCAGACCATGGCCTCTGTGCGGCAGCGGGAGTGAGAGGCAGAAGCCTCACATCATGGGGGCCCAGGAGCAGAGGGCTCGCGCGGCTAAGAGCCGGGCTGTCACCTTCAAAGTCCCTGCCTCCAGCGACCTACTCTCACCAACCGGCCCCCCGTCCTAAAGACCTCCATGGCCCTCCCCAAAGCAGCACTAACCAGGATCAAACATTCAAAACCCAAACCTCACAGGACATTCAGGCCCGAGCCGTGACAATCCAAGTTGTGATAAGCCTGAGGCTCAACCTGGGGCAGCGCCCCCCCCTGCCCCCACATGCCAGGGTCAATGGCTCTGTCCTGCTGTGCCCAAGCACTTGGCTGCTTAGTGATTCTGGTAGCTTGTCCCTTCTCTGTGCCCTCAGAACAGTGGCTGAGCCCCTCTTCACTCAAGACTGAACACAGCAGAGACCCTCAGAACCCCAAAAGAACCAAGGTCAAGGCCAGGGTCTATGCAGTCTGGGGAATGACTCACCACCCCCCAAAATTGATGTGCTAAGGTTTAGTCCCAAGTTCACATTCTCAGAAACTGGTAGAAACTTTTAGAGGTGGAGCCTAGGAGGTCTGTAGGTTATTGGGGAATGTGTCCTTATGGGGGGGGGGCTGCAGGATTTTATATCCTCCTTTTCCTTACTTTAGCTTTCTGGCTATGAACAACTTTGTTCTACTGTGGCACTTTCTGGGGTGCGCTGTCTAGTAACAGACCCAAAGCCCCCAGGACAACTGGTCAAGGACAGAAACCTCCCAAACGGAGCTCAGACCACCTTCTCCCCGACTGAACTGGTTCCACCAGGTGCTTGTCGCGGTGACAGGAGCCTCACACGCTGTGTCCCTTGCTGACTGCTGGCCTTGGTCTTCCTGTGGTGGACGGAGGGACGGTGGTGTTACAATAACGCGTCCCCATCCCCATGAGGATGCGGCGGCTCGTGTCCACTCAGAAGGATGACTGACACATGGCGTGTGCTCAGCTGGGTCATTATTTTTTATCCTCACTCTTTGGTGGCCTCGTCCCTGCACATGGACACTTGCCAGAGGTGGACTGTGCTGAACAGGAGTGACCACGGGTGGGTCTCTTGGCCTAGATCTGAACCCTCTTTCTGGATGTGGAGGATCCCCACTTCCATCAAAAGCACCTCCTTTCTCCAACCTCCCTTGTTGCTGGTTAGATGGCCCTTGTGGCGTGTCATGTGGACCCCAGGAGGCTGTTTTGGTGGTAAGTGACTTCAGCGGTTCACAGTGATAATCCAACGACAGTTGAAATAGCGGCAGGTCAATGGGGGGCATTGGGGGTTGGCCAGGATGGTCTCGTCAGAAGGGCCCTTTCTCTCTGCCACTGTCCTGCATCCCAGGATGTTTGGCTGCTTCGCGTTTCTAGTTCTCCGCATCGCTGACCTTGGAGCTCAGCAGTTTTTGAGTCAGGACAGTGGGTGGTCTCCTGCGCTGAGCAGCCAGTGCGCCCCTACAGCAGATGGGGGGAAGGATTTGCAGTCCTTTTCAGCAGTTTTCAGAATCTCTCATTACCACTCAAGAGACCAGATTTCAGTGCTCTCGGCCTTGGCTTCTGCTTCATCCCTGACCCTGCTTGTAGCAGAGGACAGAGCCGGACACAGCCTGGTGCTGCATACCTGGAGGGTGGAGCCTCTGTGGGGCGGAGGCTCTGTGGAAGCTCATGGGAGGAGGACGCTCCCTGGCAGCGGAGGTGTGCAGGGCGGCTGGGGATGGCTGGAAGATGTACGGAAGCACGAGTTCCCACGGCCTGTGTTGCCATCCCCGTGAATGTGGCTGGACTGGAAGGGGTCCTGAAAAGACCTGAGTGGCTTTGTGAGCATTGCTGTCTCTCTACTCAACCGGCTTGGGCAAGAGGACTGAGAAGTAGTCTTCTGTGACAGACACGCAATTCTGCTCTTCCACTGGTCTAGAACACTGGTTCTGACTGGGCGTGGCTCCACCTGCAGCCTCCCCCTCCCTCCTTTGGAAACTTGTAGGAAGGAACCCCCTCCTGCCCCCCAACCTTGGGCCTGGGTTCCCTCGGTCCCTTGGGGCCTCTCATGGATGCTGAGAGTTCAGAGTCGGTGACATTAGTGCTTTTGTGTGTTTGGCATGAACAGGCCTGCAGCCGCTGTTGGACTGTCTTTCTGGAATGTGCCTGGCCACTGGTGACTCCGTGTGCATGTGCACGCGTATGTGTTATGTACATATTTGTATGTGCACACATGTGCAGAAACCAAAGGTGTCTTCCTCTGTCATTCCTTACCTAATTTTTGAGACAAGGTCTCTCACTGAACTTGGAACTTATCAATTGGCTAAGCTAGCTGGCCAATGAGCACCAAGGATCTGTCTCTATAGCACCCCCCCCCCACACACAGTTTTTATCTGGACTCTGGGGATCCGAACCCGGGAGCTCATGCTTGCATGGCAAGCACTTTATTCACTGAGCCATCTCCCCAGCCCAGTATCCATTCTTGAAACCACAAGAAGATGATGCTTGACCATCGCTGGCTCACAGGCAGCACCCCCAAACTCACGGAGGAAGGAGGACCTGGCACAGTTAACCAGCAAAACGGGCACCTGTCTAAAGCTCAGCGCTCTTGCATTTTCAGCCTGGCAGCCAGATCTCATGGAATCCCTCCTCCTGCCCCATCCACATAACACCCTAGGTCCCTTTCTGCACCTCCCACATCCCCTCCAGTCGTAGCCCTAGCCAGCAACAGGCTTTCACTAAGAGGCTTGACTACTTCAGGCAGGACAGGCTGATGGGGTTTATTTATTGCTATCATTAATTTGTTTTGTTGGGGATGAAAGACAGGTCCCCAGAGGAGACAAACACATTAGAGCCCATTACCCTGCCGTGGCTCTGGGCTTGCTAGCAAGAAGCACAGCCCCTCACTGCTGCCAGCCTGGCACGATTAATTAGCCCACAGCCGGGGCTCCCCTTGGGTGGGGGGGCTCTGCTGTCTAGCGTTTTTGTCCCAGTTCTAATTGGGAGGTGCTGGACGAGCCCTGCTGGGTAGGGAATGCTTTCAGTGCCCGGCCTGGAGGGACGTAGGCTTCCTGGTCAGGTGGGGCTCTTGCCCCAGCAACGATGCTTAACTGACCGAGTGAGTTCTAAGATGGGCCGGGCCCTGGGCTGTTTTGAGCACGTGCGTAAATGCACCAATCTCCTAATTGACTCGATGAAGAAATGGAAACTGCAGGAAGACTCTAGGTGGGTGGCTTACCCAAGGCCCAGCCCTACACAGCGACAGCCGAGGTGTCGATCTGGCCTGTCCAGTTTCAAGACCCGAGTCTTAGTCCCTCTGCTCACAGCGCTTGTTCAGTGTGGCTCATGACGCTGGGGCGCCTGGCTGGAAAGGGAAGGCGAGTCACAGGGGCGCGTCTTGAAAGCAGCAGAGATGACAGAGAGCGTCTGCTGGCATGGAACCAGAAGGCAGGCGTTTTGAGTCCATTCTCCAAGTGGCCGTGGGCAAGTCCTCAGTTTCCCCTCCTGTGAAATGGTTAAGTCCATCCTTCCTAAGAGAGGCAGAACTGTGTCAGGTTCTTTGGTGGGGGGGGTCATCTTTCTAGGCGCGTCAGCCTCCCAGAGCCACGCAAGGCTCAAGTGAGGTAATACCCCAGGGGTCTGAGATGCCACAAGGGTGTGGTAAGCGCCCTGGGAGGAGGTGGCGAGAATCTGTGAGTCGGTGACTACAGAACCCTTCTGTGCTGTGCGGTCAATACAGTAATGGCCCAGGAGGGGTACAATAGCTTTGAGTCACTAGAAAGTCCTGCTTCTGGAAGCTTCTAGGCCTGCCCCGGGCCTCTATTTGCCATGAAATCATGAGCCAGTCTCCTAGCCTGTCAGAACTTTGTTTTCCCATCCGTCTCATGAGCAGGTTGGCCACGACGGGGCAGAGGACCCCCCCCACCCCCCCTCTACCCATCTCCTTCACACAGACAGAAGTGGCTGCTCCTGAAGGCTCCACTGGCCCTCAGTATGGCTGACTCAGGCTTAGCTCAGGGATGGGCCGCGCTGCCTGCCCTGGGGGTGCTAAGAAGTTAATTAAACCCCCGAAGAAGCCATTTGTTAAGACGCGCATGATGGTGTGTTCAATACCAGCCAAGGGTTGGCGCAAAGTAATGAGTCTTCCTTTCGCTGTGAATAATGCGCCCCCCTCACCAGCCTCTCCGCCTCTGAAGGATGGGGCTAGGGAGGCCATGGCTCATCTTAATGGCCCGATGCGGAGGGCTGTGGCGGGCAGGTCGCTGGCACTCATCACCAGCCCCCAGGAGACTGGCCTCTGTCAGCCCGTCTCTAAGGTCTGCAGAGGATCTGCCCGTCTCCCTGGTTCTCGCCATCACTCTTCAGGGGAAAGTCGAAGGCTGCGAGTGGCCCATTGAAGGACTGGCACTGCCCATGGGCACCAGCCCTGGGAACAGTTTGATGGTTTATTTATTTTTGAGGCAGGGTCTCATATAGCCCAGACTGGCCAAGAACTTGCTGTGTAGTTAGGGTGACCTTGAACTCCTGATCCTCCGGCCTTTACCTCCTAAGAGCTGGAGTTACAGGTCCGTGCCACCCTGCCAGCTTGGGAAGTCTGGAAGGGCGAAGAGGAAGAAGAGATGGAGACTTGGCTGCCATTGGCCTAGCTGGGGTCAGCCCACCCCAGCTGCTGCTAGATTCTGTCTCCCATCACTCCCAGAGGTCACCTTGCAGAGGGTCACCTTTCTTAAACACCAAGACACTTAAACACTGGACAGCTAGCCTGTTTCTGGTCCAGTTTAGTGGATGATAGTGGCTCTCTCAACTTTGCTCCAAGTGAGAGGGGAGGTTGGTGGGGACCCTGCATCCCAGGAAAGCTCTAGGGGCCAAGGGGAGAGAGAGAGTTTAACAGGTCTGAGCCCAGAGACCTTCACAGTCCCTCTTCTCGCACACCTGCAATGCAGGCCGTGTACTTCAGGCAGCTGCCAGGCTGGGTCCTCCCTGATCCAGCCACCTCCCCTCTGTCTATCTGTCAATCTCTATGCCCTCCCCCTCATTCATTCCGGGATTCTGGCAGTCGAGCAGTTTCAATGCCCCCTCCACCTTGCACCGGGGGGGCATGGTCACAGCTGAGAAACAGAGTACCCCGGGGTCTCCTCCTCACCAGGTGGGCCTGGCTTTGTCCCCCCTTTGTGGCAGTACAGAAAAGCGGCCAGGCGGAAGAGGGATGGGGTCCGTGGCCTAGCAGGTGTCTCACTATTCTAGCAGCGCATGGGGGAGCGGGGGGGGGGCACCCGCGGCAGTTATTCACTGTTGGAGCCGGGACAAGGCACTTTGATTAGGCCTCCAAGATAATCGCTGCACACCTGGGCTGGCGCCCCCTTGGGCTCCCCCCACCTCGCAGCTCCCCTTTGTCTGCCTGGGGAAGCTCCAGCTTCAAAGCCCGAGATTGCGGCTGATAGATTGGGCTGGAGCCAAGCGCTGGAACCTGAGAACCAAGGGACAGTGGGGAGGGTCTTTGGGGATGAGGGTTCTGGGCTGGGGAGCCAAGTCTCTTTCCCACCAGGAGGGGCTATTCAGGGGTATGGAAAACCTTGTCTCCTGCTCTCCTGGGCCAGGGAGGGAACAGGGAGCTGGAAGCAGAGGAGACCAAGAGGGGTGAGGAGAGAGGAGAGAGAGGGGTTCTGGGGGGCGCCATTGACCTGGCTGGGGTCAATCATCTGTGGATGTTTAGGCATGGCTAGGGGGGTCCCCTACCACCCTGGTAGATGGCTCCAGGTTCCCTTTCTGCAGGGATTCTTCCACTAAGAGGATGCGCTTGGCCCTCCATAGGAGCCAGGGAGCCCAGAGCATAGACCACCTTAAAACAAGGAATGAGGACGGACGGGTAAATGCCCGCGCAGCCTCGCCTCTGAGAACAGCTTCCGGATGTGGTCGGTCCCATCTTCCAGAACGTCCCAAGCAGGAGCCCACTCGTGAGCACACCTTTGCTCCTTTTCCTCTCCTCACTCTCCTTCCATCCACATGATTGACTGGGTTTGTCTTTCAGAAGAACCATTTGCACCCAAGTTCTCTTTCCCAGGGCAGCTCAGGTGGGTGATAGCACAGGACGGACTGGCGCAGGGAAGGGCCTAGAAACAAGTCCTCACACAGCCCCTTGGCTGCTCATCTCCCTGGGCAGAGGGTCCAGGTAAGGCCCAGCCCAGGGCAGTACCGGCCTTGCAGGGCGGGGTAGGAGGTCAGTCGCTTGGCCGCCTGGTACAAGGGTGCAGCTGTGTAGAGCTACTCACGGGTGGACAGTAGGTTGGAGCAGAAGGTTCTGAGGCACAAAGTCTGGGGACACATAGGAGTGAGGATGTCTGAGGGTGGCAGGTAGCATATCTGTATCCATGTAAGGGCGAAAGGAAGGGGTGTGTTGTGTGCGTGCGTGTATATGTGTGTACACATGTGATTTACAGAAGTGGACTCAAAGGACTGTCGGCCTTTGAGAATTCTATTAGCTGACCCTGGCCCTGCCAGCAGAGGTCAGAGCTGGCTGGTGGTGGGACACAGCCGGAGCACAGCTGAGCCACCCGTGTGGAGAAGACAGAACCCTGCCAACCTCCGAGGACTGACGGCTGCTCCTCGAGGACGCAGGCTGTGGGGCGCCCTAGAGCGCGTCGGGATGGGGTGCAGCTCCCTGCCCTGGCTTAAGAAACGGATGAGCCGGCACGTAGCCACCATCTCACCAACGTACCGGGAACAGCAGCTCATTGACCCCGGCCCAGGGGCCCGAGCCAGCGTTGCCAGGAGAAGCTGCCCTCCTGCCGGTCGCTCCCTCCCCTTTCCCAGCCACTGTCACTCAAGCGGCACCCAAAGTCTTGCTTTCTCTGACAGGGAGACAGCAAGACTTGTGTGGGTGCTGGCAAGGACCAAGGACGCAGACAGACCTTTGTGCTTGTGACAGACAAACATCTGGCCAGCCGCTCACGGGGTAAGCAGGCATTCGCAGGTCTAGGCTGCCCGAGGCTGAGTCATGCTCCTAGGAAGTACATTTCCATCCTGGCGGGGGTCTGTGGAGGAGAGAGCCAGGCCCGACCGTGTGTCTCAAGGGGGAAGGCAGAGTTCAGAGAGAAAAGCGACTTTCTTAGGGTTCCACAGGAAGGCAGAAAGGCCAGGATTAGAATCCATGTCCCTGGGTCCTGTTTGCCTACACTTCCTGTTCTACCGGCAGAACTGCCCGCCGTCTTGCTTGCTTGGCCGTCTTCTCCATTCTTCTGCACGGCCAGGGACTATGGAGGGCAGTAGTTCCGCCCACCCACTCAGCCTGCCCAGCCCCCTGGGACAGCAGCAGTAATTGTCAATCATGCTCCTGAAACCTCTGCTCAGGCGAGGCGGGTGGGCGTGCCTCCCGCCCTGCCGCCAGCACTCACGTGTGGGCCCAAGAATCCTCCTCTCAAATCCACTGTTCACAAGCAGTGACTGCGACTTTATTTGGAAGTAGGGTCTTTGTAGATGTGACCAGGATGAGATGAGCGGTCGCACTGGCTGTGGGTGGGCCGGTCTTGTGATTCTCGTTCTGGTTAAGAGGAAGTTGGAGTGCGCGAGGGTGGCAGGGGTGGGGAAGGTGGGAGCATGGGGAGCAGTTCAGGGATGCTAAAGCAGAGATCCAAGTCCTGTCTATAAGCAGGGCCCCAAGAGCTCAGCACCTCCAATGGAAGCAGAAGAGGCCAAGCGGCGTTTAACCCTCCCACGTGGTTACCTGTTTCCTGTACCGAGGGAGGAAGCTGCCCAAGTGTTCACCAGGTGGCCCTAGGCAGAAGACGCGGAAGAACCCCTCATCTGCACAGGGATGGGCTTAGCCATACAGGCCCCGCCTCCCAGAACTTGATTGAAAGCTCCTGGTCTCTCTTGCCAGGTCCACATCTGCCTTGCCTTCAACTTGGGACCCAGGACATTCGGGACCCCTCCACCCATACAGCTTCCTATTTGTCTCCTGCCCTGACTAATTTGTCAGAATTGTACCGACACCCCATTTTCCCGCCCCTCCATCTTCTTCTCCAGCAAGTATCCTGTCTCATCAGAGCCCTTTGTCTTGGTAACCCCGGAAACCTAGGCAGCTTCTAGCTTGGCCCACAGAACATGTTCCACGATGATTTTGTTCTTGAATACATTTTCTATGGGGCAAAGGTCAGCACCAGACAGATGACCCGGAAACAGTTTGATCCAGTCCCACTTCTTCCTTTAGAGATGGCAGAACAGTAGAAGCAACTTGCCCAGAGCCACACAGCCGGCGGGCATCCAGCTGTGTCCTTCAGCTGTAGAAACAGCATCGGGGAGTGGTCCCCGTCCACAGGCCGGAAGGAGCCACTCCCCGGGTACTGCAGGACCCCTGATGTCTAGGCCTTACAGTGACCATAGGGTAGGACAAGGGGGGGTCCTGAAAGCTTCAGGGCAGACCCTGCTGCTGATGGCGGGGTTGCAGCATGCTGGGCGGGCTGGGCTGGGCAGGGGACCACCACACTCCAGGTAGGACTGATGGGGAAGAGTCCTCGCTGGGATCTACCCGGGTCTCCATGGGGACCAACAAGTACAGCTTCAAGACGCCAGTCTTGGGGAGGGCAGTCTAAGGACACGAAAGAACCCAACAACTGCAAGGTCTGTTCAGACGCCACAGAATAATAGCGCTCGACACCCCAGTCACCCCGAGCCTTAGTGATCACACAGGGATTGAGGGGCCCCGGGAGCCACAAACCACACAGACAGCACCCAAAGAACATGCCACCTCCGCGACGCTATGCTTCCTCCAGGCATCCGAGTGTCGTCTGTCCCCCGCATGTGGAGGACGGGTGTCCAGAGAGATGGAGGGCCTGTCCCACTGTCCACCTTGATGGCTCTGCCAGGCCAAGCAATTTTGCTGATGTCACCTCCCTGGAGATATTAAATATTGATAAAGCAATAAATCGCCCTGCACCTTCCACGGCTCACGTCACCATGCTCTGAGCGGAAGACAAGTCGTTTGGGCGGGCTCCGTGGAGTGGGCGGGCATCCATTCTCCCGGCATCTGGGGACTCAAGGCCTTGTCCAGAGAGGGCAGCTGGCCCATCCCACGACTGACAGGCGGGGCTGGGATGAGCATCCTCTGTGGAAGTTTAGCTTGTTAAACAGCAATCGCCCTTTTTCTGAGAACTGCCTCTCCCTGTCTGTGACCCCGTCTGATAAGCACGCATCACATCTTTTGTCTGTCTTCAGGCAGGGCCTTGCTATGTAGCCCAGGATGGCCTGAAACCCTCAACCTTCCTGCCTCAGCCTCCTGTGTGCTGAGATTACAGGCATGTGCGACCACGGCCACGCCCAGCGGCCGCCTCCACCTCTTGACAACCTCGTGACCAGATAGATGTGCCTTGTGAACTAGAGGCTCAGAGACTTCAACTTACCCGTTGCTGACTACCCGGTTGCTGTGACCTTGGGCAAGTGAGACAAGGTCTCTGAACCTCAGAGTTCTCATCTGCAAAATGGGTGGGCGGCCTCTGCTCAGGCCCCTACCAAGACTCTGCAGCAAGGCCGCAGCCCGCCGTGTGCAAGGAGGCACCGGGCTCTGATGGACGATGAGGGTGTGCAGGTGGGAAGATCTTGCAGATGTTCATGGCTTTGTAAACACTGCGGTGTAAATGTCAGGGGTAATTATACCTTTGGGAATTGGGCAAACTTCCTCCGAAGGCCGAGTTCTGGAATTGTTCTTTCCCAGGGCTGAATTTTGCTCAGGTTTACTGGGAGGCTTTTTACCCTGAGCCCAGATTGACTGACTCCTCTTCCTTCCCTCCTCTTCCCCCGGGCTTCCAGCCCTATTCAGACTCCTGATTAAAAAGGCCCAGGAGTGGAGAGCTTATCAACTACACAGAATCAATAGGTACTTGCTTTATATTTTTTCAATTAAAAGAGCCAATGGAGGAAAGAGAAAAACTCAAGCACTCTGGCAGTCAATAGCTACAGAATGAGGGCACGCAGGGCGGGAGCTGGGCTGCCTGCACTGTCCCACCCGCCCGGCCAGCTCTCCCCGTCATCTAGAGGGGTGTCCTCCCCCCGGGGCCGCTCAGACTGTGACACCGTCTCGCCCACCTTCACCTGACGGGATACTGGAATGAGGCCTGTCCAGAGGAGAGAGGCCGACACGGCCAACCGGCCCCATGTTCACATCCTGTGCAGGGGACAGATAGGGGGTTTTTTTTGGGGGGGGCACAATCACCCACTATTCTTCTAAAAGGAAACAAGCAACTACAGGCTCAGGAGGCAGCATGCGGGATGCGGACAGATAGGAGGCAGCACTGACGCACAGAGCTGGCTCAGAGGACTGCCTTGCTACTCACAAGAGCTTTCTGCTCCCCAAGACGGCCAGGCTACAGAGTCCCCCTTGGCCCTGGGGGATGTGCCTCACGTCCCCTTCTCCTGAGGGCCCTAAGGTGCCCCTTCACCTCTGAGCATCTGGGCCTGAAGACTGACGCGCTCTGGAGCAAAGGAGGCTGGGAGCAGCGTGGGTGTGAGGGCGCGATGCCCAGCAGGCGTGTCCACCTCTCGACATTGCGATGAGACACTGCCGGTTACAAAGCCCCCACTGGAATCGCCAAGAGCGGTCACAAAAATCTCATACATTATATACACGTATGCACACACCTACACACACGACATTCACACCCACGTCCCTCCACCCCTAGGAAGGGGGGATTTCAAGCACTCAGTCTAGGGGTTAAACACCTTTCTTCCATCAGTCCTCTGGGTGCTGAGCATGGCAAAGCCACCCTGTCACTTTGTGATCCCCGCGCCCAGAAGAAAGGCTGATGGGACTCTCTGGGCCTGGCACCCAGGAGGTGTTCCCTGTACTGATGCTGTTAACTTGGGATCGAGAGCCTGCGGAGGTCCGGGCATCTGGTGCCCTGCCTCAAGAAGGTGCGTGTGGGACCCCCGTGGCAGGCATGCC
This sequence comes from Typhlomys cinereus, assembly GCA_023101885.1. Classification (NCBI taxonomy): domain Eukaryota; kingdom Metazoa; phylum Chordata; class Mammalia; order Rodentia; family Platacanthomyidae; genus Typhlomys; species Typhlomys cinereus. The sequence continues at coordinate 834,554 of JALPQD010000531.1, read as the reverse complement.
AGGTCTGTGACTGGGTCTGGGAGCAGGACCCTCCAAGTAGAGAGGAGGCCTGAATCACCCCCACATACACCCTCTTACCTCTGGGCCTGGCCCAGCTAGGGGTACCCGTCCTTGGGGCTGGCAGGACGTGGGAGGAAGCGGCCGTGTGCCCACGCCGCTCGCTTTCCCCACTGGGCTCCCAAGAACAGCACACAAGACAAGCCCTGTGTTCCCTTCCCCCAGCCACGGGGGTGGGGCTGGGGGGAAGGACGGGGGGCTCTGGATGTCACAAATGAAAGCCTGTGAGGGGAAGCGGTGCCGGCAGAGTCTAATTGGCACAGCCTGGTGTGGTCTGATACGCGTGTCCCAGGGAAGGTGGGTGTGAGTGGGTGAAGCCGAGATCTGATTGTACGCTACCAACCCTGAGCTCTGTGCTCATCTCCAAGAGCCGGGGGCTGTCATCCCTGTTGCCACATCCTGTGGTGTCATACTCTTCCTCCTGACCCAGCGGAAATGGTCACCTCGTGGAATCCCTGCAATAAGCGACCCCCGTCCCCAGCCCCAGCTGGCAGGCAGCCCCTCCCTGGACCTTATGGGGGTGCCTGGTTGATGTGCCCCCCACTTCAGGATTCTGTCAGACCCAAGACCTCTGCTCATAGGACCCGTCCACACCAGAGTGGTGATGTGGGTGACAGTTGGGAAAGAATGAAAATCTCTGAATAGATCAAACACCATTTTCTCAGCAAATGCTGCCAAAATAGCTGCCTATCCCAGGCAGAAGTACGCACACGGCTTCCCATGCCTTGCAAATGGCAACCAGGGATTCAGCCACAGCTCGGTTGGTAGAACGCTTGCTTAGCATGCACGAGACCCTGGCCCATTCATTTCTCCTTTTTATTCAATTTGGGACCCCAACTCAGGGGAGGCCACCACCATATGTAAGACAAGTCTCCCACTTCGATTAACCTAGTCTAGAAACACCTTCATTGACACATTCAGAGCTTTTCCCCCAGGCGATTCTAGATCTTGTGAAGTAACCATCCCAAGTCAGGTCTGAGGTTCAGGCCCTGTGCTCGGCCTTCCACTTTCACGGCCTTGTTTAGGCCCTATGGTTCCCCTTGAGAGGGGGTTGGCACCCATTTCACAGATGTGACTACCAAAGTGCAGTGAGGACCCACCCACATCGAGCAGCAATACCTGGTTTGGAAGCAGACCTGCTCTGTGCCTTGCTCCAGTTCCCCATACAGGCAAAATCCCCAAAATTTGCTTTCAGGGAGTCTTGCCCCAATTGCTTTGATAGCTCCCATTTCAGCAATGGAGAGCCCACAGAGAGAAGTGTCAAAAACTGTCCGCATGCTTTTGTGACAACACTCCATCCACATTTCTAGGGCTCCCTCCTCAGACTCGGGAGTCTTGGAGGTTCTGTAGAAGGAAAACTGTCAAGAATATTAAATTTGTAATTGAGCAAAAGCTGGGGAGAATGGCTAAGTCACAGTTTAACATTTCCCAGGTGGTCCATTGACATTTTGAAGACACATCAAATTCTTTGGGCCACACATTCTGTGTGTGCAGACGGACAGGAGGTTGTGTAGCTGGGACTGGGGGTACACACCTGAGAGCCTAGCACTTGGGAGGTTCAGTTCTAGACCAGCCTCAGTGAAGGGAAGGGGTTGGATCAGACGTCTACTGGGAAGTGGGGCTAAAGCCCTGACACACTGGGATGTTGCTGGCTCAGCCCAGAATCCCTGGGACGTGGAGGCTCACGGGAAGCTTCTGTGAACAGCCTCAACTGCAGCAGTGCCTGCAATCGGGGCAGCTAGTCACACTGATGCAGGCGTGTTTAGCCCAGACACCTGAATGCACACCTGGAGATCTGCGTTCGATCCCCAGAAGCCCATAGGTGGAAGGAGAAAAGTGACTCCTGCAAGTTGACCTCTGACCTCTACACCAAATATTGGCAAGAGCGTCCCTTTCTCCCTCTCTCTCCTCTCAAAATGTAAAATAGAACAGGGCACCCAGGAGTCGCTGGGCTCCTGGGAAGATGAGGGGTTCTAGCGTTGGACAACTGGATACTGAGCCCCATCAAATTCAAAAGATGGGAAGGAGGGAAACCAAAATTCAAGTTATTTTCTTTTCCTTTGAGAGAGGGTCTCACTGGGTAATGTACATGAGGTAGCCTACGCCATGGAGGGCTGAGATTATTGCCCACCCATGCTTGGTGGTCTCATTCATATTTGATCACATTTAAGACCTTTATTTCCAGTCTGATAGAATGCAAACTGAAGTGTTTCGGCTGTATTTCTTTGAACAATGGCTTCTCTTATGGGTCGTCTCATGCTAGTTATATCTACCTTGAGAATTCTGTTTTTACTGTCCGGTGGCACGTGCTGTGATCCCAGCACTCTGGACGCAGAGGCAGGAAGTGGGGGGACAAAAGTTGGAGGACAGGGGTAGGGGAGAAGGAGAGAGGGAGGGAGGAGGGGAGAAGGAGAGAGGGAGGGAGGAGGGGAGAAGGAGAGAGGGAGGGAGGAGGGGAGAAGGAGAGAGGGAGGGAGGAGGGGAGAAGGAGAGAGGGAGGGGGAGGAGGGGGAGAAGGAGAGAGGGAGGGAGGAGGGGGAGAAGGGAGAGGGGGAGGAGGGGAGACGAGGAGGAGAGGAGGGAGGAGGGGGAGAGAGGAGAGAGGGAGGGCGGAGGGGAGAAGGAGAGACGAGGGAGGGAGGAGGGGAGAAGGAGAGAGGGAGGGAGGAGGGGAGAAGGAGAGAGGGAGGAGGAGGGGAGGGAGAAGGAGAGAGGGAGGGAGGCGGGAGAAGGAGAGAGGGAGGGAGGAGGGAGAAGGAGACGAGGAGGGAGGAGGGGAGAAGGAGAGAGGGAGGGCGGAGGGTAGAAGCGAGAGTGGGGGAGAAGGGGAGAGGGCGGGAGGAGGGGAGAAGGGGAGAGGGAGGGAGGAGGGGGGAGAGGACAGAGGGAGGGAGGAGGGGAGAAGGACAGAGGGGGAGAGGGGGAGGGAGGAGGGGAGAAGGAGAGAGGGAGAGAGGGGGAGAGGGGGAGGGGGGGAGGGAGGGACGGAGGGAGGGAGTTTTTTAAAGTTTAATTTGTGATCATTTTACTTTTGCATCAATATTACAGATATTGTGGTGAGTGAGGTTTCCTAACCCTTCACTCAGCCCGGCATGCTGCAGTATGTTTGTGGGGCTTCCGGTTATTTTCTTGAGACAGTCTCCCTGTGTAACCGGTAACCTTGAACTCAGATTCTGTGGCCAGTTCCGCCAATGCTGGAACAACAGGGTGTGCCACCGGGCTCTGCTGCGCGTCACTGTCCAGACGCCACGGCAGGTTTCTTTGAACAGGGTCCACTGATAAGACTGAAAGCCGTGAGCCAGGTACTTACGCGGCTTCCAAAGGGCTCCCCACAAGTGCATTACCGCTGCAGAGATTTAACCGTCCACGAGTTCACGCAGGTGGAAGGGAGGGCAGCGCGCGTCCCTTCCCCGGGTGCGGGCTGGACTTAGCAACTTGCTTCTAAAAATAGACTAGAGAAGAAAGTCACCGCCCTGAGGTCCAGGAACCCGGCAGACACTACGTTAAACAGGCACCATCGCCACAGGAAGTCACGAGACCCAGATAAAACTCCACGGGGACCCCCACAGTACCCCACAAGTAGACACTGGGGAGGCCAAAATTTATGCTTCATACACATGAGGAGCCAGGCAGAGGTACCTGGTTCTGGGTTCAAGTTGCCAGAAATACTGGCCTGCAACGAAGAGGAACATAAAGAGGCAGAGCTGTTGGGACTATTCTTGGGCCAATACCCAAGATGGAGGACAGGGGTAGGGGAAGAAGGAGAGAGGGAGGGAGGAGGGGGAGAGAGGGAGGGAGGGGGGGGGGGTGAGGGGGGGAGGGGGGAGAGGAGGGGGGGGGGGGGAGGAGAGAGGGAGGGGGGGCGAAAGAGAGGGAGGGGGGGAGGAAAGAGGGGGAGAGGGAGGGGAGGGGGGGGAGAAAGAGAGGGAGGGGGGGAGAAAGAGAGGAGGGTGGGAGAAAAGAGAGTGAGAGAGGGAGGGGGAGAAAGAAAGGGAGGGGGGAGAAGAGGGAGGGGGGGGAGAAAAGAAAGGGAGGGGGGGAGAAAGAAAGGGAGGGGGGGAGAAAGAAAGGGAGGGGGGAGAAAGAAAGGGAGGGAGGGAGAGAGTTTTTTAAAGTTTAATTACCATCTTTTGTTCCCAGGAGCCTTACAGGTTGCATACCGCACCTGTGTTATCTGAATGGAATCCTGTCCCATGCATTGACAGCCCGCTCAATGTGCTCAATGCGTAACAGTTCTCTGTGAAACCTACGAATCACAAACAGTGCCTGGGACAGAAAGCAGGGAGGGTCTTAAGTGGGAGGGGGAGGAGGAGGAAGAGAAGGAAAAGGGGCAAAACACATGCTATGCACCTATGAAAATGTCTTAATGAAACCCACTGTCTTGTACGTGAACTTAAGAAGCTCAATAGTGCCGGGGCTCAGCTGGTAAAGCGATTGCCTAGCATCCCCGAAGCCCTGGGTTCAATGCTCAGCACTGCATAAACCGGGGTGGTGGTTCGCACCGGGGAGGTGGAGGCAGGAGGATCAGAAGCTGAAGGTCTTTCTGGATACAGAGCGAGTTTAAGGCTAGCCTGGGCTACCCAAGAATTTGGCTCTAAATGAATAGAAGGAAGGAAGGAAGCCTGGAATCCCTCCCCCCACAGGGCTTCCCTTCCCTCTCAGTCCCAACGTCAGCCCTTCAACGGGGGACAGTGACAGAAGTGCCCCCCCTTTTCGTCCCCCCACATCTCAGCACTAGCAATAGTAGACAGACACCAGCACTACTGATAGTGAACTGTCTCAGTCTTCCAGAAAAATCCCCCATCTGAATCAGGGTTTAGGTCCCAGGCTAGAGGTGTGTCCCCCTGGACCTGTTCCTGGGCTTCACTGTGTTCCTGGGCTTGAAGCCTGACGTGTGTCTCGCTCTCGAGGCCCCTGCAGCCATGGCCTCTCAGGTGTAGCTTAGGTCAACCGAGATTTCTAGAACAGCCGTCTGGCAGTCCGTGCTGCCCTGGTTGGCCCAGCCTGTGACCCACGGACTCACCAACCAGGTTTCAGATGTCCATTCCTGTGGGCACCACAAGCTGTCTGGGTCGAGCCTTGGCAGACCAGAGAACAGGCCTGCCCAGGTCTGGGGAGAGGGCAGAGCCCGGGGAGAGGCAGGCAAACCTCTTCCGGCCTCCCTGGAGATGTCGCAGGCTTAGCGGGGGCTGCTTGACACATGTCGGATAAAATGAGGAAAAATAAATAACAATGTTTATAAGAAGATTAGCAGGACGGAGGCGGAATTTCTCTGGGGAGCCCTTGGCTGCATCTGGGAGTGACAGCCATTGCCTTATCAGAGGCATAATGAGGTGGCAGGATTTGGGGTCATTAAAAATCCTTCCTGGCTGGGCTTCTCTCCCCGTGGCCTTTGATGGCAGCCTCGGAAGGCCTGGCGGCGGCTCCTCCCCCACCCTGTCCCACTGCTGTCCCTGTCAGCCCGGGTACGGAGGTGAGATGCTGGGGCCCAACTTGGCGGAAGTAATACAACACGACGGCCCAATTTGTGCCCTCGGCCCCTCGGGCAGAAAGCCGGCCTCTCCGAGCAGATTAGCTGTGTTATCTGGGCTCCTTCAGAGTGGGGAAGGGGGGCTCAGTGTGGCTGCACTGTGAAGAGAGGGGGGTCTCCCAAACCAGTGAGCCTTGCTTCACGCATGGGGAAACTGAGGTCTGGGAGGAACGGGAGTGGGGGAGGGTGCTGTGCTGAAGGGCTGTGACTCTCCGTCCTGCAGGGGTGTGTCTGTGGGCACTGTGTTGGTTTGATGCATTGGGGTGGAAGGGAGGCGGCTTGGTGGGGAGACAGTCACCCCGGAAGACTCAGAGGAGCTGAGAAATCTGGGGTCAGGAGCTGAGCCCCCAGCCCACCAGCGTTCACAAATGGCTGTCCAACACCCACACCCTGGCTAGACGCCCTGACCCGTCCCTGTCCCCACTGGTGAGAGGAGGTTTTCCTGCCTCTATCAGTGTTCTCTTTGACACAAAGCATATATTCAAGGAGCACAAAGCACTTGGAGAAAATCAATAGCTGCCCCCCCACTTGCTGGCCCCACATCCCTTGAGGGTTAAGCATGATCAAGGGGGGGATTACCTTGATGTTTCAGGAAACCGAGGCCGGCCATAGCTCTAGAGGACACCTCTAGACACCTCCTTGTGAGGACCCTGAGAGTGACTTTGTGCTCCGGGCAGGTGGACCCCCGGCAGGTGGACCCCGCAACAGAGTCTCATAATTGCTGCTTTGGCCAAACCCTTGTGCAATGTGTAACCTGCCCAGCTAGATGTTGACAGCCCTGTTATCGTATCTGAGTGCCTTGGAGGGGCCTGTGGTATCTTCAAGCCCAGAGACACCGTCTAGTCAGATGAAGCCACGGTTATCCCCATCCCAGCACCACTGAAAGGAGCGGATGCCCTTTCACAAGCAGGAAAGTCAAGACTCGTCTCCGAGGTCAGGCCCGCTCACCCCAGATTCTGCCTGCTTACACCTTCCACTCTCTGCACCGACATGGCCTCTGTAGTTCCAACTTCTCAGCTGCTTTAGCTGGAAGGGACCCCAAGTCATGGGCCGCTTGGGTCCAACCCTTCCTTCCGGTGCCAGAGTCACGGCCCAGCCAAGTGGAGGGAGTGTGCTGGTCTGCCGCAGAGACAAGGGCACCCAGGCCCTGCCCCAGAGCCGGGCTTTTCACGGCTCTGGGACCCCTTCGTCGGCAAGGCCATGGACGATAAGATGTGACTTGCCTCAGCCAACGGGCGCGTCCGTTCAAATGTCTTCAGTCCAATTCCAGAGCTTCTGGGCCTCTCTCCTGACCTCAGCCCAATCAGGGGCATCTGGAGTCTGGGGGCTCCCCGAGACTCAAACCTGGGTCTCAAGTGTGGAGCAGGAGAGCCACTCCACGCTCTGAACTATTGGGGGGGGTGTCCTTGGACACTGAGGTCTGCAGCTGCACTTTGAGTTGGGTACTGGGACCTCTGATAACCTAGTCCCCTCCCCCCTCAAACACACAGCCCATGGCGGACCCGGACAGCCCCCCTGCAAACATGGCTCAGTCAGGCCAGCCAGCACCGCTGGGAGACCGGAGACTTCGCATAGCTGTGAACTCTAGAGCTGCTGGGTGTAGTCTCCTCCCTGCACCTGTGACAGTGGACCCCTGGGTCTTCTGTGGCCTGGGACAGATGGGCCCTGATCGCCTGTTCTGGGCTCCAGTCGGCTCCTACAGTCATGAGGTTTGCCCCACACACTCACAGACGGTGAGCAGCAGGTTCAGCACACAAGTCACTTCTGAAAAAGACTCAAGAGCACCCCTGAAAGGCTGCCTGTCTTGATAACTGGCCCCCGATACAATAACAAGTATGGGCAGGATGTGTCCAGCTCCGGGTACAACAGAGCGCTCTGAGTTTCAGAGGTGTAACACCCAAGCCAGGACACTGGCACCCCAGCCTCCAGGGGGGATCCTTAAGCGTCAGAGCCCCCCTGGGTCTGGTAGCTAACCCTCTGCCCTCTCCATTGCTCCATGGATTCAGCTCCTAAGAACCATTCCTGACCCGCCGGCCCAGGACACTGTGTGGTCCTTCCACGTGGGAGGTCCGTGAGCCTTCGGGTGGCGACAGCAGAGCAGAGAACTGAAGGCTGGCTCTGCCCCTGGCTCTCTGGGCAGTGACGGTGTCAACTTGACAGTTGAGGGTTTAAGCTCTGGGCACATTTGTAGAGAATTAATGGTTCGGCCCAGAGCAAACCTGCAGGAGATTGTCTAGCCGATGGGGAAGGTCCAGCCCATGGTGGGTGGGATTAGGCCCAAGGATAAAATAGAGCTGGTTGAGAAAGTTGGCATCCTTGTGTCTGGCCAAGTAAGGATTGTCCCTCTCTCAGCCGTTATGTAGAGACGGTGTGGCCAGTTCTCTTGGGCTCTGGTGTTGGTGTGAGCTCTCCCGTGAAGCTGGACTGAGAACTGAAACCAAAAAATTGTAAGAGAAAATAAACCTTGTTTCCTTAAGACGTTTGATGGCGACTTATCAGCAACCGTGCATGCTGACTGCAACGCGGCCTGTCCAGTGGCGGCCCCTCCGCTCTACAACCTGTCTCTCAGGGACTCATCCAACCCCGTTCCTGCCCTGGTGGCCTGGCTCTGACACGTCCTGCACCGTGGAGCTTTGATATCTGCTCTGGAGAGGTCAGCGGACAACTTCCATCCTGGTGGAGCGGCCAGAGGTCATTAGCTTATAGGACATTCTAGTTGCTTCCATCCAACAGGGTGCTCCTGGGGTTCAGGTGCAAAAGGACTGGGCACTACAATGTTCTCCTTTTTGGCCTCCCCAAACATTCGTCTTTCAGGAACCTTGCACATTGCTTATCCTGATGATGTGAGGAAACTGAGGCTGATTTCCCTATATTCTAGTACCCTTCCTTCCCCAGGCTCTGTCTCTGAGGCTGGGGAGGGGAAAGAGGGAAGGGCCGCGCTTGCTCCGGGCAGCGCTTGTTTTTTCTCCACAAAGCAAGGCAGTTCTTTAGGCAAATGAGCTGGAGAGGGAGAAGTGGTCACCGCTGGAGACCGGCATGATTAATGACGAGGGAAATGAGTGGCCAGCAAGACCAGACTGCAGGGAACAGGACAACTGAGCCCGGAGCATGCAGACTGTGCCTGAGCGGAGGCGGCGGAAGGTGGGAGGGCGGTGGAAGGGGGGACGCTGTCAGGCCTCCAATGGGGAGGGGGCAGGAAACCCGAGCTGGGGATAGAGGGGATCAGCAGTGAGGGGTACACATAGAAGGGCCCACAGGAGGTTGTGGAAGGGGGATCGACCCAAGAGGACCACCTCACGTCTGCTGCTGCCCACCGTGTGCTCAGACATCGTGGCAGCTCCTGCCCCACCCGAGCCCTGTCCCCATCTCTCCCTCCCAGCTAGACCCTCTGGCAAGAGAGTCGAAGACCCTCGGGAGCACAGAGCTGAAAGACCACCCCAGAGCACATGCCTTGTGAGAGGGTTGCCTGCTAGCGGATGCCAGTGCGTGCTTGGCGAGTTAACCCCTGCTTCAGGCTGCTTTCAGCTCCAATCTTGTTTGGGTCCCAACAGTGACATCTCTGTCCCCAAATGCCAGCATCGAAGGGCTGTGGAGTTTAGCTGCCTCCTCTGCAGACCAAAGTCAACAGCAGACAGCGCGCATCTGTGCTCCGCTGACGGGGACTCCCCGTTCCCAAGGACCTTGCACATATGAGAGTGACGGGACGGTGGAATGCTGAGCCTTTGCCCAGCTCCCAGCAAGCTCTCCTGGGGCCTCGGCAGTGGCGTCTGTCTAATGGGCACCTGCCGTGGGCGCCTGCTAAGCGCCGCCCGTGTGACTAACTCCAGGCCCCCTTCAACAACAGGGGCGGCTTCGGTTCCAAGCGGCGCCCTGGCCAACGTGGGGTTAAGTCCAACAGCTCCTCCCTTGCTCCCCACTCATGACAGGCTCCTCTCCGCGTGATGGGACGGGAGCTAAGAATAGAGTTGGCTCCATCTGCCCCGCCAGGGTGCTGCTCCCGGCCTGTCTGGCGGCTTCTCACTCACCCCGCCAGGAGCAGGACCCAGAGTCCAAAACTGGTCTCAGGCTCAGACCAGTCTAGCTAAGGAGCCTTGCTACTCTGGGAGATTTACAGACCCTTCGTGCCTATCCAAACCCACTGCCCAGCTGAGGCCTTATGTCAGGAGGGAGGAGATTCACCTCGCATCTTGCAGCCGCTCAGCAGAAGGGCCAGGATTCGATTCCAGGGCTTGTTCTTCCGTCTTTCCTCTCCCAGCGACAGCCTTCTGTTCTTTGTTTCGTCAAAGCCCTGGACCCCTACAGATGCAAACCAAGGCCCAGAATGATGAAATAACTCTGAGGGTCTCACAGCTGTAAGGCGGGTCCCAAATCTGGCCGTCAGGAAGCAGAGTCTGCTCACTCTACCAGCAACACAAGAGGACCCTCCTCCCCAAGCTCCTCTTGTTAACCAAGGCTCCCCACAAGGGGAGCCCAAGGGCTCAGACTGAGGGTTAAAGGTAGTATGCAGTGTCCCGAAGTCGTCAGGGTGGGCACATCCTGCCCACGCCCTCATTCCTGGTCCCCCGGGTGCCCTCTGGGTAAGGTGGGCCGCTCACGTGTCTGTCGAACCCTCTGGCCTCCTTTGCTACTGTGGGCTCAGCTCTGGCTCCCAGCACCCAGGCTTTGGGTCGGCTCCATTCCAAGTCCTTTTATTAATTCCCTCGCTCTGCAGCAAGAGCACTTTAATTAGCCGGGCCGATTTATCTATATAAATACAAACGGATGGCGGATGGCGCTCCGCGGCAGGGTGGGGAAGTAAAAGGGGAGCCGGACCAGCGGGTTGCCTGGGGCAGAGGAAGTGACAACCGCGCCTCTCCAGCAACCAAAAATATGACTTTAATATCGTGCGCACATGTGCGGGGTGCGCGTGTTCCGCTGTCGGCACCGGCAGGCACCTTGGGCGGCTGCGGCTCCGTGCTGGGGACCCGGGTCCGGAGCTGGCTCCCGCTCTCAGCAGCGGCACTGATGAACCCCTCTTACCAGGACCCCACCCCCGCAGCCTCCCCAGAAAGGCAAGGGATGTGTGATACAATCATGTTTAGCAAGCGCCTCTGGGTTCCGGGACATGGGCAAGATGAGGGGGTAACAGGGTAGTCCTGGAACCTCAGCGCCCCGGACGGTCCCAGGGGCCATTCTACCTTGCTTGACCTTTGGGGTTCACATGCAAAGATGTCTCTGAGGGCTTGAGAGGGTGAGAGGGTGAGAGGGGCAAGCGGGAGCCCATACTCTTACTCTGCGCTTTCTGGTTCAATCATGTCCACTGTGAAACCAAGGATGAGTTCTTTACCCAATCTGTGCCTCAGTTTACTCCTCTGTATGATAGGAGCATTATGGGATGACCAAGGCTCACAAGCTGAAGTGTTTAGATGAGTTCCCACTTGCACCCTAACTCTGCTGGAGCAGCATGGGAAGTCCTAGTGGGACAGCCTGCCTCCCTCCCTCCCCCGTGCTGAGCTGAGCCCACCTGGACAGTGGAGGCAGGAAGAAGAGCTTTTCTCATTGCAAGGATCGAAAGATCCGGTGACAGGCAGGTGTATACGGGGGGAGACAGTTATCATTAGTTGGGGGGACACAGGCAGAAAGAGGAGACAGTTGGGGTGGGAAAGGGAGGGAAGACACCCTCAAATCCCTCCTCCCAGCAGCATCTTTGGGGGTCTTCTTATCACCTGAGCTGGACGAAAGGCCTTGGATCAAAGGTCAGAGGTGGTATAAAGGGGATTTCTGAGAAGGGGGTGGCAAGAAGCAGAGGCAGGGTGGAAAATGAGGGTCTCATTATGCTAGTTCTATCCAACTGCAAGTGCACGTGTGTGGGCTGCATCCGTGTGTGGGCATGGGCGGGTGCCTGCAGAGGCAGGAGGATAGCTGGGGGTGCTAATTCTCTGGGGCCAGGCACCCTTGGAGACAGGGTCTTTTGCTGGCTTGGAACTTGCTCAGTAGGGTAAGTTAGCAGCTCATTAAGCACCCGGCTCTTGCTCCCCAGCTCTAGGATCACGGGGTGCACTTAACACTGACCTTTTTATTTTTTAACATGGGTTCTGGGGATCAAACTCAAGTCCTCGTGATTGCAAAGCCAGAACTTGGTATACTGCGTGAACCATCTTGCCCCACCCACACCCACTCGGAGTTTTTAAATGGAAGCTTGGTGGATGGACCCTGGAAAAGTGGCCACTACTCAGCCTTGGAACAGGCTGGCTGACCTGACCACCCCAGGAAACAGCTGGGCTTGCTGGGATTGCAGACCTGGGGCTGGCGCCTCCTGTTTATCAGTGCACAGTAGTTGATCCCCTGAACCCCAAGCCAGTGGGAGAGCAAGGTGAGGACAGCTCGAGCTGGACGGATGCGCCAGATACAGCTTTGGGACAATGAAAAAGTGAAGCCACAGGAAGACGTGCTGGGGGACAGGAAAGGTGTGAGAAACCATCACTCGTCGGCAGGACGGTTCCGTCCAGGTGGTGGCCCCGGGCTGCCTCATCCTTCCTGTGACCTTTCATCACGGTGGCGCCAGGAAAACCCCTGCAGCCCGTCTACACCTGCGCCTGGACTCAGGCTGTGGGAGCCCCCTCGCCCCTGCCCGTCATTGTGGTGCGCCAGAAGGCAGCCCCAGAGCGAGCCAGGTTCTAGCCCAAGGTCACATAGCAAAGGTGGCCCGAGTCCATCCTGGCTCCGAGAGAGGCTGTCCCCAAGCCCTCCCTCAGCACCCCACCGCCCCACTTACCTGATGGCTCGGCAGACCCCTGCCTGGGCACCTATTTCTAGACAGTGCTTGTTGTCCCGGGCCTGGTACCCGAGTGTCAGTATCTAAAAATAAAAAGACGGACAGTTGTCCACATTGACTGTAATTACCGCCTGGAAGACCCAGTGGGGAGGAGGAGAGCCGGAAGGAAAATCCCAGAGCCAAGTGTTTGAGGATCCGCCGCCGCAGATGCCAGGAGGGAGCCGGTGCAGGGACATTGCGGGGCCTCCGGTCGCCAACCTCCAGCTCACGCAAGCAGGTCTTGCCATTGCTGCCAGCCCTCTGGAGCTAGCCGGGCACAGCCCCTCTGGAGCTAGCCGGGCACAGCCCCTCTGGAGCTAGCCGGGCACAGCCCCTCTGGAGCTAGCCGGGCACAGCCCCTCTGGAGCTAGCCGGGCACAGCCCCTCTGGAGCTAGCCGGGCACAGCCCCTCTGGAGCTAGCCGGGCACAGCCCCTCTGGAGCTAGCCGGGCACAGCCCCTCTGGAGCTAGCCGGGCACAGCCCCTCTGGAGCTAGCCGGGCACAGCCCCTCTGGAGCTAGCCGGGCACAGCCCCTCTGGAGCTAGACAGGCAGGAAGCCGGGGGGGGGGGCTGGCTGGTCAGCTGCTCCAGCCATGGCCGTCACGGACGGTAGCTTTCTACTGGAACCGTTTTCTCACCTGAGGGTACCGTCTGTGCCCTCAACAGCTTGGTACTGTGTGCTTACAGTGGAGGGGAGGGGCCACGTGTGTATGTGGGGTGGGGCAGACATAAGAGTGGGAGCTCCAGGACTGGGGGGACTCCTACAGGTGGAGGTAGGGGGAGTTACAGACCTGGCAGGGAAAGGCCCTGGTGCATGAGCAGAGCATGTGCGGGAGACGGCTGGAGGGAAAGCCTGTTGTGTCTGGGCAGTTTACAGAGACCCCCCAGAGCCTGATCCTGCAGTCTCATGACCCTAGTTACAAGTCTGAATGCTATTCTGGATACAGTCGGAAGCCAATAGGGGTATGAAGAATAGGGATCATGGGCTGGAGAGAGAGCTCAAGGGTTAAGCCTTTGTCTCAAAAGCAAAAGGACTTGAGTTCAAACCCCCCAGATCCCATGTAAAAAATGCCAGGTAGAAGGGGCAGCAACCTGCATTTCCAGTCCTGGAAGATGGAACCTGGGAAACCTCAAAGTAAAGCAATCCAGAATGATTCCTGAAGCCACCCTTGGGCCTCCACAGGCACACAGTGCCCTTTCTGTACATACCCACTGTCATAGTTAAGCACAGGTGTCAACTTGACTCTTAAGGGTTTGAGCTCTGGGCACAGGTATAGAGAGTTGATGGTTGAGTTAAGCCCAGAGCAAACCTGCAGGAGATTGTCTGATGGGGAAGACCCAGCCCATGGTAGGTGGGATTAGGCCCTGGATAAATCACAGAGAGCTGGTTGAGAGAGTTGGCATCCTTCTGTACACTCGGCCAGACATGCTGGTCTGGTAAGTAAGGATTGTCCATCTCTCAGCCGTTATGGTGGCCAGTTCCCTCAGCCCTGGTGTTGGTGCGTGCTCTCCTGTCAAGCTGGACTATGAACTGTAATTGGACTGTCGTAAGAAAGTAAACTCCTTGTTCCCTTAAGCTGTGTGATGGTCATTTATCAGCAACCATGCAGGCGACTGCAACACCCCCCCTACACCCACCCACCTACACAGAAAATAGAAAGAATAGGACTCATGGAGGGTTGAGGATATGGCTTAGCTGGTAGAGAGCTTGCCGTGTATGCAAGTCCCAGGTCTGATGCACTGGATGAACCAGGCGTAGTAGCACATACCCATCATTCAGGAACTCAGGAGAAAGAAGATCAGAAGTTCAAGATCAACCTTAGCCACATAGTAAGTTCGAGGCCGGCCTGGGCTACACGCTACCCTGTCTCAAAGTGAAATAAGACACTGAAGACAACGAGGCAGAGGTGTCATCTGTTTGGTGAGGGCTGGGAGGCTGGGCATATGTATGAAGAATAAACAATGCAACCCACGGAGCTTCTCCAAAGATCTGGTTGTTTCCTCCTCCATCAGATCTCGTCTTCTGTCCCAGGCGCTGTCTGGGGTGCATCTGCTGCTCTGTCGCCCCTCTCTGCCTGCTCCCCACTACAGAACCGCAGTAGATATTCCTCGAATGCAAGTCACCCGGTCCTCCCTTGCTCGGGTTTCCATTCTGTACCTTCGATAGTCCAGCTGGGGGGCTCAGTGAGGGGTGAGGGGCGAGGAGGTGAAGCTGGGGGAGACAGACACAGGCGATGAGAGTGCAACCCGCAGTCCGCTTGGATGGCACTGAGCTGAGTGGTTGGTACCCCTAGTGTCATACAAGGTGGCAGGGCTGGGTCCTCCATGCCACCCGAGAGAGTGATGCCAAGATTGTGGGCTCAGCCCAAATACAGGAGGATCTCACGCTCTTCCCAGCCAGCTGACCCGTCCAGGACAAGACGGGCCTTTCTCTGAGCTGGCGCTACGGGGCACAGTGTCTAAGGAGACACATCTTAAGAGTCACCCACATGTATCAGCCACATCAGGATACACCTGGGCCTTGGGCTGTTCCCTCTTGCGCCCCCCCCACAGCAGGGCAGTCCTCTGAACACACAGTAGTGGCCTTTCCCTGCACAGAGCTTCGAGGCTTGTAGAGCTGGGCTATGGAGCCGCTGCCCACGCATGTCCTGGAGAAGCCAAGACTGAGGGCATTTGCTTTGATCTGGCCTCACTCTCTACGGTCTCAGGCCGAGTCCTGCCAGGAAGCGCACAGCTGCGGGCTTCGACAGCAGTCCTAGAGAAGCCCGCTGTTTAAGGGTGGCATGCACCCATAGGCCCCGTGCAGCAGGCGCGAAGCTCTCTGCAAGCCCCGTCTCATAGCCCCTCAGAAGACCCTCCTGTCATGAACCCCAGCCTGCAGCTGAGGAGGTCAGGCTGCAGGAGGTTTAGTTGTCTGCTGAGACTGCAGGATTTGGATTCCCAACCCAGCATGGTAGATTCTGTGACCAACGCCCCCTGCTTCAGGCACCTAAGCAGGAGGCGGGGTGGGGACCATCTCTTCCCCCTAAGACACTTCTTGGTATCAGCGCTCCTGTGCCGGGCCTCCACCAGGCTTTGAGCTTGCCGTGGTGAATCAAACCCAGTCCCACATTTCAAGGGGCACTGGGAGTTCTTGAGGCTGTGCAGGTTGGCTCTGGGTTGGCTCTCGGTAAGGACCAGTGGAGATCCACTCGCATTAGCTCACTGGTTAACCTTTAACTTGCACTTTAAGGGTCCTTTCCCCTCCTCCGTAGGCATGGCCACCGAGGAGGCCGAGCTAATGAGCTAATGGCTGGGATGGGGCTCTCAGAAGTGCGTTAAGTGCCCTGCATGTAGAGGCCCCATTAAAGCCATTATCTGTGGGCTGGGCTCAGAGCGACCACAGCTGGGCCCCCCAAGACCTGAGCTTCAGGCCCAACACCCTGCCTTTTGGAGCAGCTCTTACTGTGGGGACTGCCCTGCCTGACGTGACTCAGGTCAACCTCCTCAGCCCCAGCCGCAGCTCCCCCAAGCCAGCCAGCCCCCCAAGTTGTCTCCACGCAGGGCAGTTCACTAATGTCCTCTAATGATCCCACTTAGCCGTCCTGTCCTGGTTGTCGCCTTGGCCACTAATTGCTGCGCCTCGTGCAGCCCCCGTGCAGCCCCCACGGACCTCTGCAATCAGCGCTCGCAACGCCTCCGCAGCGGGGGTGGTTCCACCCGCCCTGCACCTGATCGTGTGCTGGCGAGCTGAGCGTCAGGTTTTGAAATGGGGCTTTAGGAGCCTGGGGTACAGGACAGACCCCCGCAGTAGGGTGTTAGCCCTAAAAATGAAGGAGCCAGAGGGTGGGGTCTTCGGGTACATTGGGGACCAGGGAAATAATTCATGGCTGTCCCCGTCTTGTCCTTCATCTTTGTCATGGTTGGGCACAGGTGTCAACTTGACTGTTGAGGGTTTAGCTCTGGGCACATTTGTAGAGGTTGATGGTTAAGCCCAGAGAGAACCTGCAGGAGATTGTCTAGCTGATGGGGAAGGCCCAGCTCATGGTGGGTGGGACTAGGCCCTGGAATAAAATACAGAGAGCTGGTTGAGAGAGTTGGCATCCTTGTGTACACTTGGCCAGACATGCTGGTCTGGCAAGTCAGGATCGTCCCTCTCTCAGCCATTATGTAGAGATGATGTGGCCCAGTTCCCTCGGCCCTGGTGTTGGTGTGAGCTCTCCTGTCAAGCTAGACTGAGAACTGTAACCAATCTTAAGAGAAAATAATCCTCGTATTCTTTAAGCCATTTGATAGTGATTTATCAGCAACCATGCAGGCGAACTGCAACAGTCTATCTGGGGACGGCAAGGAGACAAACAAGACTGTTATAGTTGATGGTTGAGGGTTCGAATCCTGGACACATTTGTAGAGAATTAGTAGTTAAACCTAGAGCAAAGCTGTGGCGGAGATTGTCTGGTTGATGGGGAAGGGCCAGCCCATGGACTATTCACCTGGGCAGGTGAATAAGATGAGGGGACTGGTTAAGGAGTCGGCATCCTTCTGTATACTTGACCAGACATGCTGGTCTGGCAAGCAAAGACTTACCCTCTCTCAGCCATTATGTGGATGTGTGTCCAGTTCCGTGTGTCCTTTGTGTTGAGGTGGCTCTCTCGCTAAGCTGGACAAGCAACTGTACCCAGACCTTCATAAAAAATTAAAACCCCTTGTTTCCTTCAACTGTTTTGTCATGATTTTACCAGTAGCCAGGCAGACAACCTACCACAGAGACAGTCAGATGAGTCCACAATGGAGAGGAAGCAAGAACCTGTGGTCTCTTGGCCACCCTGTTTTGGAAGTAGTCACCTCTACCTGACAGCCCCTCAGGAATCCTAAGGCCACTTGTCCTGGTCAACCACGCTTCCCATCAGGATTCTACAAACTCATACACCAGTCTCTGGCCACTCAGAGAAGAACACTGGGGTCCTTCCACTTCTCTACCTGCTCTCCCCCTGCCAAGCCAGCAGGATCTGTGCCTCCTGCCCTGGGCTCCTCTCTCAGTACCTCCATGGATACACCTTGAATGTCCTCCCTTCATGGCACACAGGATCCCAGTCACACCTATTCTCTGCTTTCTGGTTGCCACAAGGAAAATGTTATTTCCTCTGTATGCATGTGATGCACGGGGCTGATGCACGGGGCCGCCACAGGTCCACGTGACCCTGGAGTGATAGCTCAGGAGTTAAAGTAATCCTCCGTGAGCTGCCTATCACCGATTTTTGTGACAGGGTCAGAGGACTGACAGTCACCTTTCTGCTCATCATCCTGAGTGAATGCTGTGGTCTCTTCTACCCAACTCCAGCCTCACCCCCCACCCATCCGAGGACAAGGAGATCGTTCAGAGACAGTTTGGTTGTAACCCTTGGTTGTTTGAATCTCTTTGCCACAAGTGGATGATGTTCAGACTCCTCACTGAAGCATGAAGCTCATTCTCATTCTCGTCTGAGCTGACTCCAGGCCCCAATCCCAAAGTGCACCTCTCTCTCCCCTCTGAGTGGCCATCTTTCTCTCACAATCCCCATCCCCGGATCTTTGCATGTGCTGTCTGGTTTCTTTTGGATGTCTGGACATTAGGGTCTCCTCTTCAGGATTCTGATGTAGAGTTGAACATACTGGAACAGGAAATAGTAAGTATCATAAAACCAGTGAATTCATGTTGAGAAAGCTCAAACTGTGTGTGTGTGTGTATGTGTTGGGAGGGAGAGAGCCAACAGCACCCCCAGCCATGCAGACCTGGACATGTGACTCTAAGTACTCACTCTCTGACAGAGTAAAGTGTCCCCTCTTCTGGGGACACTTGTGAGGATCAAATAGAGGTCCTGGGTGAGGGGAGCCCACACCAAGTTCGCCTAAGCAGTGTCCAGTGGCTCTGTGGCTATGGTGTGGTCACCTGCCTGGCCAAGAAGCCCACGCCCCTGCCTGGAAGACTCATAGGCCCAAAGCACAGACTCCCCAGAAGAACAGTGGGGTGAAGGGAGCTGGGACCCTAAGAGTGAACGCAAGCTCCTTCCTGAGTGTGCGATGCCTCTGAGCATGACAGTCATAGGGCTGGGGGTCTGGTGCCCCCCCACTCTCTTCCTCCCCTAATGCTGGCAGTGTGTGTGTGAGGGGGGTGCGGACATGTGAGAACTTGCCATCTTCTGGAGCCCCCTGGGGAAAGCCAGCCTGGCCCTTGACTGAGCAGGGGCTTAGGACTATGGGCCTCCAAATCTACATTCTTGCCTCAGTCTCCCAAGTGCCGGATTACAGGCTGCACCTCTATGCCCAGCTCCAAGGCCCACACAGTGAGCCACTACTGAGCGTACCCCCTGCGGACAGATTGGCACATCTCTTTGGGCCTTGATTTCAGCTGCCAATGAATGCCAAGACTGCATCTTTCCCAGGCTCCTTCAGTTCCGAGGCCCTACCCAGGATGTCTGGGCCGTAGGACGATGTAAGTGGTAGGTTCTATTCATCCTTTATGGGGGGGGGGACCTACTCTTAAGAGTTAGGGAGATGACTCGGTTGGTAAAGTGCTTGCCTTGCCAGCATGAGACCTGAGCGTGCTCCCTGAACCCACATTAAAAAAAGTTAGGCATGGTGGCGCACGCTTATAATGCCAACCCTGGGAGGCAGAGACAGGTAGATCCCAAGACTGAGACTCACTGGCAACCTAGCTTACCTGGTAAGCTTCAGGCAAAAGTTAAGACACTAAACCCGTCTCAAAAACAAAAAATGGGGTCTCCACCTATGGCTGAGTAGGTAAAGGTATTGCTGTCAAGCTTGAAAACCAGGGTCAGTTCCTGGACCCCACATGATAGGAGAGAATTGGCTTGCTCAGGTTATCCTCTGATTGCCATCTGTGCATTGCAGCACATTTGCATACATGTTTGTACACACAGATCACACAAACCCAAGGTGCACTATCCCTGAGAACAATGCCCACTGTCTGCATACGTGGGCACATGTATGCTTAACACGCGCAAGTGCACATACACACACAATAAAACCAGGAGCCAGCCCCTAACCCATGTGTCCTATAAAATAGACCAACTATCATGGGTGCAGAGTGGGTAGCCAGAGGCCGAGGGTGGAGAGTGACCTGTTCCTAACTCTGAACCCCTCAGGGGACAGCCCCAAGTAAGACCCAGCTCCGAAACACATTTATCCAGTCAGAACACAATCTATTATCAGCGGAATCCACAGCCTGGGATGGATTGTGAGTTGCAGTTCTTCATTCAGCTAGTGCCCGAGTTGCCAGCTCCCTCACTGCCCCTCCCTCCTCTCCTGCCCCGCAGCCCACCCACGTTCCTGGTGAGGTAATAAGTAGGGAACAAGGGTCGCCCTGCTAACTAAATTTCACTTGGAGGCTTAGAGTTGCCCACTGGGTGTAAGTTCAGGTGTAAGTTCACACAAGTATCACCAGGTCTCTCTCTCCCCCTCTCTCCATGTGTTAGTTTATATAGTATATCACCCTACTGTCTGATGCTATAGTCACGTCTCCATCTGCCCTCCCCGCATCCCTCTTCTCAATGCCAAGAGTTCTGCCATGGCTTTACACCAGACTCCTCCCCAGGGAGGGTGAGGAGCTCCTGTTGCTCCGAGAAGCAGGTGGCTCCCTGGTGTGTCTTGGCGCCTGGCAGAAGGCTGTGGGGGAGGGGATCTGCCGGGGATCATTCATGATGCTTTCAGGTACCAAAAATTGAGCTGATGGGCCTCGAATGGAAACCCAAACTCACTCATTCTCTCTCCCCCCCCCCAAGGGTGTCCCCCACTGAGCCCTGTTGTCTTGCAAGGCTGAGCTAGACTCAGCCCATGGAGGAGACTGGGTTCACGTCTCCAAAGGCAAGGTGGCTACTGCTGCTCCTGAATCCAGCATCTGGGCTTGCTTTGTAGTTCAATGTGGGGTGCCAAGCACTGGGCCCAGCCTTGGAATAAAAGGGAGCCAGTTCTTACAGGACGGAGACCCTGGTAGGCAAAAGCAGCCGTCTGCAGGCCGAGGGGAGGCAACAGAGGCAGCACTGCCCATCAGTAGTGCAGGGCACAGGAAGTAGCCTGCCCGGGTGATGGGAACACAGTCTTCATTCCTTTTGGACATCAAGACGGGTCACGTGGCCTCTTCTAACAGCCCTGGGAGAAAGAGGAGCCAGAGGTGGTGACTGAGGGGCAGGAGGAGAGGGTGGCACAGGGTCTGGGGGTCAGTGGCCCTGCATTTCAGGGAGCAGACTAACTCTTCTCTGGACGTACCCTAGCAGCAGAACGTAGCCACAAAGCAGGGCCCCAAGAACTGGAGGCAGGGATCTGGGCTATGGGGTCTAGGCAAGGTTGGACTTGGAACTTCTGCCCCGCCCTCAAGAACAGGCCGCCGTTAGCAGGGACCTACTCACTGAGCCGAGCCCTCAGTTTCCTCTCTGGGCCAAAGGGGGCGTTTGCGAGGCTGGAGTCCAAACCCACAAAGCACGTGTCATGGTTTGAAAGCGAGGTGTCTCCCACAGGCTCCTGTGTGTGAATGAAGTCATGGCACCTGTAAGAGGCGGAGCCTTGCTTCATGAGAGACAGTCACAGGGGGGGACCTTGATGAGGTTGACTAGCCCTCCCACACACACACACCTGGGAAAGGTCTGCTTCTGCAGTTGGCAGGTTTACAGTTCTCAGCCTTCTTGGTTGACTAACCTAAGCCACCTCCAGCTTCTGCCAGCCAGCCATGCCTTTCTTGCAATAGTGGACTGCCTCTCCCGGGAACCGTAAGCTGAACAAATTGCCCTTTTTCCTTTAAGTCGCCTGGTTTTGCGTGGTCTCATGGCCACCGGTATAGCAGAGATTAGAAATGGCTCCTACCAAAGACCTAAGTGCCAGCCACTGTGGGCAGTTTCCTGAGTGACCACCTCCAACTCAGTCAGGTAAATGCGCACACCTGCTGGGGGACACTTGGCTCCCCTCACACCTCCCCAGAAGAACTCTGGAATCTTCAAGATCTCATGCAAGGTCTTTTGGGACTCTCCCAGCCCATGAGTATGGTTACCCCAGTACTGTTTCCTATGATATTTGGTAGATGGATTCTAAAGAGTGCGTCTCCATTGGGAAGAGAGCGGACAGGGATGACAGTGTGTTCTGGTGAAATCATCATTGTAAGGCCTCAGGCACTACTACCAATGTCACGTCAATCTTATTACTAATGAACTCCCCAGGCCTCAAACTCACTTCATAGCCGAGGATGACCTTGAACTTTTTCTGATCATCCCACCTCCCGGTCCCAAATGCTAGGATTACAGCCAGGTGCCCCCACACCCAATTTATGCTGGAGATAGAACCCAGGGCTTCACATGTTGCTAGGCAAGCACTCTGCCCGCTGTACTGCACCCCCAACCTGAGATCTGCTCTCATGACGGCCCACTTTACTGACCCATGTGACAGGTGACACTCCTGCAGAACAGAAAGGGCAGGTACCCCCAGGACATGACAGTGCCCCCCCCCGTACCTAAGATTCCTCTCAGCCTCACCTTCCAGTCCCCCGCCACCCTCTGTGTCCTCCTTGATGAGCTCTGTGGACGTGTCCCTCTCCCCGTGCCCTGGACGGGGAAACAGAGGCAGAGGCAGGGTTCTCTTGGATCCCAATTGGGCAGAGGTGGATCGAGTCATACTTCCTACATACAGCTGGGTCCAGTCTCCATAATCAGCAACCTACCCCTCCAGCTCCCGTTAGGTTCAGAAAGTGAGGCCAAACCGCCCCCCCCACAAAATCTCCATGGATAGATAATCCACTATAGAAACATGGCTGCAGCTATAAAGACAGAGCAGATGAAATTGGGTTTAAATTGGAATTAATTGGATGACCCCTTATCCAGACCCTCTATCTTGCCCTCACCAACCCCCTGGACAGGGGCAATGAGAGGAAAAACAAGCTGCATCTTCTTGCCCAGTGACCATGCAGTCCCCATCCCCAAGGGTCGCCTGGCCCAGCCCCCAGCCCCTAATCCCTTTAAAACGTTTCAAGGAGCACAGACAATGGAGTGGGGGGTGCCTACGCCCCTCCTCTGTCTTCCTCATCAAGACAGATGAAAGGGGATTAGAGGATTCTAGGAGGTGTTTGGGGGGGGGCTACCCCAAGAGACAAACCCTACAGGAAGGGGATCAGGGCAAGTGGGACGTGTGTGCTGCAGGGTAGAGCAGGCGTGGGAGGGGATGGTCCACAAGCAAAGTCAAGACCAGCCCTGGAGAGGCAGGGAGGGCTTCGCCAAGGAGCCCTGCGGTCCAGGGCCTTGAGGAGCAGGGAAATGAGGTTCTCTGGCTGAAACCACACGCAGATACTAAAACCAACTCATTGGTCCTTCCTAAGGCAGGGCGAATCATTGTGGGTGTGCTGGAGAGTCTGGGACTTGGAAGGCAGAGCCAGGAGGATCAGCAGTTCAACTCACTGATCCTATGGCCTCGGACCCTGCAGTTCTGCCATGACCGTCCGCCTGTTCCCTCTCTCGAGCCCTTCCCAGCTCAGCTTTCCTTGCCTTCAAGATCACACCACTGGTGAGCTTGCTGCCTGGTCTACATGGCCTCTCAGTCACGCGCATACACACGAATCCCCTTCATCTCCTCTGTCACATCTAGACGTGTTTCCATTATCCATCTAGAATGGTCCCTGACTTACACCTAAAGAGACTCCTGGCCAGAACTTTCCATTCTCCCATGTGCTCCCTGGAGCATTAGTCCCACCTTGTTCTTGCTTTGAGCACCTTGCCTACTCTCCCAGAACAATACCCCTCATTCCAGTGATGACACCTTTTCTCTCCATACCCCCTACACCCAGAGTCCCCACCTCAGATCCGGGTACTTAGAATTTTGCCCTCTCTTGCCACACAAAGGTAACCTGAAGTCTGAATCTGAGGCTACTTTCTTCCCACCCATGTGGTGATCTGCTGACCTCCCCCCCAACCCCGTCTTTCCTCACAGACCAAGGGTTGCAGTCTGAGAGGCACCCACAGGGGAGATTAGGACTCGTTTCTGGTGGGTGAGGGGCGGTTCATCTCTATGCGTGAAGTCAGTATTTGTTTAGTTTCCTGATCCTGGGTATGACTCATGCAGTTTTTCAGGAAAGTGGAAGGCTGGGCAGATACCGAGAGATGTCATTCCCTGGGTGCCAGGGGAGATGTAGGGGGGCAGATGCTGGCAGAGGGAAAAGTTTTCAGGTTCTGGCCTCATGAAGTGCACAGGCATCTCTCTCTCGCTGGCCAAAGGCACCTATGTAACAATGAAGCAAAGCTCTGACATTAGAATTTATGAGGAGGCAGAAAGGTTGGATTCTTCTTGCCCAGAGCAAAGAATCCACAGCTGTCAGGAGCTGATGGGAACTCAAGCTTGGGAAGGCAAGAAGACAGAAGTGAGTTACAGCTGCCATGCCTCTTGAAGGAGCGAATGAGTTTCCACGCACTCCCAGTGTCGCTGGAGAAGAGCAATCACCAAGGGAGAATCCAGAAAAGCCAAGGTCTCCCCGATATCCCTGCATCTGGCAAGACTTTGCTGAGCCCCCAGAATCTTGTGGGTCCTGGTGTGGAGAGTCCTTTAGCTCAAGAGCTGAGCATGGGGGTCAGGAGGTCAGGAGAGAGGACTCTTGGGGGCTGGGGCATGGAAGGTGGGCAGAGAGGCAGAGTGGAGACATAATCCACAGCACGCAGGAGCACCAAGGAGAGTGGGTTAGGAGGGGCAGAACACAGATCAACACATGGACATTCCACCCCCCCCCCCACAGTGTGGATGGTGGATTCCCGGAGGAGAAGATGGGTAGGAGCTGCCGCCATGATCAGAGATGTGTTTTGATCAGAGGCCAGGGCAGCGGGCGAGTGAACACAGCTCTGCCCTTGGACCCTCACAGGAGGTGGCTGAAGATGTGGGAGATGGAGGAGTTGAAGATGACTAACCTAGAAGCTGCCAGCGTGGGAACTGGGTTGAAGAAATGTCCGCAGAACTGGACCAAAGGATGCAAGACAAACTGTGTACCACAGCAGCCACCAAGCATGCACTGCTTCTCCATCCCCATCTGGGCTCCACTAGTGTGCAGACAGGGCAAGGCGACGACCCTCCCCACCTTCCCACGAGAAGATGGGACTTCAGAAGTGCTAGAATTGTCAAAAGGACAGAAAGAACTGGAAAGTGAGAGGCGTGATTCTATTTCTTCTGTAGTACGTTAAATAAGCTGCATTCCAATTAAGTAATAAAACCAGGTGTGGTAGCACGCGCCAGTAACCCGAGGGCTTGGGAGGTGGAAGAGGCAGGAGGATTGAGCGTTTGAATCTAGCCTCTGCTGCATGGCTAGTTCAAGGTCAGACTGGACTACAACATGAGACCGTGTTTCAAAAACAAAAGCACAAGGAAGATAAAGTCTGTATCCTGGGTCGGAAACCCTGAGTAGAGGAGAAACAGCCTTGACTTAGGGTCTAGAATGTGTCAGCACCGTGGACAGCGGCACCCCACCGAGCCGGGCAAAGGTTCTGAGCCTGAAGACAGCCTTGAGCCAAGATTGTGGGCAGATGTACCTAGCTGGCTAGTAGGACAGTCTCAAGGTCTCTGAGAACCCACAGGACCGGATGCGGAGAAGAGGAGGAGGAGTCGGGATGATGCTGGAGTTTCTGGCTGCACCAAGTAGTGAGGATGGGGTGGAGAACAGCGTTCCTGCAGGGGCGCCCAAACTCCATTTAAGCCACGCGAGTCTAGAGATCATTCTGTGTTCTGGCTGCCAAGAACAAGCTGTTCAGTCGGGCAAAATCCAGTGCTGACGGTCTCTGTGGGACCTCAGGAAAGCCGTGGGGCCCCCTGGTTGTAACGGAACGAGACCCAGACAAGATGCACAAGCCCCTATCCAGGGCATGCTGAGCGCGCACACACGCGCCTCGAGATCCATCCCCGTGCCAGCGTGGCTTCTGCCAGAGGTATCCCCAGGCAGTACGGAAATAACTGGTGCCAGGGGGATCACAGTGAATGCCAGGCCAGTGAGCTCGATGCCAAGAATGCAGAAACGCGTTCCAGAAGAGACAGTTATCTTTCCAGGGGGTTAATGAAGGAGGGGCACTGGTGTGCTGGAGGAGACAATGAGCAACTGGGTTGCAACCACATGGTGATGGGGGGCCGTGCAGGGGTGACCACACAGCATAAGAGAGGGCAGAGGGGCTGAGGGATAAGCCCCCGCAGGTCACCTGACAGCAGCAAGGCTTTCCTGTGGCAGGAGGGACACCCTGCTGCCCCAAGCCAGGCTGCTGCCCTCCTTCCCCTCAGAAAACCCAGAATGGCAAAAGCCCTGCCAGTCTCTCCCTGTACACGAGGTCACCAGCTGCCTAGGAACCAACTCTGAGGTTCCAGGAGCCCCCGGGTCAGGCTCTTCCCCTCCCCCTAACCCACCTGGATGGGTCCCCTCGCTCGCTCGCACCTGCCTCTGGAAACAAGGAAAAGGAACCGTGGACCTGAAGACCACCGCGAGGCCGTGAGGAGTTGCTGAGTACTGACTTGGGAGTGTGGGGGGGTCTGGTCTAAACTGGAAATTTAGGAAGGCGGATTGGGCAAGAAATGGGGCAAAGAGAAAGGGCAGGGTGACATTACCCCTCCTTACACCCACACTAAGCAGTGATGGAAAGATCTAGATCCTTGTTGACATTTGGGATTACCAGCTGTCCTTTTAGCCACTCTAGTTCGTGTGTGCAGAAGAGTTTCACTACCATTTAACTTGAACCTCCCTGATGTTTGATGTGGGACATTTTATCTTTTTTGTAACTTTGCAGAAGAGTTTATTCAAAATTTTTATATCATTTCCATCAATCAGTTGCCATTTAGGTTGTAGGAATTTCCTAAGAGTTTAGTTATTTTATATTATTCCTCTCTTTGGCCTGCTTTTAAATTTTATTATTGCTTAATTTTGAAGACCACCGATGTGGGGCTTAGCTTTGGTGAAGGCCACTTCATTCTTTTATGGGTTTTTTTTTTGAAGTTATTTTATGCCTGTGCGTGTGTGTGTGTGTGTGTGTGTGTGTGTGTGTGTGTGTGCATCAGAGAGCACTGTGTGTCCCTGTGGAGGATCAAGGGTGACTTTGGGAATCATCCTGGATTGCTTCTGCCTCCTCCTTGCTTCACTCCAGGATTTCCCAGTCTCCACCCCCTCCACCCCCGGGGGGCCAGAAATGTAGGCCACCACTGTTTCTGCCTGGAATTTTTTATGTGGGCCCTGGGATCTGAACTCAGGATCTTCTGCATGCAAGACAGTCTGAACCCTGAGCCATCTTTCCAGTCCCGGGTTTCCACTTTTTTAAAAGTCAGAGATGAAAGAGTCCAAGAGCTGAAGATCACAGCAATTTCTAGGGTTTTTTTTTTTGGCACATATGTTGTGTGCACAGTGCATGTGTGGGGAGAACATGTGAGTTCAGGAGACAGCCCAGGTGTCAGTCCTTGCTCCCCCTCCTCATTTGATACAGGGACTTGCTGTTCACCTCTCTATATTCCAGGCTATCGCCCGCAACCTTGCCACAGACCTCTGGACTATGGTGCCAGGCTTTGCATGGGCTCTGGGGATTCAAACTTGGGTCCCCAGTGATCTACGGCGAGCATCTTGCCTACCAAGTCATTTCTCCATCCCAGTCTCTGTTTTCATAGCAGAGCTTTAGCACCTACATTATCTATCCACGGTCCATGTGAATGGGGTGTGTGGGTAAGGACAGGGTTGGGACTGGTTTGCCCCCTCACCCAGAATGTGCGATTGCTCAGCATTTGAAGAGATTGTGTCTCATGGTTGTCTTGGTTTCTCATGGTTGTCTTTGTGTGGTCATCATGGTTGACTCTCTAGATCACTATTTGGGGTTCTGGTCATGAACTGTCTATGCTGTTAGGTTAAATATCGAAGATTATGCCAATGCGACACTGTCTTTGTAATTTAGCAGCAAATCTTGAAATTTGGGGTGAAATCTCCAAGGTTTATTTTTTCCCCTCAAAAACCATTGGGACTGTTCTAAATCCATTTATCTTTTCATATGAGTCTTTTGAGTGGGTGTGTCAATTTCTCCAAATTCTGCGCTGGGCTTTGCTACCCAGTGTACTGAGTCTTTTAACCCTGTTAAGCTTTCTGACTCATGAACATGTCATAGCTTTCTGTCTATTTAGATCATTTTTAATTGCTCTGAGTAATAATTTGTAGTGTTGGTGCACAGAAACGGCACATATTTTATTCCATTTATTCCAAAGTATTTCCTGCTTCTCATGCTATTAGGAGTGGTATTCTGAAATTTGCATTTACAATTATTCATTTCCAGTGTACAGAAATACAATTGATTGCTGCATATTAGCCTTGAAGCTTGTTACCATGCCAACCTCACTAATCAATCCTAGTAGCTTTTTTGTTGTTGATCCATTCAAATTTTCTACATAAGATGATATAATTTGCAAAAAAATATAGCTTTAATTTTTTTCCCTTCCAATCTGTAGACTTTTTTCTTGTCTGTTTGCACTGACTGGAATCTCTCACATTGCTCAGTAGAAATGTCGAGAACAGGAATGTGGGCTGGGGGTGTACCTCAGTTGGCAGACCGCTTGCTAGCCTGCACGAAGCCCTGGACTTGACCCTCAGCATCGTTTCAACTAGGCATGTGGTACATGCCTGTGAGCCATCACTGAAGAGGGAGAGACAGGATCAGAAGTGCAAGCCATCATCTGCTTTAGCAGTTTGAAACCTGCTTAGGCTAAGAGCATGCAAGCAGATGGGGGGGGGTGATAACCCTCAACCTGGTTTCCAATCTTAGGAAACCGGAGTTTTCCACCACTGAGCGTGATGGTTAACTATCTTTTGCAGATACTCGTGTTATGGAAATTCCTTCTGTTGCTCGTGTGTGAAAAGTTGATCCTTGTTTTCAGTCATGATTGAGTGATGAATTTTCTCTAGAACCTTTTCCATGTCTGTTGATGCTTTTCTGTTTTAATCCATGTTGATTTTTGAATGCCAAAACTACTGTGCTGGTTCTTAGAAAAACCAGAAAAGAAATTCCACTTGGTTGTTGGGAATGATCTCCTCACGCACCCCATGCGCCCGGCAGTACTTTGCTTCTGCTGCTATGGGACAGAGGCCGTCTCTTTCCGGCCCTGGTTTGGGCACCAGAGTACTGCTTACCCTCCACTGGAGGCGCCTGAGTCCATTCAGCATGTATGTGGTCTTGAATATTTGTTCTAATTTATCACTGAATCCCCCTGGGTTGGACATTTTCTTTATGAGAGTTTTTCACTATAGAAATCATTTTTTAGGGGCTGGAGAGGTGGCTCAGGGGTTAAGCCTCTGCCTTGCAGGCAGAAGGTCCTGAGTTCGGATCCCAGATCCCACGTATAGATGCCAGGCAGAAGCGGGGGCGGCCTGCGCTTTTGGTCCTGGTAGGGCGGAGCCTGTGAATCCCGGGGCAGAAGGAGGTGGAGGTGGAGGCGTCCATGGTGGTTCCCGAATTCGTCCGTGGTTCTACGCACACACACACACACACACACACAATAAAAAATTTTTAAAAAATCATTTTTTACAGCACAGATGGGCTATAGAGGAGATGAAGATGTCTGCAGTCACTGCTTCTTTCCAGTACTGGAGACTCCAGCCAAAGAAACTAGGTAAGAAAATAGTAAAAGGCATCCACATTGGAAAAATGTTAAGCAGTATTTGCAGGCGAAATGATTCATGAACTGAGAAGTACATATACAATTTTAAAATATTTTATTTACTGAAAGAGGAGAGAGAGAGGAGAGATCACTGTATGTCCCTATGGAGGACCAGAGATGTTTCAGGAATCATTGTGGATTGCTTCTACCTCCTTGCTTTGGGATTTCCCACACTCCACCCTCAGGATCAGAAGGAAAACAGAACATGGGGAGGGGGGAGAAAGGGAGAATAAAAGGGAGAGGAGGAAAGAGGGGCAGAAAGAGGAAACAGACAGGTGCACCCCTGTCAAAGGACAACTTTTGAAGGTCCATTCCTCTTCCACCGTGTGGCCCTGGGAAATCAAATTCAGGTGACCATGTTTATGTCCAGGTACCGAGAAGCAGATTTTTCAGTCTTTTTTCTCTTGCTCTAGATCTGCTCCACAATACCCTCTTTTTTGAATATTTATTCTCAAAAAAAATTTTTTTGTTCTCTTTTTACCTATTATACTTTTGACTTAAATTTCCCCTCAAATTACTGAAAGAAAAAAAAACAAGTGAGCTGATTTTAAGACCTTTTTTCTGACACAGTTGTCCAGCCTGCAGACTTGCTTCTCGGCGCTGCCTGAGGCACCCACCACACACATTTTGCCACACTGCAGTTTCCACATTCAGTGATGTTATCTTCCGATTTTTAATTTTCAGCCCATCGTTTATTGACGAGTGGAGCATTTAATTACCAATCACTGGTGACTTTTCCAGACATCTTGCTGTGACTGATTTCCAATCAGTTTCTGTTGCGGTCACAGGATACACTTGGCGTGATTTCCCTCTTCCTGGTTCTGCATTCACAGTCTGGAATGTACTGGCTGGGTGACCATCCCACCAGGACTCACAGATGACACATTCTACCGTGGCTGGGGGTGGGGAGTGGGGGGAGAAGTTCTGTAAATGCCGATTAGGTCCATGTGATGGGTCGGCTTGGTAGATCTGACTGCTCTGCCTGTCGCATGCACTCATGTTCTTGGCTGCCGAGAGATGAATGCTGAACCCCCTCCTCGGCTGAGGTTTGACCCTTTTTATGTCCCAGCTCCATGTTCAGCTTGTATCATTTGTGTGGGGCTCTACTGGCGGGCGCGTGCACATCGGAGCCTGCAGCAGCTCCTTGACGGGCCTGTCATCGCCACCACGTGTCTCCTTATGCCTGGCCCTGTTCTGAGGTCGGCTCTGTATGCCACCAACTACATTACCTTTGGGTTGAGGTTTGTACTCTAAAACACACCACAGACACACATACACGAATCTTGATTCATGTAGCTCAAGCTAGCCCCAACTGTGCTCTGTAGCTGAGGGTGAACTTGAATTCCTGACCTCCTTGCCGCCACACAATAAAGACAACTGGGTAAATGTCCACTGTTCTCCCACCATCCCTTGTGTTTTGCTGCCAGAGGAATTGCTTTTACCTATTTTCGGTTTTATTGAGACAATCACACATAGCCCAGGCTGGCCTCAAATATGTTCCATAGCTGAGTGGCTTTGCATTCCTGATCCTTCTCCCTCACCTCCGGAGCTAATAAGATCATTATCTTGAAATGGTCAAAACAGACCCAAGAAAGTCACAGCAACTGGACACAGATTCAGAGAACTAGAAAATAGCCAGAGCAACAGCAACCCTAGGCCTTGGGCAGTGGAGGAGATTTAAGAAACAGCATTTCAGGTGTCATGGTTTGAAATGTCTTCTCTCCCCCCAAGAGGTGGAGCCTTGCTGGAGGAAAGCAGTCACGAGGTGGATGAGTCTCACCTTTACTTCCCAGAGAGCTCTGCTCTTGCAGCTGGCAGTCTTGCATCTCTCAGCCTCCCAGACGGATGGGACCGAGGCCGCCTGCAGCTTCTGCCTCGAGCCATGCCGATTCCGCCATGAAAGACTACCTCCCCTCTGGATTCGTAAGCTGAGTAATCTCCCTTTCTCCCTCAAGTTGCTTGGCTTTGGGTGTTGTGTTCCCTCACAGCAGCACAAAGAACTAGTATGCCAGGTAAGCCTGCCATGGCTTCAGGCATAAGGAATCCTTAAAGAGGGGTCCAAGATGGAGCCTCGGGGACGCCACATTCAGGGGACAACGCTGGCTTGGAGGTCCACACCAGACAGCTTGCACTTGGCCCAACACTGACCAGAGCACACGCCCAAGGAAACCGCCCAAGACGGGGCAGCGCAGACCCACTCAGAGTACGGACAGCACTCCCCCCCCCCCGTGTCAGAAGAGGAACTGATGGCTCATGGATGGTCAGCTGCCAGGGCAACTGGCCTCAACACTGCCTCAGACCAAGCGCAAGGTCACAAGAGCAAGATGGGAGAGGATTAGTTCTTCCCTGGTGCACGCCTCCCACTCACCCCCCCCCCCCAGAAAGGGGAAGAACATTTGGAAGCCTGGGACCCAATAAGGTAGAATCAGTGTCTACCATCCAACCAAGGGTTGGCAGACAGATGCAGCAAGGCACATCTATATTGCAAACAGTGTATGCGGGTAGATGTGTGTGTGTAGCACGTGTGTAGACTAGAGGTTTGTGTCTAGCATCTTCCATTGCTTTTCTCCCTTAGGGGTTTCGCTGAACCCTGCGGCTGGCCGTTTTGGCTGACCTGGCTGGTCATTGAACCCCAGGACAGGCCCATGGGTGCCTCCCCAGAGCTGGGTTACAGGGGCACACCCTCCCGTCTGCCTTTCACACAGGTGCTGGGGATACGAACTCAGTTCCTACGCACCGAGCTATCTCCTCATCCCAAGACAGGGCTTTTCAAATCAGCAACTTGAAGGTCTAAGATCGAAAACGACAAAGTCTGCCAGTAAAAAGCGCTCGCGCCTGAAATGGGATCAATGGCGGGTTCCACAGAAGAAAATGTAGCATGCAAGTCAGAAGACACTCAATGAGTATCCTGAGTGTGGGCCTTCACGTTGTCCTGGACAGAAGTTATTGGCGTCTCCAAAGGAAGGCAAGGAAGAAAGAAAAAAAAAAAACCAGACTCTTGGGGAAATAACAGTGAAGGAAAAAAATTAAGATT
Organism: Typhlomys cinereus; assembly: GCA_023101885.1. NCBI lineage: Eukaryota > Metazoa > Chordata > Mammalia > Rodentia > Platacanthomyidae > Typhlomys > Typhlomys cinereus. The sequence continues at coordinate 802,486 of JALPQD010000531.1, read as the reverse complement.
TAATAAAAGCTATTTATCTATGCTTAGTGAAGTCTGAACCCCCCAAATCACATACATTATTTATATATTTATGACATGAGTATTTGTTATAAATATGCATTATTATGTTTACATATAAAATATGGATTCATATGTATCCATATATGGATATACACATTTATATGTATGTAATATATACATGAAGTGACACCAAGGCACATCATAGTTCAATTGCCCAAAACTAATGATTAGGTGTAGCAGTTCACTTGCATGGTTGCCAATAAAAAAAAATAGCAAACTGCTTAAGGGAACAAAGGATTTATTCTTAGTATAGTCCAGTGTCATAGTTAGGTATAGGTGTCAACTTGATGGTTGAGGGTTTGAGCTCTGGGCACATTTGTGGAGCATTAGTGGTTAAGCTCAGCAAACCTGCAAGAGATTGTCTTACCTAATGGGGACATGGTAGGGTGCGACTAGGTCCTGAACAGGTAAATAAAATACTGAGAGCCAGTTGAGAAGTCGGCATCCTTCTGTTCACTTGGCCAGACATGCTGGTCTGGCAAGTTAAGGATTGTCCATCTCAACTGTTATGTGGTGATGGTGTGGCCAGTTCCCTCAGCCCTGGTGTTGGTGCGTGCTCTCCCATCAAACTTGGACTGAGAACTGTAACCAGTAATCGTAAAAGAAAATGAACTCCTTGTTCCCTTATGCCATTTGATGTCATTTATCAGCAACCATGCAGGCTGACTGCAACATCCAGTTAACGAGTTCTCAGTCCAGCTTGGCAGGAGAGCTCACACCAACACCAGGCACCGAGGGAACTGGCCACACTATTATCCACAAAGCAGTTGAAAGGAGGAGAGTTCTCACTTGCCAGACCAGCATGTCTGAAAAACGTGAGCATCCTCCTGTGTAGGTGGTCAAATGGTTCCATTTTATTCACCTGCCCAGGGACTAGTCCCACCGTGGGCTGGGCTATGCCCATCCAAAAGACAATCCCCTGCAGGTTCACCCTGGGCTTAACTACTATTTACACATGTGCTCACAGCTCAAACCCTCAACCATCAATTTGATATTGAAATTATGACACTAGGTGATGGAGCAATGGGAATTTGGGGTCTCTCTGCCTGACGTTGGAAATGGAATCAGCAGAGCCGTGGTCTGACAGCTTTGAGAACATCTTTTCCATGGTCTTCGCATGATTGTCCCTCCATGTCATGGTCTGGATCTTCCGGCACCCCAGAAGCCTTGCGGTGAAGGTTTGGTCGCCAGCCTGTGGCAATTAAAGACACCAGATGTTAACCTCTGGCTTCCACACAGAGCAGCATCATACACATGAGCATCCAAATTCTATTTCCTGGCTGCATGGGTTGGACACATCCACCACAGTCCCTCCACACTGTCCTGGGTTGACTCAAACCAATAGCTCAAAGGGCCTTGGTGACTATGGGACAAAAAACCTTTCCTATCAGCCAGTAGTGTCAGGAATCAACAACCCGGCAATCTCTGGCATGATGATCCCCTTCTTCAGTGCTGTTCTCTGTAAGGGTCCTATCTGCTGGGACTGGTGTTGGCGTTCAGTTGGAGGAGTGTCTGCCTGGCATGCAAAGCTCTGGGTTCAACCCCCAACACCCATTAATCGGGTGTGGTGCTTCAGGCCTGGAATCTCGGCACTTGAGAGGTAGAGGCACAAGGATCAGAGGTTCAAGGGAAAGGTTGGGGAGCTCGCTCAGCCTGTGAGGTGCTTGCTGTGCAAGGTCCAGGTCTGAAGTTCAACCCCCAGAATCCATGTGAGCAAGATCGGCGTGGTCGTGCTCGCTTGTTTCTTTCAGCGCTGGACACGGGGAGGCAAAGACGGGCAATTTCGGAGGCTCGCTGGCCAGCAGCCTAGAAGAACCAGTAAGCCACAGGTCTCAATGAGACCCTGTCTCAAGAAGCAAAGCAATAACGGGAACACAGGAAAGGGTTCTGGGAAATGCCGCTGGGTCCTTACACCTCATCGGAGAGGAGGACCCAGAGGAGAGTTTGGCATGCTCATTAAAGGATGCTCCGGGGATGGGAGGGGGAGGCACTGGGGGATGAGGAGGAAGGGGGAGGGGAGGAGGGTGCAAGGGGATAAGGGGATAGAGGGTTGGAGGGAGGGGGGACCGGTGTACCTGTTAAGTTTGTATGAGTGGAAATAAAAAAAAAGCAGCAAAGCAAATGGTACCTGAGGAGTGACATCTGTCACTGATCTCGGGCCTCCACCATCACGGGCCTCCACCATCATGAAGGTTCAGTCCATAGGGTGTGGGTCTAGTCCCTGGACAGGTGGATAAGATGGAGGAAGCCAATTAAGAAAAGCTGGTATCGTTAGGTACACATGCTGGTCTGGCAAGTGAGGTGTCATAGTCAGGCACAGGTGTCATAGCCAGGCACAGGTGTCAACTTGACAGTTCAGGATTTGAGCTCTGGGTCACATTTGTAGAGAATTAGTGGTCGAGTTAAGCCCAGAGCAAACCTGCAGGAGACTGTTTACCTTCTGGGGAAGACCCAGCCCGTAGTGGGTGGGACTAGGCCCTGGAATAAGATACCGAAAGCTGAGAAAGTCGGTATCCTTGTGTACACCTGGCCAGACATGCTGCTCTCGGCTATTATGTAGAGATAGTGTGGCCAGTTCCCTCCACCCTGGTGTTGATGCGTGCTCTCCCGTCACACTGGACAGACTAACTGGACTATCTAAGAAAAATTCCTTGATGGTCATTTATCAGCAACTGTGCAGGCGAACTGCAACACGAGATTGTCCCCTTTTCCAGCAGTCCTGCGGATGAGGCACAACCAGTGCCCTCGGCCCCTGGTGCAGGTATGAGCTTCTGCCAAGCCGGACTAAGGTTGGCTAGATAATCATAAAAATAAAACCTTATTCTCCCTTAACTTAAGTCATTTCAGTTGTGAGTTTATAGATAACACTGGGCCAACTGCTGCCCACGCGAGCCGAGGCCCCTCGGTAGCACACACGCAAGCAGGAAAGTAGTTCAAAGTCATCTTCAGCTACGCAGAAAGTTTGTGCCCATCTCAAAAAACTTTTCCAAATAAAGTCACATTCTGAGATATACATATGCACACCATATGTATATAATAAGACACATACATGTTCACATACTGCTTTTCCTCTGCATGATCCAGCCCCCAAAAGAAAACCTTTAGGCAAATCCTGGTATCGAGTCCAGGACATTCTACAAAATACACCAACTCAAGAAGGATCAAGGTCATCAAAACAAGGCTGGAAACTGTCCCAGGCAAGAGGAGCCTGTTCTGACCAGATGTTTGGTGGAATCTGCCGTCTTAGATGCAGCAGCTCCAGCTGCTATTTCATGAAGTCTCCACCTTTCCCAGGTGGTCACACTCCAGCCTTTACTACCCTGCTTCCTCAGCCTTGCTCAGGACTCCTTAGCAATGCCCAAGACTGGAGGACGTGACCCCCCCCCCAACACACACTGTCTCTCCACAAGCCCCTTCCTCTTTCCTCTTCCCACCAGATTGTCATGGTAGCTCTCACCCTGAATTCTCTACCTTATGCTATCTCTTGTCTTTTTTTTTTTTCCACCTGAAGGCCAAACTATAGCTCCCGTGGTCAGCGGCCTCTCTACACTTGGACCATTTAAGCCTCTCCCTCAAATCACTTCCTCTGTATTCATGATCTCCAGATGGCACCCACACATGGTCAGGGTCACTTCCTATCTCCCCTCCTCCACGCACACACTGTAAATCTTAACAGGACACGATCCTGGAACAGAAAAGGACCTTGGTAAAAAGTAAAGGTCTCAAACCAGGCTTCGGTAACCGCGGAGCGCCTGCCTTATTGGTATGCTAATTGTAGTCAAAGAGTCTTGTAAGGTGTTGGGAGCAGAACAGGCTGCTGGGCTCTGGGAACTCTGTGCCACTCGATTCTCTGGAAATCTAAAACTTGTTCTAAAAATAAAGGCTATTTAAAAAAAGTTGGACAGTATTTGATGGCGTATCAGAATTCATGGGCGGTGTTAAGGCAGCGTGGGGATGCAGGCAGCAATAAACACATTGGAGGACAGAGTTCTCAAATCAGTACCTTCGAGCTACCACTTTAAGAAACTAGCAAGAGGAGAACAAATAAAGCCTCAAGTAGGCAGAAGGAGGGAAGGGTATGAAAGAGTGGAAATCTACACACACACAGCAGAGAGAACAGATTAGAAACAAGACCAAGTTGATGTAGCTCACTGAGGATGTGTGTGTGTGTGTGTGTGTGTGTGTGTGTGTGTGTGTGTGAGAAAGCACCATGTGTGTCCCTGTGGAGGACCGAGGGTGACTTCAGGAGTCATTCTGGATTGCTTCTACCTCCTCCTTGCTCGACTCTGGGGTTTCTCAGACTCTGCCCACTGGGACAGAAGTACTAGCTGCTGCCATTTCTGCCTGGCATCCGAACTCAGGACCTTCTGCTTTCAAGGCAGTCTCTTAACCCTGAGCCATCTCTCCAGCCCTGCACCCAGACTTCTTAACCATAGAAACTGTTAAGATGCTAAACCAGCGTTATTTGAAGCCTCCATGTTTGTGGCAACTTCTTAAGATAGTTTCTATTAGTTTAGAGTAGCTAGGAGGTCCTGTAGGAACCACCACAAAATTCCAGGAACAGATTCAAACTCCCCCCACAACATCTGTTGCTTGGGAAAAAGAGACTTAAGTCACCAGAAGTTGATCCCCAACATAAATGGACCAACACAGCATTGAGATGTTCCCCCACCAGCTCTACACAATGGCCAGCATATCAATATTTCCTCCAAGGACTAGTTAAGAAAAACGGCTACATATAGTGGAAATTATAGGGGGAAGATGCGAGACAGGTGAAGGGGAGCGTCCCCACCCGTAGGTTCGCCCACTGAAGGGCCACTTACACTGCCACAGAGGCCTGGACCCCTACTAATACAGACCCGAAGGGCGCCTCAAACAAGCAGACTCGTGAGGGTGGGAGGTTAGGGATGGACCGGAGAAGAGGGGGAGAGGAGAGGGCAGAGAGCGTTGTCTTGCTTGGAAATATTATGCACAAAAGAACTGAAAGTGATCATTAAAAGACAGACATTAGAAAAAGTCACTTTCAGGCCTGCCCAGTCGTATTAAGTGCCCCAACCTTGGCCCCTGCAAGGACTCTCAACTCTTCTGCATCTCCCAGGAGAGCTTCCTCTTTTTTTTTTTTTTTTTCGTTCTCAAACATTGCTTTAAACCCTCTCCATGCAGTCTTTGACTGCAGGACACAAAAGCCTCTTAAAAAAAATCTGGTTTCAATATGATTGTAACGGTTACTCTTAACTACTGCTGTGAGAGCACTATTGCTATGAGAGAGCACCCAAAGTCAAGGAACTTAAGGGAGAAAAGGGAGATTTATTCAGCTTACAGTTTAAGAGGGGAGATACAGTCTTTCAAAGAGGCAGCAGCATGGCTGGCCGGCCAAAGCTGGAGGAGGCTACATCATTGTAGACATCTTGGAGGCTGAGAACTGCAAGACTGCTTGCTATAAAGGCAGACTTCTCCTGGAGGTAGGGTGGGACTAATTCACCTCAGGGCCCACCCATTGTGACCGCCTTCCTCCTGCAAAGCTCCACCTCTCAAGGTGCCATGACCTTGCCTAACACATGAGACTGTGGGGGACACATTTCAAACCATGACAATGAGCATGGTAGACTATATGCCTGGCAATTTGTGGTTGGATGTTAGTTCTTATACTTTATGCTGGATAATTCTGTGTAATTCCTACATGTTTACTTACAGCTTTCTTCTGGGGAGGATGCAAATGATGTGGAAATAGGGGAATCCTAATAAGGGAAACCCTTTCAAGACTTTTTCAAAAGACGAGTCCGGAGTATTGGATGTCAGCCTCCCTCCCAAGCAAGGTAACAACCTTTAGACTATTTTGAGATTTCCTACCCCGACTAGGGTGAATAGGAGCAACCCCAGCTGGGTGAGTTGCGATGCTTCGTAGGGGTTCTTGCTCAAACATTCGGTTACTCACATTCGTTCTTAGCCAAAGTCCCAAGAGCCCCCTAACCAGCACCCCGTGCTCTCTCTCTGCAGCTCCCACCTCCCCATACCTGGACCACATACTCCAGGACGTCATTGCCTCCAGACCTGAAAGATGGACCCTCGGAACTGCAGGCTGCGGTAATTGCAGGTTTGCATCCTTTGCTGCTGGCCATGTCTGGGAAGGTCCGGACAACTTTAGGAGGCGGAGCCTTGCTGAGGGAAGGTAGGTCACAGAAGATGGGCTTTGAGGGTGGGCAGCCTGGCCCTGCCTTCCCTCCCCCCCCCCCCCGCCGTTTGCCTCTTGCTCTCTGCTTCCATGACGATAGACATGACCTGAACCAGCCCCAGCTTCTGCTGCCCACCATGCCTTCTCTACCATAATGGACTCTCTGGAACAGTAAGTCAAGTAAATTTCCCTTTCTTCCTGTTCTGAGTGTCGTCTTAGTACAGCTGGAAAGAAAAGTAACTGCGACAGAAATGCAGCCCCTTCTAGAAACTACTTGACCTCTGCGAACAGAAGTCTCAGAGGTCACTGTACTACTGATGCAAGGATCCCACACCAGGATGTTCCAGAGACAGACTCATATCCTGAGCATTTCTAACACTCCCTTGGGGGTGCTAGCAGGCAACGGGGGTGAGCAGCCTTGACCTGGAGGCCTACGATGATGTTCAGTCTCAGGGAGAAGCTGCCACGTGCTGGGCCTGCGCATGCACCAGGCGTTCCGCTGCTTCTCTCAGCCCACATCTATAACAGCCCAAGGAAGTTGGAGTAGAATAGGTACCGAGGCTCAGGGGGACGAGGTACACGTCTCAGGTCACTTGACGAGCCAAGTGGAAGATCTGGAAGGTGAGATGAGCCTGCAGGGCCCCACGCACAGCTGTGCTGCCCGGTCTCAATGATCCGGAAAGGGTACCACGGACCGCCCGGTCTGCTATGGGAAGAGGAGACCCTGGATAGAGTCTGGGCTCACTCCTCAGCAGCTCACAGCCCTCCTGCAGGAACCTGCAGAGAATGCTACTGGCCTCTGGGGTTCCTGATCTCTAATGGGGTGCTATCCTAGAGCTACTAGGATCCCCCTACTCAGACGCCTGTTTGCAGCCACAGGAGACACGTGATCTCAGGAGAACCTTAGCGCTGGCCAAATCATAAAGACACTTTGCCCAGCGTCGAGTGGCCACACTCAGAAGTCTAGAGCCTCCCAAGTCACCCAGAGACCGTCAGATAGGGAGCTAGCCCACCTGGCCAGCCACTTCCGTCCATCCTAGGGCCTAGCTGAGCAGGCCGCAGCTAGCGGAGGGATCTGTCGTGGAGGCTTCTTGCTCTGGACAGGGGAAGGTGCAGCTCCGAGGGGCTCACCCTCCCTTCCTGGGGCCTTGATTGAGACATGTGGTTCCCTTGGAAACAACCGCTTGTCTCCGGGGTCAGCGGCACTTAATCTGCAGTTACAGCAATTTTGATGCTAGTGGGGGGAAGGGACCCCAACTCCCCTGTACATTCCCACACCGCCTGGCACACTCCATGCTGTAAGGAACACACAGATGGACACCCACTCCACCCCCCATCCTCACACTCGGCCACCCCTAGTGTGTGCACGTGCGTGTCGCTCTTCGGTCTTTCTCCTGGGTTTAGACAGCTGCTAAAGACTGTTTTTTAGCCTCCAACTGCAAAGGAACAATCATGGTCCCTACCAATTACCTTCTCTTTGTGCCCGAGGTTTCCCAAGCACCAGAACACCCTCGCTTTTCAAAGGCTCTCTCCAGAGCATTACGATCAGACTAAAAGCGAGATGGAGGGACTGGCCAGGCAATCCATTTTCTCCGTGCCCTCTACCTTCTGTGAGGCTTCCACGCGCACAAGGAAAACCACGACTTTGGATCCAATGATTTTTTTTTTTTTTAATACTGGGCATTGTTCATCGTCAAGCTTCCCACACAGCTGCTCCTGGATCAGACACCTTTGAAGGCTGATGCTGCCTGTCTAAATTCCACTGTGGCTCCCTTGCGCCCTGGGACCCAGTGTGTCGATGCTGAATGAAGATGGGGTTTCAGGAAGGCCTTGCTGAGTACTTCAAGGTAGAATGGAGAGGGCTCCACACCCCGAGCTCTGGTTCTGACTTCCAGGACAGGCAGCTGAAAAGGTCAGTGGGTACCGGGTCCCCAGGCAGAGGAAGGGAAGAGACAGACCATGTCAGGAAGTAGATGTGGACACGGCCTACAGTGTGGAGGCCCCGAAGTTAGAGAAGTAGAGGCCCTAAAGTCCCGAAATTAAAAAAAGGCCACAAGAGGGATTCTGCCCACATTTAGAGCTGGAGTCCCAGGAGGCTTGTGTCAGAGCTAAGTGGGAGACAGAAAGGCAGACCCAGGGTCTTTGACTGTCAAAGAGAACAGACTTTTTAGCTGCAGGGGCTCTTGGGAAGTCTGAAGGGTAGGGACAGAGACAGATAAGGGTCTGTTCCAAATGGCTCCAAGTTACCACACGAGCAGGTAGTAGCTATGTGGGTGAAATCACCTGGAGGCGTGGAAACGTGTCTAGTGACGTTCACTGTCAGACCCACATTGCACGTGTGCACATGCATGGACGCCAGAGGACATCCTCAGGTGCCAGCAACTTGCCAAATAGGCTGGACTCTACCTCCCCCAGAGCATGGATTACCACTCCTGGGCCCTCACATCTGCAGCCCTGGGCCCACACACTACCGCCTGAGCCATCTCCCTGTGCCCTCCTACATTCTCCCTGGTGGCTGGGTGGTTTGTTTTACAGGCGTGTGATCTGACACCTGGTTTTAGTACTTTTTTTTTTTTGCAGAGAATATCAAGAGCCACATGTGCTTCAGTTCATAGCTGTTACTGAACAGCCCCCGACGATCTAGCACATGAAGAGTTGAGTCCATGCGCTTGTTCCTGTCAGTCATCAAGTTCCACATGGGAACCTTCACTTGCAATAGGCACCTGTTCCGCGCTCATCTTGAGAGAGCAAGTCTATGTTGTGAACTTTTTGGCCTTCTGTGTTTGTTTCTACAAACTGTCCATTCATGTCCTTTTATCTATTTGTCTTGGGCTGCGTTCTTTCTTGCCAATAGTGACTCCATTTGCATAATACGCAGAATCAATTGTTTCTCATATGCATGGCAGGCATTTTCATGATTGGCTTTTGTACTTTGGAGCTGTATTTTTCCAAAAAGATACATTTAAAATTGCTTAGGTAGCCAAACAATGATTTTTTTTAAAATAGTGTAGTGTATCTTTGAAGTTTGTGGAAGCCGCCCAAGGACTTACAAAACTGTCCCCGAAAAAACAGGGGACACCCAGGAGGTAAGAGAAGGGCATACTTTTGATTTCCAAAGAAAGTTCAACACTACCATGCTAATGCCAAGCAGACCTGTAGAAGGGTCAACTAAGTAGGACATCTGAGAAATATCGAAGGTCACACCAGGACCTGCAGAAAGCCACCATAAACCCACTCCATCCTTATTGTGTAAGGGTCACCAGACATGAAGTCAGAAGGTTATCTGTGAACCCCCGACTTCTGAGTCTCAGCAGGAGACTGATAAAGGTTCTGGGAACTTTGTTGTGTGAAGTCAGACTGCCTGCGCCACATACCAGAGAATCCTAATGAACCAGTCGCTGTCCCCCAGAAGGTCTCGAGAATCTAATGGGTTTTCTCTGAACATGACCACGTCTTGTCCAGTACCTTTTACACTGCACAGATGGCCACGTACCCATGAGGGACACAAGGCCAGGCGAGAAATGCCAACACAGCGGCAGATTAGAACCAAGAGAAGATCAAGCCAGGGCAGCCAGAGACAGGGCAGAAATGGATGTTGAATCTGGGGCTTTGCTGGGGAGGAGTCGGGGACGAAAGACCTTAAGTCAGGAAAGCTCCGGAGAGAGGCAAGCTAAAAGCAGCAGCTTATGTGGAAAAAAATGTAAATTCGAGGTGCGCCTGGTGCCAAGACAAGCCTCGGGTCCCCAGAGAGGCTGGCTCTGCTCCCCTCCTTGCTGCTCTTGTCACTAGAAATAGTTCCAGAAGGAAAATGACTACCCAGAGAAGCCCCCAGGGGCTCGGGACGCCGGCCCTAGCTGTGGCAGGGTCGGGCCTGAGAACGAGGAGCAGACAGGTTGTCTGGGATTCCCGCTGGCTAGGTTGAGACCCAGCTGGCATAGCTCCGAAGAGAACGGAGACTCACGGAATGTTCCGTTCAGCCGGCTGCCAGCGAGCCAGGTCAGCAGGGCCCTGCATGCTCCCTGCACACCTGCCCTGTCCCCATCTCTTTCGATCCCAGGTGTACTCTAGCTTTGCAAGTCTGGGGATCTTAGAAGTCATGTTCATGATCATCTAGATCTCCTGAAAGCCCCAGGGGGAGCAGGTGCCTATTCAGATGAATTTGCAGATCACTCCCACCCACCTCCCAATATCCTATTCCTTCCCTGGTGCCCTGATGGGTGGGGCAAGGCAGTTCCTAGGGCCATTAGATCCAATTGCTTCCATGTCTCAGTCTGAGAAACCGAGGTCTGATTTGGGTGCAGGGGTGGGCACCGAGGTCTGATTTGGGTGCAGGGGTGGGCACCGAGGTCTGATTTGGGTGCAGGGGTGGGCGCCATGGTTTGAATATAGTTGTCCCCACAGGTTCATGGGTCTATCTGTAGTTGATGTTTGGGAAGGGTGGGGCAACCTTAGCAGGGGAACTTTGCTGGAAGAAGGTGCGTCGCTTTGCAACCGACCCACTGGGTTTAACCAGGGCTTCTTGCATGGGCTTGGAGCTACCCACTGGACCATGAGCCCCTCGCTAAAGGCAATGCGACTGAAGAACAGTGACACCCTCCCCTGAGAGCCACTGGCTACCCGTACTCCTCTCCAAGGAGGACCCAGCCCTGTGAGTTCCCATCTATGACTGAATGTCGACGGGTTCAGTCTGGTGCAGGTTCTGCACCAAGAACCTCACCTGCTCCGACATCACCAGTGCCAACGGCCAGCGTGTGCCCAGAAAACTGCACTCCATGCCCTTTAGCACGTACAGTCTTCCTGCCCTCGGATGTGCCCGAGCCCTGGAAGAGGCGATAGGAGAAGCCCTAAGCAACTAGGTGGGCAGACCCAGAATCTCCCTCTAGCAGAGCCGGGGTTGGGGGAACTAACTTCTGAGGAAACCTGATCTTCAGCCCTTTCTCGGGCGGACACCAAAGTCACAAACGCCCAGGGTCACAGGGTACTTTTAGGTTTCAGAGGTTCACAGAGGACAACGTGCATCTCACACATACACCCCCAAGTCATTCCAGGTCCCAGCCCCTCTGCCATTCCATCCAGACACCCTTGGATCTCTAGAACCTTCCAGCTCACAGATGTGCCCCCAGAATACTATTGGCCCAACTTTGGCCAGCTTCCTTGTGCCCTACAGCCACAATGCCCCAGTGCTCGCCAGTCGCTTCCTGCCTCGTGGTCGCTTCCTGCCTCAAGGTCACTTCCTGTCCTAGCAGCTGAGCACCCTCACCAGCTGTGGGCCAGTGGCCGGGTCTTCCTCCACGTTTCCACCCTGCTGGTGTGTGCTTCCTGCCCCACATCTGCTCTGCTTCTACCATCATCCCCTCAACTCCACCTAGGGCCACTCGCAGCTGTGCAGTCACTTCCCAGCAGCCCCTGCTGCTCCCGTGTGTGGGAGTGGAAGGAGCGCGCAGGATGGCTCCCGGGCCTCTTCCAACCCTGCGCTTCTGACTCTTTGGAACTTTCCCCCACTCACAGAGAATGCGGATGTTCTCAGCTTGCAGCTGCCATCTCAAAAATCTTATTTTATAAATCTCTGCTCTTCTAAAACCCAAATCAACGGCCTGCATGTGTGAAATGCCTGCGACACTCCCGTCTTGGATGAGACAAGCCAGCAATCTCCTCTTTCTGTAACTCCTGCAGGTCACATAGCTTTAGTACCAAGCCCTCGTCCCCAGAGCCAGGCTGGTCCCAACACCTCCAGGAAACGCCTTCAAAGGTCACCTTCAAAAGTCCCTACTACTGTCGACACCGAATCACATCCTGGCAAATACAGAAAGAACTTTGCAAATGGGAAAACTGAGGCCAGAACGGGGCAGCAGCCTGTGCTTTTCTAAGGCCTCATCCATCACTCGTGGAGGGTAGGAACTCGGGCTTCCGAGCCCCCAACTGCAGGGCTGCACACTCGGAGACCAAGGATGGGGTATGCAAGACGAACACACAGGCGAAGGAGAAGACAAGTGTGTTCTGGGGTGATGCACATGCGCAGGTGCCTGTGGGGTGCTTCACTGTGTCTTCACCTGCCTCTTCACTAGGGAGAAGATTGGGGCATGTGGATGCGTCCTAGATCAACTCCAGGGTGGCACGCAGCCGTGCTAGGCTTATGTGTCCAGAGACAAGCTCATCCATGGTATTTCATGGTTGTAAGGAACAGATGTGCTGCTCGCAGCTCTTGTGCCAGGCCCCTGTTCCTGGTCAAAAGCCTCCACTAGCTGCCCGCCCGCCAGGTCTCCCCCCAGCTTCTCCCTGGTGTGCGCACACACGAGGTGGCAAGCTGTGACGTCACTGCTCACAGTCCTGTCAGGTCGGTCATAAAGGTTGATCTCATTCAGCCTTCCCTTCTTCCTTCAAGGTCTTCCAGACACAGCCACCCCGTTGTCAACACAGGAGCAGGGCAAATGTTATTACAACAAATTTTCAATGTATCTACGTATGAATGATTTCACTAACTGCTTCCATTCGTCGGACTGGTTTCAGCTACAATAATGTATATGCATTTTTTTAAATAATGCTAAAAGCGGAGAGGGAGGAGGGAAAGGGGAGAAGGAAAAGGATGGGGGAGAACATGGGAACTTAGAAGCTGCAATTCCCAGGTCCCCTGTCAGTGGGGTCAGAGCATCCACCTGCATCAAGAAGGGTGGTCGTTCAGCCAACAGATGATGTTTCTCAATAGCCAGGAAACCTATGTGCGCAGAATGTGTGGAAGCCTCTGCTTCCCGTGTCTGGAGGGTGGGCACCCCCAAATCTATCTGGGCAGTTTCTTGTGCTGAGAGCTAGTGGTTATGTTTGGGTTGTGGGGAGATTCCCTTCTGGTCCAGAGTCATGCCAGTCTGGGATGGCACTCTGCCACGCCTCGGGGGCTTGCTCTCTCGGCCTGCCTACTCCCTCTCCCCACTTAGACCCCACGGAAAAAGGCTTTCATGCAAGTCTCTTGCCAGTCCTTTGGAGGCCCAGCCAGCAACAGGCTGACGTTTAAAACAGTCTCGTCCCGAGACATGACGGCAGATCAACGTCCCATTTGTCCAAGGACTCGGACACTGCATGGCTCAGATGAGCAATCCACGACCCGCAAGTCCTCTCGTGCGGCATGGACGTCAGAGGCCCTGAAAAGAAAAAGCCATTTGCTGCAAAAATGTCTGACAGTCCTCCGCCTCCTCCCACATCTCATGTCCTGCTCTCCCCTGCTTGGCCATGGGCTGCCCCCAGGTTCTGGGGCATCCCCCATTCGGATGAGCATGTAGCACATAGGGTAATTCCCACCAACCTTCCTCCCTTTCCCCCCACCTTCGGCAACCCCAGGCGAGCTTGGCAGCTGGAGTCCCAGGAACACAGAATCCATCACCGAGGTCAAACGCGGGGCCAGGGTATGTGTTAAAACAAGAAAACCAATCAGAGCTGAAAATGAAAGTCAGTGCAAGTGTGAATCGGGAAGGAGACTGGCTGCCAGATGGGGGGCTGGGCGCCGGCAGGCATGGGGCGCCTGCTGCCCAGCTGCCTCTAGGTCTATGTGGGCCCCACTGCAGGTCCCGAGGCCCTCTGGAAAGCTGGTGGTTAGTGGGTACCGTGGACCTGTCCCTCTCATTCTATAGAGCAAGCTGAGTACAGGACCCCAGATTTAGTCACTGTGTGTTAGCCAGTCAAGTCTCAAGCACGTATCAAAGTTGACAAGATTCCCCCGCCAGGCCTAAGGAACAGAATTGAGAGGCCCCTTTCCTGCTGTAACTGGTATAGGAGGGGCGCTGGAGCCAGGGATTGACTCTTAACAGCATCCAAGCACGAGCTCTGGGCCGGACGGAGCAGTCGCCGGGCATTTAGAAAGGCGTGCACGGCGGAAGCGAAGGCCAACACGCAGGGCAGCGAGGAAGCCGCTCACTAGGAAAGCAAGCAGACGGGCAGGAGTGACAGCCTGGGAGGGCACTTGGGGCAGGAGGGGCCGAGTTATGCGCACCGGCCCCCCACACAGCAGCAACCAAAGGAGCCAGAGAGTCGAGCTTATGCGCCCAGAGACTCTGCCAACACCAACCGAGGCCAAGAACGGGGTGCTCCCGAGGAACTCTGGGTGCCGGCTGAGCCAGAGGACTGTTTCATCTTGGTCCTCTTTCCGGTGGCCTGCTCAGACTTCCAGACAAGGGAGCAAAGTGCAGGGGTCCCATCCTGACCCACAAGGGGTCTGCCGGGCCTTGGAGGACCACAGGCCAGCTCAGTCTGATCGGGTCTCCCGCCTCCCTCCGGCCAGCCGCCTCCGCTGACAAGCGAATTGCTCGGCTGGCCTCCGGCTCCCAGCAAAGCCCTGGAGAGCCCCACAGCCTCTCCATTAACACACAAACTGGTGGCCCGGCAGCTGCTGACACTGGGGTTAATTAAATCTATCTCCCCATCAATTCTCATTCAAGTACTATCGACGGCCATTAGATGGGTGACGGAGTGACAAGGAAACAGTAATAGACTTGTCTTAACCCTCGCACTGCGTGGAGGGGGCCCCACCTTCCTACCCGGGTTCCCCCGCTCATTGCTAGGCTGAGCGGAGCCAGTCGCCAGCCTTGCTCACCTTCATTCATTCTGCAAGTTCTTCCTGGGCACCTGCCCTGTGTCAAGTCCTCGAAGGATTTGGGTTGTTCCCCTCTTTACCCTCACCTGAGCCCTTTGGGGTCTTGGTCTAGCCTACAACCCTACGGTCCCTGTCATTCAGAATATGATTCATGCAACGGCAGGGTCTTGACTTAGCTTAAGACCTCACCTGGCAAAAGGTACTTTCAAGTGTGGCTAAGCACCTTGAATTATGCTACACTAACCAGGTCTAGGTCCAGTAGATCATATTAAGTCTAGAAGAACACATCACGCTCAGCAAGATGAGACGTCCCAAGAGAATGTAACAAGGACCTGGCATGCAGAAAGCCACCAGAAAAAAGACAAGGAGACTTGCCCCCTACTTCACCCCCAGATGCTCAGGACACACCTTCAATTTAACCCAGGGAGACCCTAATCAGATCCTCACCTCTAGTTTGTGGAGTTTATAGACTCGGTGAGAGTCTATAGTTTGTCACCACAGGAAGCTAACCCATCCCTTTTTGATGATGGGTGCCGATTAGCACCTTGGGGACACTAATGATTTCCAAAGTTTGTGTCCCAGGACAAGGAATCACACTGGGGACGCATCGTTGGGGGGGGTATTAAAGAACTACATTCCACATGTGTGGGCTATTGAGCTGCACTAAGTCATGTTCTGGCCAAGAGGCGCCGAACCCTTTATGGGTCATTTACATTGCACCTGTCTCCCCTGCCCTCATGCAGATTTTCATCAACGGGCATCAAGCTGGAGTGTGAAAGAAGCCAGTCTTTCCAGCTTGATGCCTGTCTTTCTACACCCCTACCCATCTGTGTTTTGCCACCCCAGAGTCCCTGCAGCTGGGCAAACCACTCCCTTTCCCTTCGTCCTTCAACCCCCTTGCCTGTCACCTGAGATACCATTCCTGGCTGTCAACTTCTGCCCGGACGTTCACTTGCACAGAGAAGGGACCCCCACAAGGAGACTGAGCATCCTCAACTCTCACACAGCCTTCGATTAGGGTCCATCAGGCAGGGGAAAGTATAGCTTTGTCTTAGAATCTCCTGGAATCTCCTCCCATACAGGCACCAACTCCTCAGGTAGCCGGCTGGCTTCCCAGTTCAAAGTGTTTTATTAGCAGACCCAGAGACATCACTCCTGGCAAGTGGGACTCCCTGCAGCCATCAATTTGGCCTTTACAAGGCCTTCAAAGTGCAAATCCCATGCATGACCTCACTCTTTGCTTCCAGAGGACTTTGGCCTGTGAGTGCTTTAAGCACCAGAGTGGCTAAAGAAAGACAGGCCCATCTCAGGGCAAGCTGCCTTGTTCAAGTCTATCACCCGTATCTTCACGAGCAGTCACATGGGACAATATGCTTCATCCCATAGAGACACCATCCGAGTCCCCCTTCCCTACACCTCACCACTGATCTTACCTTGCTCTTCTAAGTCCATGACTAGTAGCTCGTGTGTCTTTAGCCCGATCCCAGATCTGGATAGATCTGGTCTCAAACCATGTGTCCAGGGATGACTTGCTCAGAGTCCTGTCGTTGAGGGAAAACCCCTCCCCAGTGGTGGTTCTTCTAAGTTACCCTCAAGTAAGGTATGAGCTATCTGAGTCAAAGCCATCTTCACGGAGCCAAGCCCAGCGTGTTGCAGAAACATCAAGTCTAATTACCTAGAGACACTGGGGCACTGAACACCCTGCTTGGGACAAGGAAGCTGAGTCAGATGCCATCAGCGCCTGGCCTTCCATTGTCACTAACCAATAAGCTGGACACGTGCCATCTTCCAAAAGCTAACAGCTTGTCCTTTCCCTGGGTCTAGTCGGAAGGGAACAGGGCTCTGGGACACTTTGGCCACTGAAGGCAAAGCTTTGAGCCACACTGGCCCCTGGAAGCCGTCTGTGACCAGCTCTCGTCCGAGCTACAGCCACTGCTAACTGTTTCAGCAACAGCTCATTCTCGGTGACTCACCAACGGATTTTGTTTCCAGCCACCACACACTTGAGTCTCAGACTGTCTTCCAGCTGGTTCATTACCATTTCTAACCCTAGCCAGGACAGCTTCCTTCTTTCTCCATGTCTTTCAAGTAGAGCTTCCTGCAGCCATCGTGGCGGGACCACACCGGCTCTCGCCAGGAGGCTACAAATCCAACACCACCACCTTGATTAGGACAACATGAGGGGGAGGGGGTCTTAAGGTTCTTGAGCCACACCAGTAGCCTGTCTGGCTACGTACCCCTACGTCATCCCTGAGCTCCAAATATTGTCCCTCTAGTGACACCCGGAAGTGGTTATTTCTGGAGTTGCCTGAACTTCCGTTTCATTAACTGTCAGCACTAGTAAGCCCTCACTGTGCCAACTTATCTTCTCAAGTGTGAGATAGTCTGTCTCACCCCGTGACCCCTGTCCCTGTCCCTGTCCGACCTCATCTACAAGAGACCGGGGAAGGGGGTTGGTCTGAATCTCTGGCTGTGGCAAGGGTGTGTCAGTCTACCAGTCTTGGGAGTCCCTGAATGACGACTCCCAGCTCAGACGACAGCTGTCACCCAATGGCGATAAGCACGGCCAGGTTCACCCATGTAATGCCACCTCCCAGGGTCGCCCTTGGCCTGGTCAGAGGGTGGAAATCCTCAGCGGCTCACAGAGTCAACCATCTGCACGTATCCATTGTGGGCCAGGCTCAGCCACTGTGGTCCAATCTGGTCAAAGAGTGAACTGCTCATCCAGACCATGGGCTGGGTCTTCAATTTCCCACCTGCCTTTCATTCGTACTGAACTACAGGAGGAACAAGTGAAGTCTTCACCAGATGGCTGTGTTCTGGGGGAGACAGGAGCGGGTCCTAAGTCCTGCGTTACTTCCATGGTGCCCCAGATCCTCTGGCAATTCCATGACCATGGCTGTTGTGCAAACTTCCGTTGTTCCCTTGAGTATCTGAACATGTCAGCCAGCTGCAGCCCCTCCATTGGCCAGAGTCCTCATCTGCGCCAAGCTCTATGTGGTCAAGCAGAGGCCTCTCTAGCCAAGTCCAGCCATGTTTGGCTCTGGCTACAGCTCAACTCTAGAACCAAGTTCTGAGTTCAAGTAGCAATATACACCATTCCCTAGGACCTTCTGGAAGTATTAAAACTTTCCAGAACGTATCTCATTGCTTTCAAAACCAGTCTAGATCAGTCCTACTAGTGATCTTGGATTGTAATAGGCAAACCCAAGCCAGCAGCGTCTCCTCCACAGTCGGTCTTCACCACTGGCCATATAGAAGTTTGACGCTCCTAGTTCCAGACAGCAGCCAGCTGCCTCCTCTCCCCATGCATCTTCTTCCCCCTGCATTGACAAGAGAGGCACCCCTCCCATGCTCAAGGTGCTGGGCTTGAAGGTAGAAGCCGTGACTCAGCGAACAAAAGCTAAGCCCAGGACCTTCTCCTAGAGCCATGCAGCCAGGTGGTCATCATACACCAAGCAGCTGCTGTGACCCAGTATTACCAATGCCCAATGGGAAGATAGAGTTTGTGGTGCCCAGGAGAGAGGCCTGTGTCTCCTCTCTGGACAGTAAGGGCTGGCCTCAGGGGCCCGTTTCCATCTAAGTTACATCACCTTATAGTGCCAAGAAGCCGACTGCCACCAAGCACTACCATTGGCAGATTCCAGAGAACCCTAAGACGCCCAAGTGGACCTTAGTTGGCCCCAGTCCTGTGTACAGACCCCGTGGCTCAAGACCACCGAGATTCACCTCACTTTAGTAACCACAACTCATGCCTTGGATTGCGTCCTGTGCTCTGAAGACTTAGAACTTCTAACAGTGACCACAAGATGCTATGTCACCTCTTCCTCTTGCTGTTCCTCTCCTTCCCCAATGACCATCCTCTCCAGAAAAAAAGGCTGTGTGGGTCTAACCAGTCAGGTCCTGGTACCTTTCCATTTCCACTTCTAGTCCCTAGTCACCCGCTCATTGGTAATCCTAGGACTGGTACCTGAAGATTAAGGTAGAGGTCTCGTCACCCCAGAGCACTTTGACCTATCTCAACTGTGTTGGGGGAGGCACAAATATGAAAGGTGTTTCAGGTGGAGACACATGCGAGGTACTCAAAAGCATTATAAACCCAAGACCCACACCCACCCTCTTTTCCATATCATCACAGGGGCCATCAATCTTGTTTTTCCTTCTGATTTAACAGAAGGAAACTCAGTATTCCAGCCTCCTCTGCCCCTGGCCTTGGTCTTCCCTGGTCGGTGCAATTGAGACCCTAGCTGCCAGGTCCCAGAAACTGCCCAAGTCAGCGTCACTACACGATCTGTGCCTTCGTGATGGCTGAGGCTCCATCTTGCTTCCGTTCTCTGCAAATGGACCCCCTCAGTGCTACTCCTTGAAAGAAGAAATGCAGATACGAGACTTGCCACCTTTGCCACCTTTCACATGGGCACAGCTGGCTGCCTAGGAAGCCAGTCTGAAGGTTCGGACCATCACAGGACAGTTGTTACCAGGAGTCAAGTCACAATAATGACAGGCCAGAGCGAAAAGTTGCTAGGAGAGCTTCGGAGATGGTAGACCACAGACAGAAAGGAGGTGGTCAAGATACATCCAAGAACTCGGCCTCTAGAGGGGCAGAGGGGTAAGGAACAAGGGTATCCCTGGAGATGTGCGTGGAATAGCAGCGATTTGGCACGTACCACACGGGAACACAGAGAACCAGCGGCACGATCCTGCCGCCGGCTCACCCGTCTGGAGCAGGCAGGGCAGCTGGAGACTTGGGGAGAGAATGAGCAGGGCTCAGCACGAGAACCTGAGCCACGCATCCGAGTGCATGGCCTTGGGCTCATGGGTACTTATTTCTCAATGTTTTGTGTTTTGACCAGGAACTCTGCTGTGGCACCAACATCGAGCCAAAGCCATTGGAGTCGTGTTGAGTCAATAGACAACCCTAGCAATTCACAGCAAGCCAGGGACTGGGGTGCAAGATGTGGGGGACAGGAGCCCCACTGTGCCCCATCACATCGCTCCTGGGCAGGTAAGTACCCTGAATCCCTGATTCAGAGGCAGACGATGCCTCCCAGTTTAGGCAGAACTAGAAGTGTATCCCCGTTAGGACACAGGGACATGACCATCTGATCTGTCCCCCATTACCTAGCGCTCTCTAAAAACCAAGCACCAACTGAGCTCTGTCCACAGGTCAGGCTAAGGCAAGCCCCTGGCCACTGAGATGGTCTAGCTGATGGGGAAGGCCCAGCCCATAGTGGGTGGGATTAGGCCCTGGATCAATCAGAGAGAGCTGGTTGAGAGAGTTGGCATCCTTCTCTTCACTTGGCCAGACATGCTGGTCTGGCAAGTAAGGATTGTCCATCTCTCAGCCGTTATGTGGTGATGGTGTGGCCAGTTCCCTCAGCCCTGATGTTGGTGCGTGCTCTCCCAGTCAAAGTTGGACTGAGAATTGTAACCAGTAATCGTAAGAGAATAAATCCCTTGTTTCCCTTAAGCCATTTGATGGTCATTTATCAGCAACCATGCAGGCGAATTGCAATGCCTGGGTCAAGAGTTTAAGAACATACTAAGACCAGTGAGCTAGTTGCAGAAACCCAGAGACAGCAGTAAATTCTAAGCAGACCGTATCTGCAAGGCACGGGCATCCACAGGGTGGAGGGAAATGGACTAGGCCAGTTCTAGGACCACCTCCTCTGGGTTGCCAACTGTGTAGAGACTCCGGGACTGAAGAATCTAAAAGCAGCAAAGGCCAAAGTTCAGGAGACAGGAAAGAAAACCCATCATAGCTGCTGGGTCATGATGACCTCAAAGAGGCCAGTCTCAAGACTTAGCTAGACTGGCACCCAAGCCAAGACCGAGTGGTCAATGCCACGGCTGTTACCAGCACCACTCTGTGGTCTCTGGGGTTGGCAAGAACGGAGACAGATTCCAGAGCAGGCGAGAGCCTGGAGATAAGTCCCATGCACAAACTGAGCACAGTCACCAGCGCCGTAGCAGCTCACCCCGCACGCTCCCTCCGAAGCGAGGAAGACCAGCCATTGGGTGAAGCCAGAAACTCGGCCCCGGAAATGAGGTCTTGCATTCTGTCTGCCCTAGAGTGAGCCCACTCTCCCCAGCAGCACGGCTCTCAGTAGGACCCTGCCCCACAGGAGGCTCACTTAAGACATGGAGGATGGTGCCTGGTCTTCTGGGGGCACCTGCTATTTTGAGATGCCACCTGGATTCCCTGTCTGTTGTCTGGATGGAAGACCTTTGGAGGCGTCCACCGAGTAGGATCGGCAGCCTTTGGGTTCAGCAGGAGCTGACCCATGACCGAGTTAGAATGAGAATCAAATGCAGAGGTGGGTACAACCTCCCCACACTCAGTCTACGGCTCCCCCACCTTGTCCCTCTGCTCAGATATGCTACGACTTTGTGCCAAATTTAGACAGTCTCTCCTCTGACCCTTCATCTTTCCTCTAGTTAAACACCCCACACTTCCCTCCTCACTTCCCAAGCCCATAGCCTGCTCCCGCCCAGGTGTCTTCCAAGACCAGCCTTTCACTGACAATCCCTGAAGGACGCACCCCTGCTTCTTGCCCCAGGCTCACAGGCTCTGCCCTTCTAGAAGCACTTCGTCCTGCCCTGCTGTCATTCTTCTCAGCATGGACTGTGCTCCTAAACTCTACCGCAAGTTGTGATCTGCCTTCTCAGGCCTCTAGTTGAGTCTCAGCTTGTGCTGCCCTAGTGGCGCACTACCCTGCCAGGCAGGTCCACCTAAGGAAGTGGGACCACTTGCACCAAGCCCACCCAGTGCAGTGTGTCTGAGGGTCCTTAGAAGTGGAACATGGCCAGTGCCACACATTGACCCTCAAGATGACCAATGGTTACAAAGCCTTTCTAGTCTGTCCAATTCTACCTCCTGTAAAACATCTTTTATACCCATACACTTCATTCTGTCTGAATTCCCCCCAAGCCTAACTTTGTCTTTGGACTAAGGCACTTCCATGACTGTCTAGAAGGTTACCCTGAGTTTTCCCCCTCCTCACATCTCTGGTTTCCAGAGCCACAGGAGGCCAAAAGCGGATTAGTTTTGGCTTCCAAACTTTTGTGACCGACTCTGGTTTCAAGATACCTGAAAGATGACTTCTCAGGTGCCTCAAAACATTTGACAAGAGCCCCACTGGTTTAAGACTCCCAGGTAGAAAAATGTACACTGTTCAGTTACTGCCGTGCATGAGCTAAGATGATAAATTACGAGTTCAAGACACCAGCCCGCCCCGAGGCCTGTACCTGCACTTGCTGCTGCTTTGGTATGGCCTTGGGGGCTCTCCAGTTAGCATTCAAGGTCATGAGGCCAACTGTGTCCCACCTGCCCTGCCAATATCATTAGCCGTGTGCTTTTAGGAAAGTCCTGCTGGGCTTGCTCCACCCCATCCTGTTTTAATATAAAATGAGAAGGACGAACCGCACTCGTGGCTGGAGTCCTGGGATCGCGATCTCAGGTACAGACTCCCAGTCAATTAAACTCCTCTTCCTCCCCAATTGGTGTCTTGAGAAATCACTCCAGAGTAACTTCCACAACCACCTGATTATCTAGATGACCTGAGTCTGCCAAGTTGGGGGACATTCTAGATAAGGGCATAAGGTGGTTGCCAGGAAAGGTGCCGGTTTCTTTGCAGAGATTCACAAGGACACTGGGGACTTGGGTATCTGATCCCATTCTTCCCCATCTCACAGGGCTGACCAGGGACAAGTCACCCCCTCCCCCCTCTTGTTCCCCAAATCCAGAGGTGGCATTGAAGATCCGTTCGTCTTAGATGAGCCTCAAAGAGTTCTGGGACCCCACCTGAGCTCCTAGTCGCAAGAACCACTAGCGTGGCCCCATTTGAACTGGTAGCTCACGTCTCCGCGTGTCCTCTCAGGGGGATGGTGCTGCGTCCCTTGGGATCAGCTCTGCTCCATTCACATTAGACCCAGAAGAATGGGGTAGAACAGGCTAGCTAGCTGGCTGGGAAAAGGCTCGATGGCCCCCGAAGAGGATCATTCCCATCTAAAGGGCATCCTTATCTATTCAACCCACGCAGTGGCCTCTGCCAGGGAGGGCAATGCAGCTGTGCCCTAGGCAGATAGCAAAGCCCTCAGGAGGTCAGTCACCCAGAAGAGACGTGACAAGTCAGCACCAGAGGACTGTAGATCTGTGCAGGCTCCGCCCACACATGTCCCACCTGGGAAGGCACCAAACAGGTGCAGCTGAATGAGACGCTGTCATGAAAGTCTGCAGCAGCTAAAGCCAGTTCAAAGACAAAACCACCCACTTCATCAACACACAGACAGAAGAAAAAGCGTGTCCGATGGAGAGAAAAAGCCTCAAAGGCAGGATGGGACTGAAGGCAGCGCTGCCAAGTCCCTCCCCCTACTGCTGGCCACAGATCCTCCTGCACCCCCAGGTAGTGCTGAACTAGGGGGGAAGAAGAAAATCCCACCGGGGGAAGGAAGGCACAAGCCAGGGATGAGGCTGAGACCCCAGACAGAGCCCCCCATGCAGGTCCACTGAGCAGCATCTAGAAAGCCCGCGCCACAGGATGGTGCTTGGTGCTTCCTGCTATGCCTCTTCCTGGCCCCAATCTCGCGTGCAAGACGATGACGTGGACAATAGGGAGGACGCCAGCAGCCCGCCGGGCCCCACGAAGCCACTTTTGGGGCATGAGAAGAATGTGTTCAACTCTCAGGCAGACTAGCCCGTGCCTGAGAGCAGGAGTATTATCTGGGGCCTTAGCTGACCTGGAGACACAGCCTGCCTTGAGGGCTGCAGCGCCCTTAGAGGCGAGGCCAGCATCAGGTCACCACGACCTTATCTTCACCTCGGATAAGGCCAAGCCGTCAGTCTAAGTAGAGACGACCCAATTGGTCGCCCACGACATTTTGGTCGAGGGTATGTGGAAGCCACTCAATCAGTCGGCATCTGGCTAAAAGCCGCTATTATAGCATCACATGAATGACAGCGTTCGCTCGCTGTGATGGCTGTACTTCCTATAAGGATGCTCTCCAGGCAGAGGGTAGTCAAATGTTTCCTTTTAGAAAAATTCTAGTCCAAGGTCTGCTTTGTCATTTAAGTGTCTAAACCTGACATTTAGATGAGAAAAGGAAATTTGCGTATTGCGTACTTGCTCAAGAATTTTAGACATAAAGTCAAATATACTTTGTACCAAAGTCGATTAGGAAGTGTACTGCCCAAGTTGGGCAAGAGCTTGCGATGTAAGCATATGAACCTAAGTTTTTCCTAAGATGAAAGTATTTTAAGTACTAGGCATGGTGGTGCAAGCTTGCATTCAGTAATACTGCGAAGTAGAGACAGGTGGATGCCTGGGCTCTAGCAAGCCAGACTAGCTGACTGGGCCAGCTCCAGGACCCAGAGAGACTGTGTCCTGAGAAAACAAGCAACAGTACTCAAGGTTGTCCTTCAGCCTACGTGCGCCCGTGCTTGCATACAAAGAGTTTTAATGCTTCTCCGAGGGGTGGTCCAGCACTAAGCAGACGCAAAAGCAAGACCACGTGTTGTCTTTCTGAGGGTAAAGTCTTTGCGTAGTCTAAGAGCCTGGGTGCCCCAGTACTGGAAAAATAGAGGAAATTTGACAGATCAAAGAACTCAAGTATCGCGAGTTGCCGTGGATGAAGGGGACTCAGCTAGCAGCTGCTCCGCGGAGCATTCAACCCTCGAGCCCCAAGGAGCACGAGGTTTATCATGGAACCTACTGCAACTGTCGCCGCGAGACCCAGATATGGGAAGCACAGGGGGTGGCGGGAACAAGCCGGCAGGGTCCTGGGGTCACACCTCCCTCCAGGGAATGCTGAGTCATGTGCTCGAGTCGGGTCCAGGCAGAACAACAAAGGCCCCCCTCTAATTCCAGTTCCTGGGGCTCAGTGGTCCATGCAGGACTCTTCCGGTGGAGATCCAGGAGTGATTCTTCAACCACTGTCATCCAGCACTTAAGTCCCCAGGGTCACCTCTGTGGGGAGAACGCAGTCACCGTAACTGCCTTGAGTCACCGTAACTGCCCCAAGGCAGAAGTGACGACGTGATTTTCACCCCTTGTCCTATTATCCACCGTGACCCACAGAGCTGGGACACAGACACCATAGCGGTGGACACCAAGTACTGTTGGAAGCTTGACACAGTCCCAAGAGACTGATGAAAGTCAACCCTGATTAGGGGGGAGGGAGGGAGGAAGATGCTTTCCTCAGCGGTACGTCCACTGACATGGGATTCGTTGCAGCAGGTACCCAGGTACATGCCGTCAAAGACAACCCAGATGAAACCTAGCGGGCCACACATGCGAAACACGCACAAGACAAGCTGGAAGGAAGGAGAAGGGCATGAAACTTCGAATTCACTGTACTCTCATGTCTGAAAGAAATTAAAGCTTGTCACAACCTCTCCACGTCATCAGAAGTAGCACCGCTATATTGAGGCATACCAGGGACTGTCTCTCAGTCTGCACAGGGCAGGGGTTCTGTCCTTCAGAACTCAGAATCGCGAGGCCTCAGGCTAACACAGACCCCTTGGAAGCCTCACAAGCACTGCAAGCCTGCAATACCCTTGGGCTTTGTCACCTGGGATACGACCTTGCTGCCCAGCCCTGCCATGCTCGCCAAGAAGACAGTGTGGCTTCCATTCGGGTAGAGGATGCGGAGCACAGTCCACTCTCAGATCGGTGTGTCAGAGGCTGGTCTCCCCAGAGAAGCCTCTTTGGGGAAATCCCCCGGGGAACATAGACCTGCCAAGAGCTCTCTAGTGAAGAAATGCCACTGGGCGTCAGGTGGGATGTGACGAGCAGGCAAGATGTAAGTGGGGGGGCTACTGGCTATGGGAAATGAGGGAGTCACCAGGCAAAAAGGCTCCTGTTCATCCCATAGGCCAGAAGGATTTCGAGGAAGCATAGCACCCCAGATCTAGAGAGGACTTTGTGTCCATGTGCCCCGCATTCAGTCACCACTTACTCTGTAAATTCCAGTGTGACAGCTTGGATCATGAGTGATGCAGGTTGAGAGGTCAGACTGCCACCACCTAACCCAAGAGCAACTGTCACTAACAGTGAATGGTAACATCAAATGTAATGTAACATGAGAATCATCTCGATTAACATTTGAGTTCAAGCTTTTCTGCTGGGGGACCATCAGGAACTTAGATGCAATTCTTAAGCTTCAGGATCCACAGTGCAAAAGACAGTGAGGACAGCAGCCAAGTTCATCTGAAAGGCAAGACAGGGTCGTGTTTGAATCGATGGAGTGCTTGCTTGGCATGCACAACAAGGCGCTTGGGTTTGATTCCCAGCACCTCATAAACTAGGCATGGTGTGTCATGTATGCAATCATACTACTTGGGAGATGGAAGTAAGATCAGAGTCCAAGGTCATCCTTAGCTAAAGGAGTTTGAGGACAGCCTGGGCTATGGGAGATCCAGTCTGAATGAGAGAGAAAAGTTAAGATTCTATAAGGCAGTTTACCTGGCCTCAGAACTATGCTAGATGGAAAAGATCTAACCAGGAACGAAACTCATTACCTGGCTGAAAACTGGATAGAACAATGAAGGACACTTTGGGGCCGATGAGAGAAATCAAGACAGGACTGCTTACGGAGAGGTAAGTGAGCCGGTGACGTACCTTATCAGACTGTAGTTTGATCCCATTTCAAATACAGAGATCAGGAGAGAGAGCGTTATACCATGTCAATCATGACCAAGTGACGTGATCATGAGCTTATCTATGGATCATCTCCTTTAACAGAGTACCGTTACATTATCGGAAAAGTTGTGAGCACAGGCGGCTCTGGAGCAGTATACGAGGTATACTACATCTGATTGGTGTCCGCCAAGCACAATTCAGACCCTCTCACATCTATAGGACCATGAAAAATATACTTGACCTTTGGGCTGGTTAGGGTCAGGTGTCAACCTGACCATTGAGGATTGAGCCTGTGAGGATATCTATGTTTGAAGAATTAAGGCAAGTCCAATGCACGCATGGGAGAGATTGTCTAACTGATGTAGGAAGATGCAGCCCATACAGGGACGTTCCTGGATAGTAGATTAAGTGGGTAAGTTGGTTCGGTAGTTTGGCAGACTTTGGCATGTTGACCTGCAGTGTACCAACTGAAGGGGGTTTGCTCCTCAGTAATTCCTTGGGTATGGTCACATCCAGTTCCTTCAGCTCCTGGTATGGGTATGAGCTTTCCTGCCAAGCTTCACTGTAACTATAAACAATCCTATGCAAAAATAAACTACTTATTCCTTTGGTTGTGAATTTATCAGCAACACGCAACTGCCAACAGCCCTTCAGAGTTCACACTAGGTAAGATGTTTATTTGTGGACAATTCCAAAGGGGACGGCACTGGAAGGGCTGTGTGGTCCGTCAGACTGGACGAGCCAGCTGTCCTGTCCTTCTGTGGTACACACCATGGTGGGCAAAGTTCTCTGGGCCTGTAAGAGGAATTACAAGACACCCCCTCCTTTCTTAATGTGGAGATGGTCTAGGCTTTCCAGCAGGTGGAACCTGTCAGTGCTTTCTAGAATGCTTTCACCGCTGAGCTACCAAGAAGCTGGGCTCTTTCCCTTCATCGACAAGGAAACACCACATTGAAGAGTTTGCCAGCGAGGATTGTTTCTAGAATAAAAGCTGCTGGATCTCAGAGCGAAGAATCCTTTTCAGGGAAGGCCAAAGTATTTCCTTATTTGCATATTCAAGTAAGATTTTACGAAGCAGTTTCATCTTTTGTTTAGAGTTCAGTAAAACCAAGCAAGCCAAGAGTTTTCTAGGAATGAACTCTGGAGGTCAAGTAAGATACAAAAAAAAAAAAATCTCTAGTTCCTTCAAGACCATAAACTATTTGAGATCTCACTTCTTTCCAAGTTGGTTTACAACCAAAGCAGTCCAGAGTCTTGGTCTTGCTTAAATACAAATTTACCTTACAACTCACATGGCAGCAAGGTCTGCAAGGAGCTGAATCAGCCACAGCATGAAGGTGCCACAGTGACCAAGCCAGTGTGGTGTGTGTGTGTTAAGGACAGCGAGAAGACCCCAGCAACCCGTGACTGCATGGTCATCGCGAGTCAGTGTTGAAGAACAGTTTGTCTACATAGGACCAAGAAACCAACTCATTCCAGAGAAGAGCTGAATATCCTGCCATTGTATGCCAGTTGGGGGGAAGGGGAGACTCTCAGCATGGTGGGGGGTGGGAAGGAAAAGTCAGGAAGATTAAGAGTCAAGGCCAGTTGTGGCTACATGGTAGCTGAAGGGC
>JALPQD010000531.1:65678-174399 GCA_023101885.1 Typhlomys cinereus | reverse complement strand
GCAAAATGTTTTTAAATAAAGATAAATATATATGAGTGAAATAATGTAAGAACCTCTTCAAAGCTGTTGCCCAGGTAGTCAGAATTAATAGTGGGAATCATCTCCGTCAGATGCACACACCAAACATGTGCATACACTTACACACTTGCAGAGGCACAGATTCTACACTCATGTGTACACAAACATACATGTGCGCTTCCAGACAGTTTATATTCTCAGATCAAAATAGAACCACAGAGCGGGGATATGGCCGAGCCTACAGAGGGCTTGTCTAGCAGGCACAAAGCCTGATTCAGGACTGCCTGACCACACAATCTGGCATGTTAGGGATGTCTGTAATCACTCAGGAAGTGGAGGTGGTGGGATCAGAGGCTTAAGGTCATCCATGGCTTCATAGTGAGGTTGAGACCAGCTTGGAATACACGAGACCACATTGCAAAAAGAAAAAAAGAGAACTATATCCAAATGCAGTGCTTGGGGGAATCAATTATTTTGCTTTTAATATTTTCTTGATTTATTTTTGAGAGAAACAATATTATATATTATATATATATATATATATATAGTATGATATCAGAGAAAGAGAGGGGGAGATGAAGAGATGGGTCAGGAGTTAAGCCTCTGCCTTGCAAGCAGAAGGTCCTGAGTTCAGATCCCAGGTCCCACATAAAAACATCAGGCAGAAATGGCGGAGGCCTGCACTTCTGACCCTGGAAGGCAGAGCCTGGAAAACACCAGAGCAAAGCAAAGAGGAGGTGAAAACAATCTGGGGTGATTCCCGAAGTCACCATTGGACCTCCACAGTTCACACCTAGTGCCCTCTGATTCACATGGACACATATACAGACACACATAAAGACACATGTTAAAGAGAGAGAGAGACAGACAGACAGAGACAGAGACAGAGAGAGAGGTGGTCAGAAGACTTTCAGGAGACAATTCCTCCTTCTACCGAGTGGCCCTCCAAGGATGGAACTCAGGTCCCAGGTTTCTGCACAGGTGCTTTATCTGCCGATCCACCCCGATGACCCTGAGGTCATACAGTTCTTAAAGTGTCCTTATTGGGAAAACGTTAGAAGGCAGAGAAGTACTAGGAAGAAGATGTCGCCCTCCTGAAACTCTGTTCTGGAGTCTTGTGGTCAGCTCCAGGTGCTAGACAGACCCCTCAAAGGCCTCTGCTGACTAGTGTCACAGTTGTCCTTGCTGGACAAGCTAGGACAGGACCTAAGGATAGACGGGCTTTGGGGGGGAAAGGGACAAAACTATTATGAAAAAAAATGCATGATGAGAATTGGGCTCCATTTGGGCCCAAAGTAAACATCATCAGATGTTGAAAGATTCTAGTAAGGCTGGCTGGAGAAACTGGTCTTACTAGAATGTGGGAGAAACAATTACCTCTGGGGGTGGGGGAGGAGCGATGGTCAGTATATGGCTGGAGGTGTAAACAGGCCTGCGACCCAGCGGAGAGCACATGATGCCGTAATTGGGAGCTCGTGCAGGCCCAAGGCAGAGAAGACGGCATGTGCAGTAATGAACACACCTTACCTCGCCAGCCCTGAGCCATAGAATATCACACAGCTGGAGGAGTCCCAGGTGCAAATGACAAAAGAAGGGACGTGGCCCATGTGCCTGATGACAGTAACTGCAGAAATGCAGCGAGTTGTAAATTTTATTTTCTTTAATCGCCGTGGGGAGAGGGGGGGAGTTGGGTGTATGTACGCCACGCACGGCACACCAGGAAAAGCCAGAGACACGACTTCAGAGATCAGTTCTCTCCTTCTACCATGCGGCTTATAGGGATCACCTCTGGGCACCAGGTTTGGGGGCAGGTGGCACCTTACATCGCCAGCCTTGAGCCACAGACCATTATACAGCTGGAAGAGTCGCATGTGTGCCCAGCAATTCAAGGTAAAGGAAGGAGAACCAGGAGTTGAAGGCCCGTTTCAACTACATACTGAGTTTGAGGCCAGTCTGGATTATGTAAGACCCTGTGTCAAACAAAAATTCACCATTGCGTACCCTACATACGTGCACAATTATTCTCTGTCGATAAAGAGGAAAATGAAGATCAGTGTGGCAGTACATGACTGGTTGCAACCCCACACTCGACACTCAGGAGGCTGTCTGGAGGGCATGGTCCCCCCAAAGCAAAGTTTATTAGAAAGTAGAGGACAGCTCCCTGCAGAAAGGGAGGGGCTTCAAATGATTCACTCTTGCCTGGAGTTAGAGTTCATGGCCAGAGTGGGCTATTAGCAAGAACCAATACCTTGTCCTCTGCCGTGTGTGTGTGCGTGTGTGTGTGCGCGTGCGTGCGTGTGTGTGTGTGTGTGTGTGTGTGTGGTGTGTGTGTGGTGTGTGGTGTGTGGTGTGTGTGTGTGTGATGTGTGTGTGGTGTGTGTGTGTGGTGTGTGTGTGTGTGTGGTGTGGTATGGTGTGTGGTGTGTGGTGTGTGGTGTGTGTGTGTGTGTGTGTGTGGTGTGTGTGTGTGTATGTGTGTGTGGTGTGTGGTATGGTGTGGTGTGGTGTGTGTGCGTGGTGTGTGCTGTGTGTGTGTGTGGTATGTGTGTGTGTGCTGTGTGTGTGTGTGGTGTGTGTGTGTGTGGTGTGTGTGTGGTGTGGTGTGTGGTGTGTATGTGTGTGTGTGTGTGTGTGTGTGTGTGGTGTGGTGTGTGGTGTAGTGTGTGGTGTGGTGTGGGTGGGTGGGTGTGTGTGTCGCTGAAGGGCAAGGTGACGTCATCTTTCATTCCAGCCCTTAGAAGGCTGAAGCACAAGGATCTCAAGGCCAGTCTGGGCTACAGATCAAATAAACAAATAAAAAGCAGGACCAGCAAGATTAGGCTGGTCAGGTAGAGGGGATCTGAATTCAAACCTTGGAACCCCCACATGGTAGCTGGAAAAAAAAATTCTGAAAGTTAAAAGGTGTCCTCTGAATTCCACGCGCGCACAAGGCCTATTTTGTGTGTGTGTCTGTCTATCTCTCTCTCTCTCTTTGGTTGTTTTGCTAATAAATAAAATATTAAAAACTAACAAAAATATTCAAACGGAAGATAAACAGGACTTGGGATTATTTGTACCAGTGACAGCAGGTGTCTACAAAGAGCTGAGGAGAGAGACTAGAAGCAGGTGAGCCAACACACACACACACACACACACACACACACACACACACCCTTCATGTACAATGTTTTTCTGGTTTCTCCTTCTGTAATCTACCCTGCCCAGCTCAAGCAAAGGAATCCTGGGTCGCCTGTCAATGCAGGAGGGATTTGGGGTTGCCAAGATAAGAATTCTGTAAAACAAAAAGAATTCTGGAGGGCAGAAGGTTATACTGTATCAAAAGACAAGTGAAACAAGGAACGGTGCCCAGTCTGGAATGAAAGGAATTCTCCCTGGTCCATGCCATGCATACATAAACTTTGCTATGATGCTGGGGAGATGCCCAAGGGGTTAAGGCCTTTGCCTCACAAGCAAAAGGACCAGAGTTCAGATCCTGAGATCCCATGTAAAAGCTCTGGGGCCATAAGGCAGATACAGCAGCGATTTGTAATTCTGTCTGCGGGAGGGGAGCAAAGCAAGAAGGAAGTAGAGCAATCCAGGACGATTCCTGATGTCACCCTTGGGCCTCCATAGGCACACACGCTAGTGTCTTTTGCACACACACACACACACACACACACACACACACACACACATGCAAGCAGAAATAAAATAAAGCTAAGTAAATTGAAACAAATACTCCTTGCTGCATTATTGCACTTCCTAGCACCATTTGTCACTTTTCTGTAAATAAGTCTTCAGAGAACATATCTGTGGCTCTTTGACCAGGAACTAACAAAGCCCAGGCAGCAGTGACAGACAGGTAGGCACCTTCCTTGCCTCTTGTCCATCCCAATGTTCGTTCAAGCTGTGCTGGTCCCAGCTCACACTGCAACTCGGCAGGATCATAAGGAGAGAAAAAGTAGGTCCCTAGATGGCTATCAGTCTGTTCTGGTAAGTTCCCTGGGGGCTTTGACCTTCCCAAGTGACTGCAAGGTCACAAGTCTGCTCCTCCTTTTGGAGGGCCTTTCAGGACCTCTGTGTGTGTGTGTGTGTGTGTGTGTGTGTGTGTGTGTGTGTGTTGAATGCTCCATTGTCTTTGAACTATCAAATGGGTCCTAACCTGTTGCACCATGGCCCCTTCTTGAGATGGGCAAGAGGCTTTCCAAATTGAACTAAAAAAAAAAAAAAAGCCAAAGAAGCTGTCTTGAGAGACCTCACCCCTAGAGACAGGATGCCTTTGACCACAGGCTCACACCACAGACCAGCATCTGAGTCTGAGATAGTACAACAGGTGGCAACGACTTTGAAACTGTGGTGGAAATTACATACTGCTTCTCATCCACAGAACTCACTTGAAAGCGGAACACACAAGCCAGACCCTTAAACAACCTCTAGCGGAGCTATGTCAAGAGATCAGCCTACCTGGGATAGACACACAACCAACCCACGACCCTCAAAAGTGAGATGTTTGCCTGGGGCAGGCATAGGGTTTTCACCTTTTGAAATCCTGTATAGGTGTTTATTCCTACTACTAAGTGTAAGAGAAGACAACCAGAAAATTGGGAGACTTGGCTTTACATAAGCAGCTATAAGGAGTGGGGCTCACCTCCTCACATGCATAAATGGGTGGCAGAAAGACTGCTCGTATCTTTAGGTGTAACTATACATCCCTGGAAACCCAGGGACCAGATATAGATAAAAGAGTGCAAAAGGGAGGCTCTTAAAACCAATGTAGAAGGGCCCGAGAGATGGATCAGGGATTCAATTCTTTGCCTCCCAAGCAAAAGGGCTTGAGTCTAGATCCCCACATCCCGTATTAGAATGCCGGGTGGAAATGGTAGTGGCCTGCTTTCTAGCCCTGGAAATCCCAGAGCAAAGCAATAAGGAGGTAGAGCAATCCAGGATGATTCTGATGTCACCCTTGGGCCTCCACAGATAATCACACAAAGTCCCCTTTGTATACAAACACACACACATACACACACACACACACACAAATGTGAAAGTCTCTTATTCTGTAATCATAATCACTCCCACTTCTCTCAAGATAGCAGAAATAGACATTTCAATTCACCACCCCAGAGCCAAACCTGCTGACTCAGCAGGTGAATGAGCTGTTACCACACTGGACGCCGGCCAGTCAACACACCGCGGAGGCCTGAAGTCCACTGGCCTGGTGAAACGAGCCGCCTCACTCTGTACAGGGGCTGCCTCTCGGTTGAACGCAGCAGTCTTCACGCAGTGTGCGCATGCCGACTGCTAGTAATCGCTGATTTGGGTCCCCTCTGTCCTGCCTGATTCTACTTCCCCTGTCACTCAGGCATCGGAATAACTCCACTGGCCCAGGGAGTTACATGAGCTTTAGTCCGCTCATTGCTCCTGCTGGAAGAAATCCAGAGAAGTTGCATTCACAGCAAAACCACTTAATTCCATTTGCCAAGGCAGGGCACAATAGCCATGCTTTTTTACCCACAATCCTCAGCAACTGAGGCAGGATTAGTGGTCCAATGCTTTCACAAGAAGGGGGACATCGGGTTAATCGGATCCACCCAAATCACTAAATTAACCGTGTCAGTTGCTTGTAAAGTTATAGATGGGCAATGAATATCCATGATATCATGTGAAAAGGCCTACCATAAAAATGAAAATGGGGGGGAGCGCGGGGGGAGGGGGGCTGGAGAGGTGGCTCAGGGGTTAAGCTTCTGCCTTGCAGGCAGAAGGTCCTGAAGGGCCACTGTGTGTGATGTTGGCCCTGGGAAAAATGTAAAACAAAGCAAAACAAAAATCAGGGGTCACAGAGTAAATCCTATGTGGCATTATGTCACAGTTAGGCACAGGTTAGGCTTCAAAAAGGTTCTTAGACTTTCTCTGTCATATTCATCTATTTTGCTTAAAAATAGTTTGCGCCAGCAATGATCTATTATAATCAGAAAGAAGTAAAAGTGTTTCCCATTTTAAAAATTTTTATGTGAGACAGAGATAGAGACAGAGAGAGCGCATGCTACGGCTCATGGATGGAGGTCAGAGGACAATTTTGGAAGTTAGTTCTCTCCTTCCATCTTGTAGGCTTCTGGGGATTGAACTCAGGTCACCCAGTTTACCAGCAGGCACCTTATTTGTTGAGCCTCTCCCAGGCCCCCATGTTTCATTAAAAAAAAAAAATACATTCACAAGTAATATTGTTGCAGGAAAGTGACAAACAGCTCTGGATTTGCAGGGAAGCAATGTTTGTTAAGGTCCTGTGCAGCCCGGGAGAACGAATGCCTCTCTCCAGAGAGTGCGCACTGTTCACTTGTCTTTGATCCAGTATAACTTTTTGACCTTGAGAATTCTTACCCAGGCTGACCCAAACCCTCCCCCCTTTACAGATGGCCCATGCTTCTGGAGCTGCAGCTGGGTAGGAAAGATTACAGAAGCGAAAGCCGCAGCTGTGAGCGGAGGGTCTCACAGGAAGGAAACACTTCATCTCCCTCTCTAGATGTGCAGGATGGCTCTGTAACCTGGAGACAGCATCATTGTCTGTCAGTTGCTGGTATTTTCTCATGAGAGGACTGGAGAGATGGCTTAGAGGTTAAGCCTCTGCCTCACAAGCAGAAGGTCCTGAGTTCAGATCCCTGATCTCACGTGAAAATGCCAGGCAGAAATGGCAGCAGCCTGACCTTCTGATCCTTGAAGAAGCTTGGGAAACTCCAGAGCAAAGCAAAAAGGAGGTATCACAATCCAGGATGATTCCCGAAGTCACCCTTGTACCTCCAGAGACACACCATGCCTTCTGATACACGTAGACACAAACGAACACACACACACACACACACACACACACACACACACACACACACACACGCAAAAAATAAAATAAAATGACTAATGCATGAGGAATCGCTTTTTCTTTTGCTAATAACTTGTATGAAAATCCTTGTAATATTGATTGGAATGGGCAGAGGCAAGGAATAAGTAGGCATCCAGTAAACACAGCCATTATCATCCCAGCTATTATCTTCCAAGCCAAGAGAACCTCCTTTGAAGAGTCATTTGTGCCTCATTCTTTCTAGGCTTGTAATGTGTTGCATTTCGTCTGCATAGTTGCTGACAAATGACTATCAAATGGCTTAAGGGAACAAGAAATTTACTCCCTAACAATTACTGGTTACAATTCATAGTCCAGGAGAGCTCACACCAACACCAGGGCCAAGGGAACTGGTCACGCCATCACCATGTAATGGCTGAGAGAGGGACGATCCTTACTTGCCAGACCAGCATGTCTGGCCAAGTGTACAAAAGGATGCCGACTCCTTCAACTAGCCCTCTGTATTTTATTCCAGGGCCTGGTCCCATCCACCACAGGCTGGGTCTTCCCCATCAGCTAGACAATTTCTTGCAGGTTTGCTCCGGGCTCAACTGTTAATCGGAATTAACAGTTGGTATCTTCTTAGTCAGATGTTACACATTTACAGAGGTGCACATCTATACACACGTGTGCATACATACATATGCACACATCCATACAGTGTATTATTTCAGATGAAAATAGAATTACACCTTTCCACTAGGGGTGCGCGGTCCAGGGAGGACCCACTGCTCCTCTGGAGGTGACCTCCAATATCTATCAGGTTGGAGCCAAGGGCGGTGCAGGAACAGCAAAACTGAAAACAACAATCAACCATAATTTCAAAACATCAGAGACCCTACATTAATCACCTGGAACCAGACTAGCCAAACCTCTCCCCATCCTAAAGCTCAGGAAAACTTGCAGAAGAGGCGGACGGTAAGATTGTAAGAGCCTAAAATGGGGAGGAGCAACGATATACAAGATACTCCATACAACTTAGGGCTGCAGTAGCCATAATTGGACTTTGCATGACCTTCGCAATGACTGACATGTCAACGACCCCCCCGAAGTCTAGCATGGATCACAGGCACTAGGATCCTTAGAGGCAAGGGATTAACAGTCACAATAGTGTTCCCATACTAAAGGGGAACACAAGAAAGAGCTCTGGGTAATGCCACTGAGTCCTTTACACCTCACTAGAGTGGAGGAAGCAGAGGGAAGTTTGACCTTCACACTAAAGGATGCTTCAGGGAATGGGAGAGGAGAAAGACAGGGGCACTGGGAGAAAGGGAGGGAAGGGGGTAAAAGGAAGGGAAATGGGGGGTGGGTGCAAGGGGGACTGGGGAGGGGTGGAGGGAAGGAGGAGACGGGGTACTATTAAGTTTGTTTAATTGGAAAAATAAATAAATAAACATAATAGAAAAAAAAAGAAAAATCTGAAAAAAAAAGAAAATAGAATTCCACGGTTGGAGATAGTTCAGCCTGCCAGCCTGCAGAGGACTTGACTAGCACGTATGAAAGCCCTGGACGTGATTCCAGGAGTACATAACTAGCACGCTGGACACGTCTGTGATCCCAGTACTCGAGAGATGAAGGCAAAAAGATCAGAAGTTCAAGGTCATCTGTGGCTTTACAGTGAATTCAAGGTCAGACTGAAATACATGAAGCCTTATCTCAAAAACGATATACATGCAGCTAACTGTATTCAAATGCAAGAGTTTTGGAGGGTTATTTTTTAAATATTGTCTTGATATATTTTGAGAAAGGAGAGAGAGAGAGAGAGAGAAAGAGAGAGAGAGAGAGAGAGTCAGAAGGCCTTTGTAAGTCTTTCCTTCCACCATGTAGACTCCAGGAATGGAATTCAGGTTCCCAAGTTTGTGCTGCATTTACCGGCTGATCCACCTCAATGACCCTCAATTTGTACAATTCTTAAAGTATCCTTGCTGGGAATACGGTAGAAGACAGGGAAGTATGAGGAAGAGAATGCAGTTCTCCTGACACTCTGCCCTGGAGCTACGTGGTTGACCCTAGATGCTAGATAGACCCCTCCCGTCAAAGGCCCTTGGTGACAGTGTCATTCTTGTCCTTGCCTAGAACAAGCTGGAATAGGACCAATGGACAGATGGGCTCTGGCTGTAAAAGGCCAAAACTACTGTGAAAACAATCTGTCTTCGATGAGAATTGGGCTCCAATTTGGGCCAAAGATAAGCATCATCAAATCCTCAAAGCGTTGGCTGGAGAACTGGCCTCACGAGCAATTCCCTGTACACAATTCCCCCTGGTGATGGGTGTGGGGAAGTGGTTAGCATAGGGCTGGACAAGTGAGCACAGGCTGCGCCCTTGCAGAGGGCAAGTGGTCAAGTGGCAGATGTGTGATTCTCTAGGTCAGTCATCCCGCTGCTGGTAGCACGTGCGGAGGCCCAAGGCTGAGAGATCACGTACAGCAATGAGCGTGGTGATTTGACGTGCAAGCATCGAAAGACAAAGTGGTCCGCGTGCCTGGCGATAAAGAATTCCTGCAGAAATTGAGCCAGCCGTAGATTCTCTTTACAGAATAGGCTTTTTCTTCTACTTGCTTCTGTAGAGAGAGAGAGAGAGCGAGGAGAGCGCGCATGGGATGGCACACACCCAGCGTCAAGTCACGTCTGGAATTTGCCTTTGTCCCCACACCTGGGGTTGTCCTATGTGCCTGTGATCACAGCTCTTCAGGAGCTGAAGCAGAAAGATCGTAAGCTTGAGGGCAGCCCAGGTTACATACTGAGTTCAAGGCCAGCTAGAGCAAATAGGGAGCCCGTCGAGTAAGTCAGCCAGCGGCCCATGGTGCCACTGAATAGGAAAGCACTTACCCAGTGAGTCCGAGGACCTCGGTTCAATTCCTAGGAGGGGGCAGGGAGACCCAGCATCCTTCAACTCATCCCTGCTTCCACCTATTTTTCCTCTGTTTCAATAGTAGTTGCTTTTTATCTTTTTTCCCCTTTCATTATATGCATGTGCAGTGCTCGCGTGCTCATGGGTATGGGCACGAATGTGTGTGCAGTATTATTATTGCTATAGAACAAGGCCTTACACAGTATAGTCTGGCCTTGAATTTGCCTTCTGTAGTCAAGGGTGTCCATGACTTCCTGGTTCTCTCTCCTCTACCTCCTACG
Organism: Typhlomys cinereus; assembly: GCA_023101885.1. Classification (NCBI taxonomy): domain Eukaryota; kingdom Metazoa; phylum Chordata; class Mammalia; order Rodentia; family Platacanthomyidae; genus Typhlomys; species Typhlomys cinereus. Next base: position 164,382 of record JALPQD010000531.1, on the reverse strand, counting down.
CGCTTGAGATTACTACACCTGCCTCACAATGTTTTTTTTTTTTTAATTTTTAGTGTTTCATACATGAATATAGTGAATTTATTATATTTTGCATCTTAATCCCCAGTCCCATCCCCCCTTCTTTTCCCATTACACCCCTTCTTCTTCCCTGTCAGTTTCTCTCATACTTTCACATCTTTCAGAATGTGTGGCCCTCTGAGTTTGCCTGAGCACACAAGCATGAACGCTCATTATTCTCTTGAGGAGGTATAGGAGCTCTTGGGACCTTTCCCTGATATAATGGAATGTTGACAGGATAAATCCTACCGGTGTTGTGGAAATAAACTTAACTTCAGAAAATTTGCAGGTACAACAGCCTTGTAATGTTCAGAAGATAATATCTGGTTACACCCCAAGCCCCTTCAGGCTCTTATAATCTTACCACCTCCTCTTTGGCGCTACTCCCTGCGCCTTGGGGCAGGGCCTGGCTTAGATGTCCTTGTTTAGGACCCCAGAGTCCACAGTCATTTATTCGCTCACCTTGACCAGTCATGTTTTTCTGTAATGAACACCTTCCATTGCAGAAGGAAATTTCTAGATTGAGTGCTAAGTGCTCCTCCAATTTATGGGGATAATAACAAATGTTTAAAAAGCAGTTTGATATAATATCTTTATAACTAAATCTTAATAGTTGGCACATGCGTGTACGTGCACACACACACACACACACACACACACACACACACATACACACAGGGCCTATGTCCTCTCCTTTCTTAGATTCTTTTCCTGGTTTGCAGTACCAACAATATGAACTCTGCTGAAAGGTGGGTCTTCAATCCAATCAGAAATCTGTTGGTCGCCCCCTTGACATTCATGCCACTTTTACGCTGATGGCTGCCTCGTGCCAAGGTGGTTGCTTATTGCAGCTGACATATTTCACTCATTGATGACACCGTTGATGGTTTTTCTCCCTCAGTAGCTTGTATGGTACTTACTGGTACTATGAGGCTGTCCAGGAAGGAGAAAGCTTCCAGACCAGTTCCAGCTGGTAGTTTTTTTTTTTTAACCCGGGTCCTGTAATCAATACGTGTTGTGTCTTCAGCAATTTTAGGGCCTTACTATCAGTTTCTGGAGGGCAACAAAGAGCAATAGCAAAAGCCTTGCTGTTTTGGGGGGCCTCTGACATCTCTCTGATCAAACAGTTAATAGGAGGTATCACATATCTGACACTTGAAATGTTGCCTTATTGCCTGAGGGTTTTGGTTGGAGCATCAAAGGGCATTTTCCATTTGCCTATCTTCCTCTCTCTGTGTTCTATGTATAGGGTATGTCTATTCTCACTCTTTTTTTTAAAAAAACAAAAATGTTTTTTGACATACTAACAATATAGGAGGCTTCTATCTGATTCTGTCTTACAACCTTAGTGCTATTTGTTACCTCTTCAGCCCTTCATCTCCCGGCCTTAAGCATTTCCCTCAATCATTCCCTTTCCACCTTATTGCCTGTGATTTTTTTAAATATATCTTACCTTGTAAGGTCTTTACTCTATCCCTCCCTCTCATCCTTATTTAATGATCCCTTTCAAGTTTTCTGGCTCTTTTAGGCAATCAAAATTAAGTACATAGAGCACGCGTTCAATGCTAACATCTGCACATAAGAGAGAACATGCGTCATTTGCCTTTCTATGTCTGAGATACGTCACTCAATATTTTTTCCCAGTTCCATCTATTATCAGAAACTTTTTGTTTCACTTTTCTTGATGGCTAAACGGTATTCCACTGTGTATATATACATTTTCATTACCCATTCATTTTTTTGTTGGACCTGTAGACTGATTCCAGTCCTTGCTATCATGAATAGAACTGCAATTAACATATATGTACAAGTATCTATGTAATAATATGTACAGTCCTTTGGGAATACTCCCAGAAGTGATATAGCTGGGTCATGTGGTAGTTCAATTTTTAGCTTTCTGAGGAACTTCTATACTGATTTCCAAATCGATTGTACCAGTTTACACTCCTACCTGCAATAAATAAGTGTTCCCTTTCCCCTACATCCTCACCAGCATTTGTTGTTGTTTGTGTTCTTGAGCTTAGCCATTCTGAGTAGGATAAAATAATATCTCAGAGTAGTTTTAATTTACATTTTACTGATGACCAGGGAAATTGAACACTTTTTAAGCTATTTCTTTGACATTTGGATTTCTTTCTGAGAAAGTCTTTTTTTCAATTCTGAAGCCTATTTTTAACTGAATTGGTTGTTTTCTTGATAAATATTTAATTTTTTTGAGTTCTTTGTACATTCTGGAGATTAATCCTCCATCAGATACATAGCTAGCAAAGATTTTCTCTAATTATTACTGTCTGATTAACAGTTTCTTTTGCAGAAAAAGCTTTTTGATTTCATGAGGTCCTGCTTGTTAATGGTTGGTCTTACTTCCTGTGCCATTGGGGTCCTGTTCAGAAAGTCTTTACTTAAGCCTATCAATTCAAGTGTGCTCCCTATTCTTTATTCTAGGTGTTTCAGAGTTTGAGATTTATCATTGAGGCCTTTGAACCATTTGGAACTAATTTTTGTGTAAAGTGAACATTGTACATTTTTATATGTGTAGATACCCAATTTTCCAGCACCATTTCATGGACCGGTGAAGTAGCTAGTGGATAAGGTATCTGCTCACAAACTTGATGACCTGAGTTCAAACCCCCAGAGCCTGCATGGTACATGCGTATGCTCTCCCCCTCTCTGTCTGTCTTAGGTGGCTGTAGGCGTGTGAGCTTATATCTGGGTCCTCTGTTCTAACCCATTGATCACCGTGTCTGTTTTATGCTAGTACCATGATGATTTTATTATTGTGGCTCTGAAGTATAGCTTGAAAGCTGGTATGGTGATATTCAGTGTTCATATTACTTAAATTGTTTTGGCTAGTCGGGGCCTTTTATGCTTCCATATGGATTTCAGGATTGATTTTTCAATTTCGGTAAATTTTCAATTTACATTAGATCTATATATTACTTTTGGTAGGATGGTCATTTTCACAATAGTAATTTTACCAATCCATTAGCATAAAAGGTCTTTCCACCAAGTATCCTCTTGCATTTCATTTTCCCGCATTTTGTAGTTTTCGTTGTATAGGCCTTCCACTTCTTCGGTTAAGTTTATTCCAAGGTATATGTATTTTTTGAGGTTATGGTGAATAAGATTCTCTCATTTCTTTTCTCTTTCTTTCCTTCTTTTTTCTTTCTTTCTCTTTCTTTCTTTCTTTCTCTCTCTTTCTTTCTTTCTTTCATTCTTTTCTCTCTCTCTCTCTCTTTCTTGCATGCATGTCTGTGTGTGTTTATGTGTATCAGAGGGCACTGTATGTACCTATGAAAGCCCAAGGGTGATTTCAGGAGTCATCTTGAATTGTTCTGCCCCCCTCTCGCTTTGCTCTAGAGTACATACCCAGGCTCTACCTTCCAGGACTGGAAGTGAAGGCAAACGCCATTTCTGCTCAGCATTTTTTCATGGGATCTGAGCTCTGAACTCAGGTCCATCTGCTTGTGAGGCAGAGGTTTAACTCCTAGGCCGTCTCTCCAGCCTTCAGTTCTCTCTCTTCTGAAGGCTACTGATTTTTGTATGTTGATTTTGCAGCCTGTCATTTTACTAAAAATGTTTATTAGCTCGAGCAGTTTCTTAATGGAGGCTTTGTGATCTCTCAATTATAGATTCATATCATCTGTAAGTAGGGAGATCTTAATTTCTTTCTTTCCTATATGTATCCTTTGTATTTCCCTCTCTGCCTTATTGCTGTAGCAGGACTTCAAGCACAATATTGCACAGGATTGTTTCAGTCCTGACTTAAAAGAGAACGTGTTATGTTTTTCCCATTTAGTACGATGCCTGCCTTAGGCTAATGTTGTATATAGTATTTACTATTTTGAGATAAGTCAATACATGTAATTCATCACATAAAAAGACAAAAACCATATGATCACTGTTGCAGTCCGCCTGCATGGTTGCTGATAAATGACCATCACACAGCTTAAGGGAACAAGGAGTTTACTTTCTTACGACAGTCCAGTTACAGTTCTTAGTCCAGCTTGACGGGAGAGCACACACCAACACCAGGGCCGAGGGAACTGGCCACCATAACGGCTGAGAGATGGACAATCCTTACTTGCCAGACTAGCATGTCTAGCCAAGTATACAGAAGGATGCCGACTCTCTCAATCAGCTCTCTGTGATTTATCCAGGGCCTGATCCCACCCACCATGGGCTGGGTCTTCCCCAGCAGCTAGACAATCTCCTTCAGGTTTGAGATTTATGATTGATTTATGTATGTTAAACCATTCTTACATTTCTGGAACGAACCCGACTTAATCAAGTTGACTGATCTTTTTGATATGTTTTTGAACTCAGCTTGTTAGTATTTTAATGAGGATTTTTGTATTTGTGTTCATTAGAGAGATTGGCTGATAATTCCTTTTTTTTGGTGTTACTTTATTTGGATTGGGGAACAAAGTAATTCTGGCTTCATAGAAAGAATTTGGGAATGTTCTTTCCTTTTCTATTTTGCAAAATAATTTTAGAAATAAAAGTGTTAGTTCTTCTGTGAAGACCTAGTAGAATTTTGTGCTGAATCTATCCAGTCCTGGGACTTTTTTAGTAGAGAAATTGGTAATTACTATTTTAATTTAATTGCTTGTCATATGTCTGTTGAATTTTTTTTCATCTTAATTCCATTTTGGTAAATTGAATGTATTTTAAAATCATTTATTCCTTTTTTTTAAATATTTTTTAATTTGTTCATGTGCTTTAATTGTTCTTTATTATTATTATTATTATTATTATTGATTCAACTGTGCGTGTGTGTGTATGTAATGTGTGTGTGTATGTAATGTGTGTGTGTGTGTGTGTGTGTGTGTGTGTGTAGAACCATGGGCGAATTCGGGAACCACCAAGGATGCCTCCACCTCCTCCTTGTTTACTCTGCCCCGGGATTCACAGGCTCCGCCCTACCAGGACCAGAAACGCAGGCCGCCCCTGCTTCCGCCTGGCGTCTATACGTGGGGTCTAGGATCCGAACTCAGGACCTTCCACCTGCGAGGCAGAGGCTTAACCCCTGGGCCACCTCTCCAACCCCCATCTATTCCTTTTATATAGTCCAGTTTCTTGGAGTATAAATTTTTTAAAGTATTTTTTATAATTTTTTGAATTTCCTCAAGATCTATTTTAATATCTCTAATTTTGTTTAATTTCTAATTTTATTAAAATGGGTGTTTTCTTTTCTTTTAATTAATTTGGCTACAGTTTGTTAGTTTTATTTATCTTTTCAAAGAACCAGCTCTTTGTTTCATTGATTCTTTGTATTGTCTTTTCCAGTTCCAATTCATTGATTTCTGCCTGGATCTTGGAAATTTCTCTCATATACTGTTTTTAGGATTGGTTTGTTCTTGTTTTTCCAAAACATTAAGGTGTATCATTAAGACCTTTTTTGTTATCTCTCTTTTTAAAATTTTTTTTATTTATTATTTATTCAATTGTGTGTGTATGCGTGTGTGTAGGTATGTGTGTGTATGTATGTGTGGGTGTGTATGTGTGTGTGTGTGTGTATGTGTGTGTGTAGAACCATGGACGAATTCGGGAACCACCATGGACGCCTCCACCTCCTCCTTGTTTTCTCTGCCCCGGGATTCACAGGCTCCGCCCTACCAGGACCAGAAACACAGGCCACCCCTGCTTCTGCCTGGTGTCTATACGTGGGTCTAGGATCCGAACTCAGGACCTTCCGCCTGCAAGGCAGAGGCTTAAGCCCTGAACCACCTCTCCAGCCCCCTACAATACTGAATCTTAATTGAGTAATATGCAATCCAGAAGATCATTGCTTATAATATATCCAAGAGTGTAAAATCAAGCAAACGAATAAATTTTTTAAAAAAGACAAAAAGAAAGAAAAATACAAAAAATGTATGCTGCCCGTTGTTTACCTGTTTGGCTTGAACCAAAAGGTGGAGGTTCACAGAATTCTCTGGCTATAGAAAAATGCAGAGGCTTCTCTGTAGAGGAGGGGTGAAAAGCAGGGCTTGTTAGCTGTCCTGTGTTTCTTGGAATTCCGTGGAAGCCAAGAGTTTGTGAGTCCTTCCTTTGTCGTTCTTTGTACCTTCCATGCTCCAAGGTAGGGTTTTTAGAGTCTGTGGAAACTTTCTTGGTGGTTTGGGGGTAGTTTTACTTGCCACCAGCAGCCTGTGTGTTATTTTCTTATGTTGTTTAGATCGTTCTGAGAAACGGAGATGGCCGACACCAGCTCCGTTCTTCCTGGACTGCGTTTTCCCTGGCCAGGTAACAGCTGCGGCCACATTGAATGCAATGGGCTTTTCAGAGTTCATACTTGGAATGCACAGTTTGTCTATCCCTATCTCCCCACTGGGGTGCTGCGATAGTTAATCCTGGGTGTCGACTTGATCATATCTGGCGTTAACTAAGATCAGCTGTCAGGCCACCTGAAGAGATTGTCCAGATCAATACATTTACAATACAAAGACCAGCCCTAGATCTGATTGGAACCTCCCAATAGCAGACCAGACAAAAGGAACCATAGAACAGAAGACTTTGAAGAGGGACTCTCTGCTTCTTCGACTCTCCAGGAATCCTGCAGCCTTCAGCCATCACCCACTGGTCTACGGCACTGAGCAGCTCTGAGCCTCCAAGATATCTGCAGGGACTTAGCTGCCTCCAGCTTCAGCTACCAGCCATGTCTCCTCTGCCATGAAAGACTGTTTCTCCCCTCTGGAACCATAAGCGAATAAACCTCCCTTTCTCCCTCAAGTTGTTTGACTTCAATGCTCTCACAGCAACAGTTAAGAGTAACTAACTAAACAGGTGCTAAAGGAACCCCTTTTTTCCCTGGATTCCCGACTAACTGTGCATCTTTAGAAAGCCCAGGAGAGTTCTGCAGTTACAAGCCTGGGGCTGCCGGTTCTGTGGCTGCAGGTTCTGTGGCTGCTGGTTCTGTTCTGTTCTGTGGCTGCTGGTTCTGTGGCTGTGCTGTGTTTCTTTTCCTCCCCAGGTACCATGAATCAAGGTAATTGATTAAAAAAACACACACAAAAGAAAAAGGGAAAACCTTGGGGTTGCTCCCTAAGAGTTCTGGTGACCATAAAGGTAGATGGTAGAATAACCAAAGTTTCCTATTGTCTTACGGTTCTAACTCTGAGGTTGTTACTATTTTCCATCTTACCTATAATTTGCAAAATCCAGAATGTTCACTTTGTAATTAATCTCTTATATCCAGACCTCTGTGGGTGTGGGGGGCAGGTATGGATCAAGGATTGGGACTAAGGGATTGAACCCAGGACCTTGCATTTGCCAGCGAGCTCTCTACCACTGAGCCACAGTCCCAACCCTGATTCTTTTATTTTAACTAACATAGAACTCAGGGATTTTTTAGACGTGAACTTTCTGGGGAAACACATGATCTATGTTCAATGCTTTGGTTCTGCTACTGAATATTCTTTAGAAGACCATGAAAGAGAGAAGGAGAGAGAAGAGAGAGCTTCTTCCTCACCCCCTTTCCTCTCTTGCTGCAGTTCACACCCCATTCCCCTCCTAGGGACTGTCTCTCAGGATGGTCACATTGTCGCAGGACAATGACGGCCCCAAAGTCACATTCTGGGAGTTTCCAAAAGAAAGGGGAAGTTGGGCCGTGAAGCTGACTCACCCACAGCGGGCTCTGTGCTCTGAAGGGCTGTGGGCCCCGCGCGGACTTGAAAGGGATTTGGCGCCTTGGAAACTGCCGGGATTTCTTTTACTGTTTGTTTATTTACTGGTATTCCGTGTGAGTGTGTGTGTGTGTGTGTGTGTGTGTGTGTGTGTGTAGGTTTGGGAATCAAACTCAGATTGTCTTGCTTACTTGACAAGCCCCTTACTGACCGAATCATCTCCCCAACCCCAATATTTAAAACCAACAGATTATGGCAGGACTGGATTACTTTTCTTTCAAAAAAAATGTATTTTGCATGTGCGTGCGCGTCTGAGGGCACACGTGTCCATAGAGGCCCAAAGGTGATTTGGGGGCTCCTACCTCCTCTTGGCTTTGCTCTGGAGTTTCCTTGGCTCCACCTTCCAGGGCTGGAAGTAAAGGCAGCTGCCATTTCAGCCAGCCTGGCATTTTTGCACGGGCGCTGGGATCCAAACTCCGGTCCTCCTGCTTGTGAGACAGAAGCTCAACCCCTGAGCCACCTCCCCAGCCGCATGGATTACTTTTCTGAAGCGTTTTCATCCCTTAGCAGAGAGATCGGAGGAAAGAGAAGGAGGAAGAGGGAAAGTAAAAGAAAAAAAATATGTGAGTTGGAGAAAAATTGCTCATTTGATTGAAAAAAAAAATTTTAATGCACCTTTCTTCAAGACAGCATCCTGTTACACAGTCCAGGCTGGCCTGAAACTCTCCACCTCCTTCCCTACCTGCTAAGAGCAGGGATGAGTGTACCATCAAGCTTGTTTCTTTTGGACATATTTTGATGACAAGATGCAAGGCAGTGTCAGAAGTATGGCTTAACTAACCACACCAAGGTGAATGCCTCAGAAGCCAACGGTTATCCAGGCTGCTGTGCGAGGGTCCAGGCAGTGACCTGGCGGCCTGCGCAGGCCTGTAATCTCAGCACTAGAGAGAAGGAAGCAAGATGATCCCCACAAGTTCCACATCGGCCTGGGGTTCCGTAGTGAGACTCTGTTTAAAATAATCAATGGGGCTGGAGATATAGCTCCTCGGGAGTTTTTGTCTGGCATGCATAAGGCCCTGCATTCCATCCCTAGCACTGAATAAAGCCAAGGATGGGAACACACGCTTGTCACCCCAGCATTTGGGAGGTGAAGACAATTAGCAATAGGAGTTCAAGGTCACTTTTAGATGCATAGTTAAGTTTGAAGCCAGACTGGGCTACATGAGACCCTGTCTCAATAAATAAATAAAATAATAGATACATGTTAATTTATAAAAACTACATGCATGACATGCCCCGCGGCCCTGCGCTGCGGGCGCCCTTTCCACTTCAGAGACGGAAACGGAGCACCTGACTTTTGCCCCACAAGTGACAGCATTTTAATGGTCGGGTCTGGGTGGAGTGTGGGTGCTCGGGTAAGCGTCTTGGCCACCCTCACCCCTCTGTTGCACAAGAACCCCGTCCTCTGAGGTCTCGGTGCTCTGGGCGCGCTGCGCTCACAGGCTTTCGAAATGCAGCCCTGCGCAATCCCGGCGGCTGGAGCTTCAGTTTCCCAAGAAGGAGAAGCGAAAGAGGATGAGAAACCGGGTACCAGCGACTCCCGGGACAGGCGGGGCGGCGGGCCCCTGGAGGTGCCCTGCAGCCCTGGCGGGGTGACCACTGTGCGCGCACTGTGCGCGGCTGGGAGAGCCCACCTGGAGCCCGGGATGCTGGATGCGGGTCGTTGAACCCGCAGAGGCCGCGGAGGACTCAGGGTAGCTTCACACCCTTCCAGGATGAACTGATTTGTTAACCGATTATAAGATCGATCACACACTAGGCACCACTCCTCTCCTGTCCTCCGCAGAGGAGGCTACTCCAGGAGAGCCCTCTCCCGGCTCGCAGGCCCCACACACACATCCCACCCCCATACCCTCCCCCTCAACCAGCCTGGGCCACAGTCACCGTGCACCTTCAGGACCCGCTGATGAAGAGCCCCTTCCCTTGTCGGTAACCCGACAGATTGGAAAGACAGGGAAATTAAGGGGTTACGGGAAGGAAAGAAAGAAACCCTTCACTAGGAGTCTGGTTTCAGTTCTTCCCCCAGTTTGAGCCCGGTGCAATGAAGGGTACTTGTAAAAGACTGCGGCTACACAGACAATAAATATTCCTTTACATCAAAATGCATCCAATGAGAAGGGCTGAAATAGCAAAGAGCCATGCTTCGACCTAAGCGCATGTGACCAAGTGTGGCTTTTCTTCCTTCCCCTGCAATTGCAATGAGCAAGACTAACCCACCTGTGGCAGAAGGCACGTCTGTGCTTGCCTGGCGCAATCCTCGCCAGCCACCTGGGGTTTTCAGCTGATAAAGACTGCAAATCTATCTTTCCAAAACAGCTTGGGAGCTTCTCTATACTCTCCTTTATGGAAAGATAAGAGCGAGAGTGAGAGCGAGAGGGAGAGGGAGAGAGAGAGAGGTTTCTAGGATGCTTTGAGATAGGACTTAAGAGATAGTAGAGATTTCTGGAATGAAGTCCTCCGGCTGCTGTCCAGGGGCAGCTAGCTAATGGGGACACGGCATATCACAGTCACTTCCGTAGAGGGGAGCACGGGGCCTAAGCTCCCCTATATACACACAACCATCCAAGCAGGTCGTGTCACCAGCCTGCTGGCATCTTAGCCATCACCTTGGCACTGACCTGCGTCTCCTCAGTTCCAAAGAGACAAGGGAACTGGTCTTGGTGGTGCATCCTGGAATTCCAGCCATAGCCAGCACAGTTGAGACAGCTCGGGTATCCGAGGAGAGATTCTTTCTCCATGGCCTTGAACTCCTGACTTGAAACTCCTGATTCTCCTGCCTCCAACTGAGATCTGTTTCCTGTTTGCTTTTCTTGTCTTTTTTTTTTTTTTTTCATGCTCTGAGAAGACCCATGAAATGGGAGTGAACTTTGGTGGTGAACTTGGCCAAGATAGTTCAGTCATTTTAGGAAAATCACAAGATGGAGACAGCAAGATGACGCCGCAGATAATGTTGCACACAAACCCAGAGCCTGAGTTAGAGTTTCAGAGGCCACATGAGGAAGGAGAGAACTGACCTCCATCATAAGTTGTCCTTGGACCTCCCCGTGGGTTTTGCGCCATGCGCGTGCTTCCATGTTCTCTCTCCCTCTCGCAGTTCCTCTCTCGCTCACAAAAGTATCGCCACACACTTGCGTGGACCAAGACATGTCCAGGTTCTATCAGAGAGTGACAGCAAGACCCCGTTGCTAAAGCCATTTGCACACTGATTGCAGGGCGTGTGAAGAAGAAGCTGGACCTGCTCTGGAAGCTTCCTCTGCTGGGCAGCTTCGCACTACCAGCAGCTCTGCTGCAAGCTGCTGGTGGAGAACAATGAAGCATCTCATGCAGCTGTGGGAGCTGGGAGTTGTCATAGCAACCACGCCTGGTGAGAGGTGACCCATTGGTAGCATAAATATTTGGGGGTAACTGATTGCTCTTGGATTGGATTTAAAGGCCCACTTTGCAACAGGGACATGGGCATGGTACAGTCAGCCAGCCAGGAGCCTGTGGAAGGGGAGGCCATAGGCCGGGGGGGGGCAGGAGGAGGAGAACAGAACAAACCGACTAAAGTTGCAGCGACGCTGACCATGATGCAGACTGCCATCTGAACACCTCTCGTTGTGCCCATGGATTACATAAGTTCTTAGTTGCTCGGCCCAGAGCTTCCTCTTGCAATGGACGGTGTTTCATATAGAGAATCACAACCGATGCAAAGTGCAGAGGAGTGGCTTGGCTTCAGTCCTGAAGAAGAGGTTTTAATCACCCCACCCCACCCCAAGGCTCAGGTCCCGGAAGATGCGGCAGAAAGAATGTAAAAGTCTGAAGGGAGCAGGAACTCTTTTGTATTCACGTAGGAAACTCTAAAGAATAAAAGTAAACTTTCAAAAAGGGAGCTACAAAGAAAGAAAAGGGAGAGATCAAAATATGGGGGCTGGGGGGCTGGAGAGGTGGCTCAGGGGTTAAGCCTCCTCCTTGCAGGCGGAAGGTCCTGAGTTCGGTTCCCAGATCCCACGTATAGACGCCAGGTGGAAGCGGGGGCGGCCTGCGCTTCTGGTCCTGGTAGGGCGGAGCCTGTGAATCCCGGGGCAGAGTAAACAAGGAGGTGGAGTTCATGGTGGTTCCCGAATTTGCCCGTGGTTCTACACTCACACACACACATATATTCACACACGCCCACACATGCACACACACACAATTGAATACAAAAATAATAATAATTTTAAAAAAAGATACGTGATGGCAACCTCAGCGGGCAGCCAGCGCTAGATGCAGAGCATGGGGGCCATGCTGTCAGGTGTCAGCCAGCTCAGGTGGGGAACCTTTCCCTGGGGAGGAAGGAGTCCAGCTGCCGTTAGGTGCTATGAAAAGTTTCTCTGGATATACAGAACCTTCCGGGACCCTGGATACAGTCCCTTGTGCCCTGAGATGCTTCGGGTCCCGTGGTTGGAAAGACCAGAGCTATTTGTTCCAGGAAGCAGCGACCACTCTCCAGTGGCCTCGGCAGCCAGACCTTCTTCACCCCCAGATACTGCGGGGTCCAGGGAGGTGCTTGGGAGTCCCCTGGCTGGGCCGGGCAGTTGCCAGTCAGTGGCCCCGTGGTGCTCGGGTGCCCTGCTCCCTGCTGGCCCAGGCTCTTGGCGTCCCCCACTGGACGTGGAAAGTGGACAGGGCTCTGCAAGGGAATGCTGAGCCAGCACGCCTGTGGATACCTGCTTCGCTCACACGGGCCACTTTGCAAGGGCTGGGACAGCGTGCCGCTGTCCACGCCCTCTGCTCCGAGGCCACTGAGTGACTCCCTCCAACTGCTGGCTTCAGCTGTTCTCAGGGTCTGGGCTCTAGACCCTCGCATCCCAGCAGCCCCAGCGCAGCCCCTGCAGGATGGGCATGGAGCCACAGAGAGAGAACTGTCCAGCCGCTGGCATGTGGGGCTTCCCCCTGGCGAGGGGATCCCTGGCAGAGCTGCTTCTCGCCGTGGCTTTCGTGACCTGTAGGACCCAGAGGGCTCCTCCTCCTGCCAGCCCACCTGCATCTTTGAGGGGTCCTGTTGCAGCAGCCTGGGAACCTGTTACAGTCCCAGGAAGGAGGCCATGTGCGGATGGTGGGCTCCATCTGCTTTCTCCAGCGGGCTGAGCCGTGTAGTTTCCCGGCAGCCACTGCAGACCCAGAAGAGCCCTCAAGGGGAGCGACTGGGTCCCAGGGAGTCATGGTTGCCGAGAGTAGTGTGACAAGACTCAGCTGCACCGGTGCCCGGCCTACAAGGCTGCCCGGCCCGGCCCTGCAGCACTCTCCAGCTGTGTTGCAGATGTTTCCTTTGGGTCGCTCCTAATTGCTAGAAAGCCGGTTTCCCGGCCTGGCACAGGAATCCTTTTCCTGGCCTCCCGGGTGCCTCTGCGTGTGTGTAGAGATACTGACCGGGTCCTGCGTGGCCGGGACACGCCCTCCCACGGTTCTGCCCCCCCTCCCGGGGTATTGGAGACTTTGAGCTCTGTTGTAGTCACAGATCATTACGCCGTAATTCTCATCTGTACAAACACGGCAGGCGTGACCTTTGACCAGGGGTTGGCGAATGTTCCCCTGGAGGGGTGGAGAGTAACATTCCAGACTCCGCAGGCCACAAGCAGTTGCCCCAGTCTGCATATGACCACGTGGGGGGGACGCCCCCAGAGAACTTCACAAGCAAGTAGGTAGCAAGGTTGCGGCTTTTCCAGAGGGTAGGTATAGAATTGCCACCAGATCCAGCAGCTCCACGCTGGCGTATGTCCAGAAGAACCAAAGCCAAGGCTTACCAGACATTCATACCCAAAGGTGGTGTGTTATTTCCTGGAGCGGAGAGGCGGGAGCGGCCGTGTCCTTCAACACACGGGTGGGTTAGCCACATGTAGTCTAGTCATAGGCTGGAGCATTACTCAACCATGAACATGAAGTCTGGGTTGTGCTGCAGCCTGAGCAGGTTTTGAAAACACACCCAGTGCAATCAGCCAGGTGCAGAGGACAGACCAGTTCAGTGCCACCCACGCACGGTGCCTGGAGATAGAAGGACGTGGTAAAGCTGGTGGGTACTGAGCCCAGTGCCATGATGGGGAAGATGAGAGCGCCGCGGGTGGAGAGGTGGCATGGCTGTGTGTGTTACACCCGGTGTCTATGCTCCTGAGTGGTTAAGCATTGACCCGGGTACTTGGTGGACCAGGTGTCTAGTTGCATGTGGCCTTGGCCAGCACCTGCTGGAGACTGCGTGGCCTTGGGGGTTAAATCTGAGGTTGGGTTTGTGAAAGATGGTCCTAAACGGAGGGTGGGTGAGTGCGGTGTGGATGGAAAGCTGCAGTTCTCCGTCCCGCCCGAGCCGTTCTTCGCACAGACCTATTGCTGTTCACCTCCAGACCTGGGCGCTCCAGCAAGGACCCGCTGCTGCCCCTAGCCTCCAGATCACGGTGGTCTCTGTTCTCACGTGACCCCATGTGCAGAGGCAGGTCTGGACAGCATAGGCTGCAGGCTTTGGAAGATCCAGCATTTATTATGTGATCCCGGTGACCTCTGCACGCATGCACTGTATGTGCGTTCAAAGGTGACCTCTGCACACATGCATTGTATGCACATTCAGAGACCTCTGCACGCGTGCACTGTATGTGCATTAAGAGACCTCTGCACGCATGCACTGCATGTGCATTCAGAGACCTCTGCACGCATGCACTGCATGTGCATTCAGAGACCTCTGCACGCGTGCACTGTATGTGCATTCAGAGACCTCTGCACGCGTGCACTGTATGTGCATTCAGAGACCTCTGCACGCATGCACTGTATGTGTATTCAGAGACCTCTGCACACATGCACTGTATGTGCATTCAAAGGTGACCTCTGCACATATGCACTGTATGTGCACTTGGAGGGAACCTTTGCATGCATGTACTCACTGTATTGCATTCAGAGGCCTTGCACACATGCACTGTTATGTGCATTCAGAGACCTCTGCACGCATGCACTGCATGTGCATTCAGAGACCTCTGCACGCGTGCACTGCATGTGCATTCAGAGACCTCTGCATGCATGCACTGTATGTGCATTCAGAGGCTGTTGACTGGAGGCTCAGTATCTTGTGAGGCTTGTGTGTCTGCTGCACACATGTGCATGTATGTGCATTCAGAGCCATTTACATCCTGGCCAGAGGCTCTGACTGAAGGGGCAGGGGGACCTGAGGGGCAGGGGGACCCCGACTGCAGGCCTCTCACGCTATCAACTCTTCCAGGGAGCGCATGGAGCTTCTGGAAGAAGCCAAGAAGATGGAGATGGCCAAGTTCCGCTACATCCTGCCGGTATACGGCATATGCCAGGACCCGTCGGCCTGGTCATGGAGTACATGGAGACTGGCTCCCTGGAGAAGCTGCTGGCCTCCGAGCCGCTGCCGTGGGATCTGCGCTTCCGCATTGTGCACGAGACGGCCGTGGGCATGAACTTCCTGCACTGCATGTCCCCGCCGCTGCTGCACCTGGACCTGAAGCCCGCCAACATCCTGCTGGATGCGCACTACCACGTCAAGGTAGGGACTCCTCGTGCTGGAGGCAGCCTGGGTCCCCGCTGCAGGGAATACCGTGATGGGTAGCTGGCCGGCGACCCTCGCCAGCCCTGGACTTCTCCCCCACATCCTGGCAAATGGCTAGATTCTGAACACCCTTGAAGCAGGACTTGGGGATCCTCGGCTTATTGAACTCAGATTAGAGTTTGGGGCACGAGCCGTGAGATATCAGGCCTTCCGAGGAAGAGATGCGTTTTCAGTCGCTGGTTCAGGGCTGGAGGTGGGGGGCTGCGTTCCTGGACACAGGCTGTGCAGAGGATCCGTGTGTCTCTGCGTGGGGTCTGTGGAGGCCACACTGCGTTAAGCAAGGTTTACTAGACGCTCCTTTTGATTTCTTCGAGTTTGCAAAGCACAGTGTGTGCAGCTAAAGCACATGCAGTGGGTGCTGTTGGGTTTTGCACCAAGCTGTGTTGCTTTGGCTGTTTTTCCTCTGTGTCTGGGATAGCCCATCCTTGACATCCAGGGTGGCAGCTCTTTCTCACATGACATGCACGTGACCTCCAGAGGCCCAGGCCACATGGCCACACTGTCCAGAGGCTGAGGATAGTTGGCTCACTCTGTCGGTCATGTCCCTGTCGTAAGGTGGATGGGCCTGGATGAGAGACAGAGCCCGGGTGCATGGTGACCAGACTTGGACAAGGCAGAGATTTGAGGAGTGGACAGCCAGGTGCTGGCCATCTTAGAAAGAAAGGACTCCATGTCCAGAGAGATTGGAGAAAAGAAACGTCACCTCCAGAGACGGGAACCGAGGGAGGGCCTTTCATGGCAGTCAGAACTGCGAGGTACCAGCTTGCCGCCGTTGCTGGAGCACGACCTGACGCCAGTCGTTGTGACTTGCGTACCACACAGCGCCATGTGAGCCGGCTCCTTGGGGCTTAGGCTTGTTTGCCTGCTCTAGGTCCTGTGGCCGCCCGCTCTTCCCACCAGTGCAGCCTTGGGGGCCCGGTGGGTCATTGGCTTTCAGACATGCCACCTGTGCCAGAGGAGAGAATGGTGACTCATGCCTGCTGTGTGCCAGGGCCTCTTCTTGGAGCAAGCGTGTGGCACGGATGATGGCCTTGGAGGGTTGATGCGTGGCCTCCATCCAGTCACACAGCACAGGGCCAAACGTCACTCAGCAGCCTCCAGAGTTTCCTCGTTCAACATAGCCAGGAACCTCCCCTCCCCCCAACACACGCTTGTGCCTGACAGAGGGTTGGGTGCGCAGACAGCCCCCGACATACCTGAGCCCATCCAGCTTCACACGGGGCGGGCTGTGCTACTGTGCATGCAAGTGCGGCGGAGAAGAGCCCTTAAAAGTCACGGAACGTTCTGGGCATCCGAGCGGGGCCCACGAGGCCGGAGGCAGTCAGTGCTGGATGAGAATGGGGGGTGTGCGAAGGCTGGGTTCTGTCTTTAAGGACTGCTAAACTGGGAGCTGGGGGAAGCAGGATGTGGGGGCACCTGCAGCTTCAGCTCCGAGGTTCACCTTACACCAGGGTCTCTGTCAAGTCTCTAGACTGCCTTGATAGACACTTGTCCGCTTGCTGCCTGCCTCTCAGAACAGACACATGGGGTTTGGGGGGACCGTGGTGTGCTCCCAGGAGGACTCAGTGGAGGCCTGTCCAGATCTTCATCCTTAGAGGTGGCAGCCAGTGGTGGCCTGGGGAGCAGCTCCCCCCAGCTTGTTGCCTGGGGGTGGGGGAGATGGGTAAGGAGACGCTCTTCCCTGTGTGTTGTCGTTGGTGTCTGTGAGGTTCGCGCACATGTTCTGAGTGTACCAAATACACTCCACGGGGATGCTTGGTGAGACCACGAGGCCTCAGCCGCTGGTCGATTGCCCTTTGGGGCCACGTGCTGACTGGTGCTGCCCAGCTAAGCGTCTTCTCAGCTCTGGGCATGCTGTAGGTGCTTAATTAAGGCTTACCCAGTGAGGAAAGGGGGCTGTGCTTGGAAAGCCCGGGCCGGGCTGTTCCTACAGGCCTGCAGGCCTCTGTCTCTACCCTGCGGGGAGTTCTAGTTTGTTCCTCTAGAGTCCCCCTGGCTAGTGGGACAGGGGTGCTCAGTTTTCAGCAGGAAGGGGCTGAGGCTCTTCTCACAGGCAGGCTCTGTGCCTGAGCCGCCCTGGAGGGTCTGTTCCCGCTGCTTTTGACTGATAACAAGCTGAAAGGTGAGCTTTTAGACAGTGGAGTTTCTTTGATTCTTAGAAGCAGCTGCCTGGGAGGGGTAGGCGGGGCTTTAGGGCAGCTTCTCTGCCCATGGGCCCTAGGTTTCTGGGTTGGGTTCGCTTCAGTCAGACCCTGCAAGCTTGAGGCAGGGCCCCCAGCCATTCCGCCCTTCGTCCCCTCTGCGCTTTGGGAAGGCGTTGCTTTTCTGAGCGGCCCCGTGTGCCAAGAACACCAATTACCCAGAATGTCACCCTGTTAGCTGATGTCACTCCGTATTGAGTACACTAACTCTCTGAGTACTGTTGGAAGGAGAGCGGGAAGTACCCCAAGTACCGACGGAAGGTGAGCAGTTCCCAGGTGAAGGAGCTCAGGCTGCGCCCACAGATCCAGGCCGCCCAGAAGAGACCTGGTTAAAAGCCCTAGCATGTGCGAGGCCCTTCCTATTGCGTCCAAAGGTGACTCTTTAAGCAACACAGGGTCTTCATGGTAGTCTACTCCAGCTGGCCCTTAAGTAGGAGCTCGTGGGGACCCCTGTGACCCCTGGATGCTTTAGGGATACTGAGTCAGGTGGCAACGTGAGAGAGTGTGTGACCCACGAAGTGTCGGGCACCTGTGGCTGAGAGCTGAGGAGGAGGCCGCCCTGGGCCTGGGCAGCGAGGGAGAAAGGCCATCCCAGGGGCTCCTGCACCCTGGCATGCCTGCAACCCAGACTCAATGCCTGCCTGCTCACCAAGGGTATATGGAAGTGGAGAGCTATATCTGGTGTGTGTATGGGGGTGTCAGGCAGGGATACAGACAGAAATGACCCAGGGCTGAGGTCACCAAATGCTTCTGTGTGTGTGTGTGTGTGTGTGTGTGTGTGTGTGTGTGTGTGTAAAGAGGGCTCTGTGTGTGCTTATGGAGGTCCAAGGTTGACATCGGGGATCATTCTGGATTGTTCTACTCTTTACTGCTTCGCTGTTTTCCAGGCTCGCCTTCCTGGGTCACTGCCATTTTACCTGGAGTTTTTATGTGGGATCTGGGGATCCGAACTCAGGTCCTTTGGCCTGTGAAGCCAAGGTTTAAACCTCTGCGCCTTCTGTCCACTCCGAGGCCCCCAATTTCTGAACGTGAAAGGTGTCATCCTGCCGGTGGTAGCTGTTAGTTGAAACTTCTCTGTCCTTAAACATGCGGGAAAGGTGCACCGCACGCCGTCTCCTGGTGACCGCTTCGTCACGGCGACTGGCAGTTTCTGTCCCGGAGTCAGGGGGCGTCTCCTGAGACTTTGGAAGCTTATGGAATCAGCAGGAAAGAGGGAATCCAGAACAGGTGTCTAGAGCAGCTGAGCCAGGGCTGTGAGACTGGCTCAGCCTGGTGGAGACAGGAGACCAGCTGAGTCCCGGGGTGTCCTCCTGGGGCTCCCACAGCTGTCTTCAGGGTCCCTTAGTCACCGCCCGATTCTTCCTGTTGTGCAGCGGTGCCAGTGCCCGTGGGTTCTCTTCATGGGCACGACCAGCCTGCAGAGTCCTGACTCAGCCCATTTCCTGTCGCTGCCCGGGTGTGTTTGAGGAGGAGTCCGGGAGTGAATTAAAAGGCTTACAAACCTTGAAAAATTGAAAGGGGCTGTTTCCACAAGTGTTAGGGGGCCCTAAGGTGCCAGCAGGTTGGGGCTTAAGCCCACGCCGTGCTTCAAAGGGTCTGGTTTACACCAGGAGGTGGGGGTGTGGGCAGGAAAGGGGTGCCGTCTTGTGTGAACCGTGAGGACACTTGCCAACGGAGACCCACCTCCCAGATGAACTCTGGAGATCAGAGATGGGTCCCACAGAGGCTGTGTCTGAGGCTCTCAAAGCCCATGAACGTGCAAAGGTGAGGTCACCGTGTTGGAGCAGCCAGTGCGCTCCGGGAGGCGATCAAGTGCGTGCTTCGCTCGCTTTGAAGGACCTGCTGGCACTTGTAGCCCTTCCAGCTGGAAGGTTGCATAACCGGACTGACGGACCAACGGACGCCCCAGCTTGTCACGTGGCCGCCTTGGCCTAAAAGCCAAGACTGTGGCTGTCGGATCGCGAGGCCTTCAGAGCGGGACTGTCCTTCTTGTGTTGGCGCATGTCTTTCTTTACTGTGCCCCTCAAGGTATTCACATGTGCTGTGCCCCCGTCCGTCCAGGTAGCGGCTCTGAGATGCTTCTGGGCTTTGCTATGTTGCAGTACCCCCAGGCTTCCTGGGGGCCCAGAGCAGTAGCTGGATCGAGCTCCTGTGACGTGTGTTGGGGAGCTGCCTGCCGACATGGCAGAGGGAGATGTGGAGGAAGCTCGCCCGACTCCACGGAAGGCTAACGCACCTCCCTCTGGCTGGATTGCAGATTTCTGACTTCGGGCTGGCCAAGTGCAGCGGAATGTCCCACTCTCACGACGTCAGCATGGACGGCCTGTTCGGCACGATCGCCTACCTCCCTCCGGAGCGCATCCGGGAGAAGAGTCGGCTCTTTGACACCAAGCACGACGTGTACAGGTGTGTGACCTGCCTCCGCGTGCCCGTCCCTGTGGCAGGCTGGGGATCCACAGTTCTGGGTGCCCGTCAGCCGGGGGGCTCCATCCGCATGCCAGGGATGGTGTCTTTGGGGCTCATGAGTCTAGGTTCCCCGGGCTCACGGGAGACCTTTCTTTCCTGTGGGCTGTGCTTCCGAGGGCGGCTGCTCCCACCAGGTGGAAGCAGTTACAGGAGCAGGTCCTGTTTCATTGGAGGAACCCGCTGCTGTCTGTAGCCCGTGGTGTCGTCATGGGCTCCGGTTCTGACTCTCCAGCTCGGTCAAAGTGAGGCGTCACACCGACGCCTGCCCCCGAGGAGGCACGTGGGCTCCCACCCAAGTCAGTGTGGTGGGGCACAGGCCACGCCCCCGCCCTTTAGACTGTGAGGTCGGAATCACAGGGCATCTCAGAAGGACAAGGCTAGCGCATCCTGGCCCGGCGCATCCTGGCCCGGCCTATCCGGCGCTGTTTTGTCATCCTCCTCCCGGCAGACTGGTTTGACAAAAGCCATTGTTCCCGTGGCTTGCCAGGCCTTTGAGCAGCGAGTCCTCTGGGGATGGCCCTTTGGGGACACGTCGGGGCTTGTCGGAGTTCGGGGAGAGTGAGGTGCTGTTTACTTTAGTTGGCTTTCAACTTGCGAACTGCAAGTCTCAGCTCCCTGCCAGCGCGCGCTCGCCTCTCATCAGACGCCCTCGCTCCACCTTGAAGTCTCTAAGTTATAGGTCGGTCCCCTCGCGGTGCACCTAGAGGACTCTATATAAATGCATGTCCCCCAGCAGCTAAGAGGAGGCTTGGAACTTACTCAGTTTTCTTTACTTACATCTGCGTGTGTGGGGGGTACATTCACAAGGTGCGGATGTAAAGGTCAGAAGGTAACTCCTGGAAGTCGTTTCCTTCTTCTGCCTGGTGGGTTCGTGGGATCAAACCCAGCTCACCAGGCTTGAGCTGCAAGCGCCTTTACCTGCCGAGCCAGCTCACTGGCTCTGTGTGTTTCCTTGACAACCTCCCATGAACCTCAGTGGGCCTCTTGCAGGCGTGTTTTGATTGGAACCTGATTACAGCCATGTCAGAGAGAAGCAGAGATTGGCGAGAATACCCTGCGGGTACCCAGAGGCCTGTGGGGCGGGGGTCCCCTCATGTGGGATGACAGTTCAGGGGGCCGGACTCGCAGCAGAGTAGCACCCTTTCCTCCTGCTCTCTGGAGGCCCCAGTTCAGCTGGCCGAGTTTGGGGTGATGGGAGGTTTTCTCAGGCGGTGGCTACACACGAGAACGCTCGCGCGTCCTTGGGGCTCCGGCACCTGGTGGACCGATGCCTTTGTTCCTCTTCCAGCTTCGCCATCGTGATCTGGGGTGTGCTGACACAGAAGAAGCCGTTTGCAGGTGCGTGGCTCTGTCTGTCCTCTCCCTTCCCTCCCCCTTCGCCGTGCCTGGAGTCCGCTCCGTAGGTCTGTGCCTCCCCGGGCCTCCAGGCGGGTAGGGAGCGCTCAGGACCCGCGCCTGCCCTGTGCCATGCTTCAAGTCCTTGCTGAAGTGCCCACGCAGCTCCTCCCCTGACAAGAGCCCCCCGTGGTATCATTCACATACAGGGCCAGACAGGTCTAAAGGCCGCCATGTTTTGGTGCCAGTCGGTGTTTTGTCCGTGGTAAGATTCACGTAAGAAAAGCTCTAGGCGCGCTGTTTTTAAGGGTGTACTTCCTTTACATTTAGTCTAATTCTAGTTCTCTTCTGAGCTGCTGATAAATCCTCGACCAAACAACTGAGGGGAGCAAGGAGTTTCCTTCCGGCTGGGTATGCTCAGCTGTGTCTCATCAGTACTCAGGGGGCTCACGCCAACCTCGGGGGAGCTGAAGGAACCACATAGCACATCCCCGGGACTTGCTGAGGGAGGGCCACACTTTTCCTCTTGCTGGAGTGCGTGCTCGCCAGTGTGCCAAAGTGCTGAACCAGTTCTATCTCACCCACCTGCCACGGAGTGTGGCCCCACCCACCACGGGCCGGTCCTTCCTACAGTCATTAAATGATCCCTCACAGGCTTGCGAAGCGACTGCCTTAACTATTAATTCTTCACAACTGTAACTGAACCTTCAGCAGTCAAGGCGACACCTCTGTCCAACTGGCTCAAGTACATTCATAGTAAAAGCGCCACTCACTCACTCTCTAGTTCTAGAACATTCCTGTCTCCTACCCGGGGCTCCATGTCCGTTAGCTCTCCTTATAGATTCGCCTCTTCTGGACTTCCTTTGTACCTGCTTTCCTCTTTCTATTCCTCCTTTCCAGAAACTGTGGTAAAATAACACAACTCAGCCCTCCTCTCTCACTCCTGTCCCTGGAGTAACTTTTTGTTTGACCTCGGTGGCCTTGAACTGTACTGAGAAGACAGTTCTTTTTTCCTTACTGGACACTCCACTTGTATGATTAGGCCAAAGATATTGGGAAATAGAGGTCTTGCCAAGTATGCATTGAGTCCCAGGGTTCAAACTAGTAAGAAACAAAAAGACGAATATAGATAAATCAAAGTCAGGGAGAGGCCCTCTGGTCTGGAAGCCTGTTGCTGGCTGAGGCCCAGATTTGGGGTTCAGGTATGGAAAAGAGGCCAAGGCAAGGGAAGGTCCTTTGAGTACAGTAGGACTTAGAGCATGCTGGGAGCTCGTTAGCTCCCAGCAAAGAGTGGGTCAAGCACCGTCTCGTCCTATCACCCTCCCTCCCTCCACGCGCCCCACACGAAGGTTCATGGTCTGAATTCTTTTCGGTGTGGCAGCCTGCCAGTTGGATGTGAATTGTCTGATAGACGTGACACCCTAGCCCAGTGCGTAGTGTAAGTGTGGAGAATAGAGGCCCTTGGGTTTTATTGCCTTCCAGATAGGGAGTTCAAGGTGCGGGCTCCCCGGGTGTCCCGCAGGCGCCCCCAGGGCCAATCAAGGTGCAAGTACCGGAGTGTCCCGCCGGCTTTTCCCGGCCAGCTGTGGTCTCAGAGAATGTTCCTTGCATTTGTTGGGTTTAAGAAACTGGACTATTGTGGACATAACCTGCAGATCCTGAGGAGATAGGCGTTGCCCAAGACGTAACGGGGACAGAACCAGGAAAGCGTAGAGTCCTGGCAGGCGGCGGGCACTCTGCGCCAGTTTTCCACATCTGGCGATAGGTGCCTGCCTCTCCGAAGGGCGTGTTGGGAGCGCAGGGGTGGGGGATCCTGTGGGAACGAGTGCTTTGGAGTCCAGTGTGACGGGCAGAATGGTTCAACGTGAGCAGAGAAAAGCAACAAACCTGGCACACCCAGAGTCCCTCACGCCCTTCCCAGCCGCGGCTTGAAGCGAGGCCGTCGCAGCCATGACACTAGCGGGAGATGCTGCGCGACTTCTTGGGGCGGGTCACAGTCCCAGGACACGTGTCTTTTCCCAGAGGAAATAGATACCATGTGCCCCAGGCTGGGCAAAGGAAGCGAAATGGTTTCCCCCAAGTGGGGCAGGCAGGTGCCCCCAACAGGCCCCTGGCACTTTGCCACACTTGCCCAGCGGGGAACCGGCTCCATGCCCAGGCCCTCCTGACGGGTGCGTCTCCCTTGCAGACGAGAAGAACATCCTGCACATCATGGTGAAGGTGGTGAAGGGCCACCGCCCGGAGCTGCCGCCGGTCTGCAGGCCCCGGCCGCGGGCCTGCAGCAGCCTCATAGGTCTCATGCAGAGGTGCTGGCACGAGCACCCCCACGTGCGGCCCACCTTCCAAGGTGAGGACCCCCCCCCGGCTCGTCCTCGCCACTGGGCGACGGTTCTCCCGCTGACAGGCCGTAGAATTGATGACGACCCGAGGTCCAGCCCTGGCCTCGGCTGCCCAGTACTCAGGACTTGAGGGGGGCAGCTGCAGCCAGGTGGTCAGCGGGGTACCCGGAGCTTGGGACCCCGCAGTGAAGTCACTCTGATGACGTGTCCCCTGGCAGATGGAGTAGACTGGGGGTCTGCAGCCGTGCCCTTGTTTCCCTCGGGTTTTGCTTGTGGGTCTTTTGGGCGTTAAAGTGACCCAGGTGGAGTTGCCTTTCACACGTGGCATATCCTGTGGCATATCCGGGGTGGTGGGTAATCACCTCCGGAGGGGGCTCCGAGGTGTTGGGCGTGTCCTGGGCTTCTTGGAGACTGGGGCATGGTCTCTTCTGTCCCCTGGGATTATGTAGGAATCCAGTCGAAGGGACACCCCTTTCTGCTTTCTCCCCCAAAGAAATTACTTCCGAGACCGAAGACCTGTGTGAAAAGCCTGAGGAGGAGGTGAGAGAACCAGCTCCAGAGCCACGTGGGAGCAGCTCCCGGGGGTCCCAGGGCGAGGTGAGCACTGGGGGGCTCAGACTAAGGAGAACTCTCAGGCCAGCTTCCCCCAGCCTTTCCCCTGAGCCAGTCCAGCCCTGCCCAAAGTCTGGTTCCCACAGGCGTCTCCCTCCTGCCAGAGGTTATGTGTGAGCAACCTGCGCACACTTGACATTGATAGACGCTTCTGGAACCATCACGGATCAGACAGAGCCAGTCCTGCCGGACACGGGGTGGGCAGAAGATGGGTCTGGATCCCCCTTGCTTCTGAATTGAGGGTCTGGCCACCTTTGCCTGCCTGTAAATGATTGTGTTGTAGATGTCACTCAGGTTACCCAGAGGTCGCGAGAAGGCCCGCGTGCCAAGCTTGCTGCTTCCCTTCAGAGTCCCAACAGAAGCAGGGTGCCAGCGACGTCTGATAGAGGGAGCCCCATGGCACAGCGTTATCTGGCACGGGGAAGTTTCTCCCAGGGAGATGTGTAAACATTTATGGGGCAGGTGAGAGTTGGGGACAAAGGTGCCAGAGGAGCGGCCCCAGCACCCGATAAGAAAGCAGCAGCTAAGCACGCAGCAGGCAGGCGGCGCTCAGCGAGCCGGGAAGCCTAGGAAAGAGCCACGAGCCACCATGGGATTTAGTCTTCACCCCACACCCATCCCGCGCCCACCCAACCCCAGGCCAGACTCCACGCTCCCAAGGAGAGAGTCAGGCTTTGGGCAGAGTGGAGGCGACCCCAGCCCGATCTCTGCTTCGGTGTCTTGCTGGACGGCCTCGCTGGCCCTGTGCTCTGGCCGCTGACCCGTGGGCCGCCTCCTGTCCGGCCGGGACGCAGCTGGCAGCCAGGGTCCCTCATTCCTGTGGATCAGTCGCTCCCATGGGGTCTCGTGCCGGGAGGCCCATGAGGTGCCCGTGCAGCCCCGAACCTCCCTGGTACCGCGTGTCCACAGCAGCGGATTCTAGCCCCCTCCTTCCAGCCCCGTGGAGTCCTCTGCGCCCTCACTCTCCTCCTCTTCCTCACAGACCGGGCCTGGGTCCTCGCGCCTCAAGCGCGCTTCTGCGCCCCCCTTCGACAACGACTGCAGCCTCTCTGAGCTGCTGTCCCAGCTGGACTCTGGGGTCTCGCAGTCCCTGGAGGGTCCCGAGGAGCTGAGCCGCAGCTCCTCCGAGTGCAAGCTCCCGTCTCCCAGCAGCGGCAAGCGGCTCTCGGGCGTGTCTTCCGTGGACTCGGCCTTCTCCTCCCGAGGGTCCTTGTCCCTGTCCTTCGAGCGGGAACCCTCCACAGGCGGTGAGTGGACGATCCGCAACGAGCCCGCGGGGCGGATGCGTTGGGGTTTCTGGCTCCGAATGAGCTTTGGCTTCTCTGTCTTCGCTCCGAGTTTGGGCGACGCTTGGAGCCCACATCCCGAGATGCCCACGTCGTTGGCGTGTTCTGCAGGTGTCCAGCAGGGTGAGGGGACTGTGCCCCAGACAGTCCTGCACATGCACTGACACTCGTGACACCTGGAGACTTACTGGCGGGTGCCGCCCTGTACCCCATTCTCAGACACTTCTGGGGAACTCCCATTCCCAAGCAAGGGTGTCTGTGGGTGTCCCACCTACTGCAGCTTCCGATCGCTCTGGTGGGCTCTGATGCCTGTCACCGCACGCTCCGTCTGTGGGGCGGGGCCTCCTCAGCAGGTCTTTCTGCGTTGACTCCACAGCTTTTCTTTCTTTAATGGAATTTTTCCGAGTCCTGCTCCTGTCTGGCTTCCTGTCTGCCCGCCTGTCTGCCGGGTGGACCCTGTCCCCACCAGGACGCGCTCTCTGAAAAGCAGACTTTCCCTCGGGGCTGTGGCACAAGGGAGGCTGAGTGCAGATGGGATGCAAAGGTCGCAGTCCTGGGGGGGCTGATGACCCCTCCAGGAGAGACAGGCTCGGGATGTTACTCGCTTCCTCCAGAGATTTTTCCCGTGGAATTGCTGGGGGCGCAGGGCTTCAGAGGTTAAGGGGATACCTCTCAAAGACAGGCGGGGAGACCACATTTGTCTTGAAACATGCAGTAGATGACAGTTGAAAATGGCGGTCAGGGTCAAGTTCAAAATATCCAAACAGAATCTTCACTGTTGCTCATGGTGGAATGTTCTAGAACCTTCTCTCCAGGCCTACCCCTTTCTGGTAACACTTGAGCTTTAAACTCTGAGCCTAACTGTCAGGGTCTGTTTGGGGGCACTGTACACATCCCTGACATACTACACAGCCCCCTGGAGGCGTGTCACCAGCCGAGGCAGGAGCAGAGACGGGGTGGGGAGGGGGCAGGGTGGGGGGGTCCTGTTCATGACAACCAGGGCTTTAAGTGATGCAGTGAATCTTCCTGTTGCGTGGAGTTTCATTCTGAACGCAGGCCAGTGTGTCCTGGAAGGAGAGACCCCCGTCCTCCGAGGACCGGCCTGGGAAGCACTGCCTTGTGCTTGTGCCTTTGTACCAGCTCTGTAGGCCAGTAGATGTCCCAGGAAGGGTGGGGTCCTGTCCAAGCCTGTGGGTGGGCGGGGGTGGGTGTGGGGCTCCTGTCTGGTTTCCCCCTCTGCCATCCTTCCTTCCGTTCCCTCCCCTTCCTCTTTTTCCAATGTATGTGGGTCTTGCAAAGCAAGCAGATCACTTTGGGGGGCATCACCCCCAAGTCTTTATTTTCCTTGGTAGCTCTCTTTTTATTTAATCAATTTTTATTTATTGGAGGAGGGGAGGAGGAGAGAGGAGGTGTACACATGTTTGCCATGCACATGGGAGGAGGTCAGAGACAACTTCCGGGAGCCAGTTTTTTCCTTCCACCATGTGGACTTTCCAGGAATTGAACTTGGGCTGGGAGCAGGCGCCCCAACCTGCTGAGCTGTCTTGTCGGCCCATGAGGACTCCTTCAAGCGAAGGCTTGTTAGCACTCCTGCTGTTGCTACACAGGCTCTTGAGTTCTGCATCCTCTACCTGTCACAACCCTGGCCTAGTTAGAGTGGTTTTTATTTTTCAAAGTGACAAGGAGCACCTTAGAGCTATTAATCACCCTGGCTAAGCCCTCCCTCCCCGTGCCCCCCCAGATCTAAGGAACATGGTAGGTGGTGTGTGTAAGAGATCTAAGGAACATGGTGGAGGGGTGTGTCCGGATGAGAAGCGACCCCAGCATCTGCTTAGAGATCCTGGAGGCGTGGCCCAGCTGACCCCAGGCCTCGGGCATGGAGAGCTGATGCCCTGCAGCGGGCCGCCTGACTCTGACCTCGCCCTCCTCTCCCCGCAGACCTGGGCACCACGGACGTGCAGAAGAAGAAGCTGGTGGACGCCATCTTGTCGGGGGACACCAGCAAGCTGATGAAGATCCTGCAGCCCCAGGACGTGGACCTGGAGCTGGACGGTCGCGCCACGCTGCTGCACCTGGCGGCGGAGGCGGGGCAGGAGGAGTGCGTCAAGTGGCTGCTCCTGAGCAACGCCAACCCCAACCTCCCCAACGGGAAGGGCTCCACCCCGCTGCACGTGGCCGTGGAGCGCAGGGTGCGGGGCGTCGTGGAGCTCCTGCTGGCCCGCAAGATCAGCGTCAACGCCAAGGACGAGGACCAGTGGACCGCCCTGCACTTCGCGGCCCAGAACGGGGACGAGGCCAGCACTCGGCTGCTGCTGGAGAAGAACGCTTCGGTCAACGAGGTGGACTTCGAGGGCCGGACGCCCATGCACGTGGCCTGCCAGCACGGGCAGGAGGGCATCGTCCGCACCCTGCTGCGCCGCGGCGTCGACGTGAGCCTCCAGGGGAAGGACGCCTGGCTGCCTCTGCACTACGCTGCCTGGCAGGGCCACCTGCCCATCGTCAAGCTGCTGGCCAAGCAGCCGGGGGTGAGCGTGAACGCCCAGACTCTCGACGGGAAGACGCCCCTGCACCTGGCCGCCCAGCGGGGGCACTACCGGGTGGCCCGCATCCTCATCGACCTGCGCTCCGACGTCAACGTCCGCGGCCTGCTGGCGCAGACGCCCCTGCACGTTGCCGCAGAGACGGGGCACACCAGCACCGCCAGGCTGCTCCTGAATCGCGGGGCGGCCAGGGAGGCGGCGACCGCCGAGGGCTGCACCGCGCTGCACCTGGCAGCCCGGAACGGACACGTGGCCACCGTCAGGCTGCTGGTGGAAGAGAAGGCCGACGTGCGGGCCCGGGGGCCCCTCGGCCAGACGGCGCTGCACCTGGCCGCGGCCCGTGGCCACTCGGAGGTGGTGGAAGAGCTGGTCAGCGCCGACCTCATCGACCTGTCGGACGAGCAGGGGCTCAGCGCGCTGCACCTGGCCGCGCAGGGCAGGCACGCGCAGACTGTGGAGACGCTGCTGAAGCACGGGGCCCACATCAACCTGCAGAGCCTCAAGTACCAGGGCGCCCGGGACCCCTCGGCCACGCTCCTCCGGCGCAGCAAGACTTAGCCAGCCACCGCGGACCTGGGGCTCTGCGTGGGCTTCCGGTCCGTCGCGGTCCTCGTGGGGCCGATCGGTGCTCTGCTGAGACACTCCGCTCACGCTGTCGGTGGCCTGCCGTACATTGACCGGGCGGAGGCTGACGGCCGAGGCATTTGGACTGCGTCAGGGTGGACCCTGCCCTCCGGCACGGTGCCCTCCAAGTGAGGGACAGGGTCGGGGAGGCGCGTGGCTGTTGACCCCTCCCGGCCAGGACGCCTGACGTCAGCAGGGACGATGGGCCGGCGTCATTTCACTGCGCTCCTGGGGGCTGCTGATGTGAGTGGACCCTGGGCAAGGGTGTCCCCGTCCCAGTGTCTCGGGGAGAGGCACGGGAGGGCCGTGTCCTGGTCCTCACCCTGAGACAGGTTCCTGGCACGTCGGGCGGTTCGGCGGGTTCTTGAGGATGAACTGCACGTCATCGACTTTGCTTAAGACACGAGAGCAGCGCGTGTCTGCTGCACCGAGCACCACAAGCGAAGGGTAACGTGAAAGCTTGGGGCTGGCTTGAAGGCGGCGCCATTGGTACCCTACGGTGACCTCCAGGTCCCCACGCCCTCCTCCCCCACAGCCCTTGTGGCAACCGAGCTCTTCCTGCCTGAGATGGTCCAGAGCCGCCTTCGCAGAAGTCATTGAAAAATTCTTTTATCAGCTGGGTTTTGTACTAAAAAGTTCTTTCTAGTTTTAGTTTCTGACAAGGTGGTGGCTCGGGCCAGGAGCTTTTTCACCCTGCTTCTCGGGGGCTCCTGGGCAATCCCACCCAGAGCATGTGGTAGGAGATGGCTGCATGCCCCAATGCCAAAGATCTGAGCAGCCAGCCTCCTGACGGGTCCCACGGGGCCCTTCTGGACACGGTCACTGTGGAGGCGCGTGGCCAAGGTGACCTTAAATGAAAATACATGCTGCGACCTGGTGCGCGGCTAGAGTGCCGTTAATGTACCGTGTACGTTGACAGAATCATGGGCAAGATGCTTCTTTTCTATGACAGAAATGTGCACACCGTGGAACTGGCTGTGTTTTGACACGCCGCAGTGTGCTTTCACTGCCTTCCTCTCCTGCTGTGTAGCCGCGGAGCCACGGGAGTTCTGTGTTGTCAATAAAGTGCCCACTTTTTGGAAGTTTGTCACGGTTACTACTTTCTTTCAAGCGAGTACCAATCATCCCATTCCTGAGGCAGTGATGTGTGGGGTGGGCGGCGGAGGAAGTAGAGACCCGAGATCCCTTCTGGTCCCCCAGAGCCCAGGCTCCTTTGCATGAGAGACCCTCTGACAATGAGCTTCCCCACTGTGGTAGCTTCATCTTCCTACTGCTAATGAATCCAGGCCCTGAAACAACAGAGGGGGGAACAAGGGGTTATCCAGCTCACAATTCTGGCTACATTTATCAGCCTGAAGGGAGAGTTCGTAACAGAACGAGGGACTGAGGGAGCCAGCCACGTCCTATCCACAGGAGTTGCTGGCAAATAGGCACATTATCTTGCTTGCCAGTCTGCCCCAAATGCTGAACCAGGTGTCTCCATGTTATCCCCTGTCCAGGGACCCGGAACGGTCCCATCCGCCAGTCCCATCCATGGTGGGGGGGGGAGTCTTCCGCAGCAGTTAGACAATCTCCCACAGGCTGCTGGGGCTTCTTTTAACTAAACACCACAGATGGGGCCAAAGGCTCAGTCTTACGTTATCAAGTTGGCATCTACAACTACACACTTAAACTTCTCTTTTGCGGTCTTCTACCCCACCCACTTTCCCATCCACCCATCCATCCATCTGCCCAGCTTTAGCCATCTGTCACTCGTCCCTCCACTTCTCACGGTAGCTTGCAGGTAGTCTGCCCCTCTTAGTACTTTGGCGTGCATTTTCCCAAAACAAGGATTTTAAGACTCCTAATGGCCACTGTCCACCCAACAAAATCAGGAAGTGCCTCTTGGTACCATCTTAGTGTGTGATCCACAAATTCTGTTCTAATTCTGCTGGTGGCTCTCTCTAGACAAAATCAGATCGTGAGACGGCTGTGGGCGTGTCTGTTCCTTGCCGGGCACCGCTCGGCTCCTGGGTTTCCTGTGATCAGCCCACACACCTTTGTTTTCTTCTGTCCAGGGCCCTGCCTGCTCCTGTCTTTAGGTCCAGGGCTCCTGCTTTAGCCTGGGCTCCGCACTCCTTGTGGCTCATCTCTGTCCCTCGGTTGCCCCAGGGCCTGCACGCACACCCTCTGCAGCTGCCTGGCTTGAGGGAGATCTACAAGCCCAGTCCTCCCACAGAAGCAGCCGTTTCTCTAAGGAAACCTCTTTCTTTCCATGGAGATGCTCTTAGAAGCCCAAGGCCAGGGGCTAATGCTCCGCACTGTTACTGGGGTGTCCTGGGTTCGAGGTCTTCAGCAGAGATGGGGAAGGAGTGTGTGACTTAATCGTGTGTCACATGAGATTGTCTCTATCTCACTTAGACCAGGGCTCGAGATACTGTCCCACAGTCTGGGATTCTTGGTGTTTCTCCTCCCTTCCAGAACATCCCTCTTAGCCTGTGCATATGCTCTGCCACATAGAACCAGCTGGCTCTGCCAGGATGAAAGCCTGCCAGCCTGCTGGCCCTGCCCACTTGGCGGCCAGGATCCCTGGCCTTGCAGACAATAATTCTCTTAAAATCTTGCATTCTTAGAACTGGCATACTTGTGTTTGGCTTAGCCCCAGGATGGGATCATAAAACCTGGGGTCCTTGTGCTCTTTCACTTTACCTCCCTTCAGCCTCAGCTTGTTCTAGCTCCTTCGCACAGGAGTAGTTTCCTGGTTAGAGAACTTAGGCATGCCAGTGGTGTGGGGGGGGGGATCCCTTGGTCCCTGGGGACAAGCCAAAGTCTCCTCCACAGTTCCCCTCAGCTGGGATCCCACCTAGCCCACCAGAGACTAGGGCCCCAGGGTCAGATGGTATCAAAGAGAATGCCAGCCTGCCTTTGGTAGGCTGTGGGGGGGATGGTAGGCAGGGGGATGGTAGGTTCTAGAAGAAAACAGACCTGGCTGGCTCGCCATCCTACCGGCAGTGGGTCTTGCAACCTAGGGACTCCACTGGGGGACTGTCCAGCAGGAGTGTCCAAGCAGCCATCTGCAAACCCCCCTCCTCCACTGGACACCGTCCCACCTACGCTTTGTGTCCATCCTATGCTTTGATGCCCACAGGGGATCCGGATTCCACCAGCCTCCCATCCAGGGTGGGCGTGTCCCCTGCTTCCCTGATCCGAGGGTCGAGGTCTGTCTGTCACTGGGAGACTCAGCTCTGCCAGGGTCTTTTCAAAGTGCCTGCTGGGCTCAAGCGCTTTTCCCTGGAGACTCAGAAACCCAGGGGCACCCAAGGGCTTCCTTCACAGACACCCGGCACACCCCCTCAGCGCACCCAGTGCCCCTTCACAGGATCCTCTGAGGGCATCTCAGCTGCAGGGCCTGGAGCTCCTTCGGGTCGGGAGTCGCGTTCTCACTGCCAACCCTGGGAAGGAACGTGGGAACCCAGCCTTAACCGTGGAAGCCTGAACCCTACGTGATTGGATGGATACATTTCCCAGCCTGCCTCCATCCCTACCTGGGGTTTTCCTTCCCTCACCTGTGGTCAGGAGCCCGGGACCCTCTCCGGCACCTCTACCCGCACCCCACTTCACCAGAGAACGGGTCGCCCAATGGGCTTGTGGTCACCCCCTGGCAGAGCCCATTTCCTGCCTCGTCGAAAGCTGTCGTCAGAGCAGCTGGCGCCTCGGCTGTGCCAGGCATCGCCGGCCTGGAGACGAAGCTCTGAGCCAGGACGGGAGCGAGAACCACCAAGCTCCTCATTCCCTGACCGCAGATGTGGGTAGTAAGCCCAGCGAGCTGCTCCCCCGGCCAGAAGGAAGTGCTGCTTGAGGGAAAAGTGTATGGAAACTATGGAAACGGGAAGTGTAAGTTACACAAGTCCTGCAAACCAAGGGTAAAGATCAGACACGGCTGCGGGGTAGAAGCAGGCTGCGGTGGTCCGGCGGGGAGGATAACAGGTTGGGGGGCGAAGGCAGGGTGGGGCTCGGTGCCAGGGGAGGACCCCCTTTCCTGCTGTGCTCCCTTCCTTCTTAAGCCTCCACGCCCTGCGCGGCTGCTGCTTGGGGCGGAGCTTGGGGCTTGGCGAGTGTCCCCCACTGCGCCATCCTAGCCCGGAATCCCTCGGAGGCCCCGCCTCCTTCAGCCCCTCCCCTCCCCCTCACTGCCAGGAACAGCTGGGCCGCTGGAAAAACGAGATTCAGCGAGGAAGCAGCTGAGGCGCAGGTGTGGCCGGTGGGAGGGAACCCTGGGAAGAAAAGTCAGCAGCGCCGCCTCGTCCCGGCCGCGGGCGCCTCGGGCCAGTGCGCCCGCCTCTCTTTCCACCGTCCTGTGCCTCTGCGCTCCATTCTGCAGTCTACGCCTGAGCGGGAGCTGTGCTGTCAGTTGCCAGCGCGGGCTGCGACGTCATCGCCAGGAGGCAGTGTGTGATCTTACGTTTACTCACTGTATTCTCACTTCCAAAGATCTTCCTTCTTTCAAACTTGTCTTGTTTTCCTTCTTTCTGCAGCGTCCACAGTACTTTTGTTTCCATCTGTAATCATTTCATTTCCACGTGTGTGCATGCGTGCATGTGTGTGTGCATATGTATACGCGTGTGTGTCTGCATGTGTGAGTGTGCTTTTGCATGCGGGTGGGTGTTCTGGGTGGATGTATGCACATGTGCACTTGAGCGTGTGTTTCTGTGGCAACCCAAGGCTGATACTAGGGACAATCCTCGCTTGCTTTCCCCTCTTAGTGTTGTGAACCTGGGCCTCTCCTGAGGCCCATTAGGGCTACCGTGACTATCTAGCTTGCTCTGGGGCTTCCCAGACTCTGCCTTCCAGGGCTGGAATTACAGGTGCGCTGCCATCCCCGCCCAGCATTTTTGCCTGGGATCTGGGGATCTGAACTCAAGTCCCTTTACAAGCGAAGGTGCAGCGCTGAGTCATTTCCCTAGTCCCCATCTACATCACTTGCAACGAAGTATCCACTCGCTGATTCTCCCCAGGGTGCTGAGGTGTCTAATCCCCCGGCTTGTTGGGTCTGTCGACTGACAACTTCCATCGGAGCTTGTTTTCTTGGTGTCTATGTGTGGGAAACGTAGACACCTACGTTTGTGCCTAGGTTGATGTGTCTTTCCTTGGACACTTCATGTTGCGAGACAGTTCTGCAGCCAGCATGTGACCAACATTATGTTTCCCTCTCTCTGCGGGTTCTGTACCATGCAGGTTCTATAATAACTTCAACCCCAAACTTAGAAGAGTCCAGGCTCCTCACAGCAGCGTCTCGAAGGGATTTTATTTCCCATCACACAAACTGAGATCCGTACACTTCCAGATCATCTCCCATCACTGGTAAATGCTGTTTCAGGTGGTCTTTCAAGGTCTCTGTCATAGAGCTACCTCCATGGGCTCTTGGCCTTTCCTCGGGTTCCTTAGATGTGGGACTTGCACCCTGTGAGATCAGCAGAGTCCAGGGTCAGCTGGTGCCCACGGCCACCACCACCATCCTTATTTCTCACTTCGCTGCACTAGTGAGCGATGTGGCAGGGATATATATGCTCACGGCTAGTCCATGCGGTTGCCAAGAATTCCTCTTCCAAGCTAGGACACACATCTCACCAACTTAACAGCGAAGGGCGCGTCTAATGACAGTGACCTAGTCATAATAGGTACAGTGAATCTGGATGCCAATGTCCAGGGTGACATAACCACCTGGTGGGTGTGGGTGGGGCGGTTGTGCAAGAAAGAGCTAAGCTTCTTACGGCTGGGATTTCCTTAAACCTTCCACAGAAAGATGAACAGTAGGGCAAGCCTGGGATGGGAGGACGCTGGAAGCCAGGACCTTGTGGTGGGCGCGGGCAGGGAAGGGGACGCGGGACGAGGACACCGTTAGGTTCTGTTTCTTCAGCGTGAGTCTTAACACTTTTCACGCTGTGTACTGCTTTTACTGACTTAGTGAAAACAGGAAGCTGATGCAGAAGCTACGGAAAGTGCATGCGTTCTTGCCCAGGGCGCCGCAGGTCTGCTGAGGCGGCAAGGGAGACGGGGGCGTCTGCCCATGGGGGGCTCTCTCCAGAATCACAGGAACAGAGGATGCTGCTACCTCGCAGTAACTGCCCTGGGTGCCACGCGGGCGCCCACCACACCTATGTCTCGCTCCCCCTCCCCCCAGTGAGCCAGGTGTTGTGAGTTCCGTGGCCTCCTGAGGCACAGGAAGATGCACGATGCACGGAAGTGACACCCCGATGGATGTGGTGCCCAGTGGTTTGGGTGTGGCACCCAGTGGGCACACAAAACTTCTCTGTGGACTACGGCTGGCTTCATTGCTGATCCATGCCAGGTTCTCTTTCCATGCACGCCAGCCCTCAGAGGCTCCAAGCTTCCTGGGGGACACAGCCCTGGGGGGGGGGGACTCTTTCCTGCCTACTGCTTTAGGCCCAGGTGGGTACATTCCACATTTCCTTTCTGAGTAACTGGGCGGGGTCCTGCTAGGAGCTTGTTTCTCCTGCTCCTGCCTCTGACCCTGGGCGGGTCCCACCTTGATTTTGCTCCAAGGCCCTAGTCCCTGGACGGTGTCACGTGTGGGCGAGTGTGGCTCTTCAGAAGGTGGTTGGGCGTCACTTTCCACAGCAGCTGGCCTGGTGGGTGTGGCCCAACCTAGACAGGCAAGTGAGCTCCCTCCAGCTCCTTCCGTGAACCTCTATCACAGCTGGAAACTGAGAGCGGAGGGAGGCAGTATCTCCACGGCCAGTGTCTTGCAATCTACGGAACCCAGCGATGGTGTAAAGGATCACAAACAGGACCTCCAGGGAAAACACCAGCCTCCTTTCCCCGGGTGTCTGTACTTTCCTTTGCTCACCCTTGGCTGAGGTCTGAAGACATTACACAGAAGATTCCAGATATAATAACAAAGTCACATAATTCTGAGTGGCAAGAAGAAACACCTCAGCATCCTGTGCTGCTGAGACAGGATGTGAAGCATCCACCTGCAGAGTGTCCACGCGTCACCTGCCCAGTGTCCACGCCGTCCACCTGCCCAGTGTCCACGCCATCCACCTGCAGAGTGTCCACGCCGTCCACCTGCCCAGAGTGTCCACACCATCCACCTCCACAGAGTATCCACACCATCCACCTGTCCACTTATCACATTTAACTGTCATAGTGACCAGACCCACCGTCACCCGTGGCCGTGTTGCGTCGAGGGCCCGTGTTGGTTTCATAACCGCCGCAAAGCACAGACGTGAGTCGGTCTGGTTCCCATTTGGCCTTAGGAATCCATCCCCCCGCTAGGAAGATGTCTCTGAGGCGTGTTTCTTTTGGGAAAAGCGGCAGGAAGCCCTCACTGGTACGACCTTTAACCCCCACCCCTACCCCCCCTTGAATTACCCCTTAAGCGCTGGAACCCCACAGATGGAGTAACCAGGTTCCCCAGACTCTGGTCTTCCCCTGCCAAGAACCCCCTTCTGTCCTGCCAAGAACCCCCTTCTGTCCTGCCAAGAACCCCCTTCTGTCCTGCCAAGAACCCCCTGCACAGGCAAATCTCCACCATCAGAATTCCCTTTGGAACCTGTCTGGGCTTCGCGGAACCTTGTCTGAGGCAAAGAAGCCACGCTGACCCGTGGACTGCTTCCATAAGGAGATCCTCCCGTGGCAGGTGCCACATGGAGGGCGCCCACATGGAGGGCGCCAACATGGAGGGCGCCAACATGGCGGGTGCCAACATGGCCAGGTCTTTATGTGAAATGGCGTCTTCATCTCATCCTGTTTACTTTGAATCATCTCTGGGGGCTTATACCATCTGTCCGGGTGCCAGAGTTGTGCCAAGCTCGGCAACTCTGGGTTGTGGATGAAGGTAGTGGAAGTCGACGCAGGTTGCAGGCCACATGCATTTCTAAAAGAAGCTGCTTCTGCAGTTGGTTGAACGTTTGGCCCGACCGTGGACACGCAGCCGCTGCGCCCCCGGGAAGCAGGTAGGTCTGTGGAGTCCATTTCTGGCTCATCCAGAGGCCGGTCCCAGAGCTGAGGCTCCGCCTTCTCCCTGGTGGCCACGCCCCTCGTCCTCGCCGCCAGCCCTTTTGACTCCTTGCAGCTGGCCTAGGGCTGCTGTTCCCCCCCCCCCCCCGGAACACATGGGGATCTGGGGGAGCTGGACGTGACTGACTTCCCGGGCCAGGAAGAAGGCCGTCTTGACGGCCCGCCCTGGGTCAGGCCACGCTTGGGGAAAGGGATTTGTGCAGACGCCGCACTGCCCTTGGAGGCTGCCAAGCCGCCAGGAACCGCTTCTACTCATCTAGGCACATTTTTCCTTCATTTCTCAAAGCCACCTGAGGCCTGTTGGGACCTGCCACCGGAAATTGTCGCCTGGCCTGTCTGCATGGGGTGGCCGCCCTCTGAGGCGGCTCCCGCCCGTCCTCCTCCCAGATGACTCGCGTCAGCTGGAGGAAACTGTTAGCAGGTGCACCGAGTGGCGGCACCTCAGGGCAGGCTGAGTCCCGGGCATCCTGCGAGGGGCGCATGTGCTGAGGACCAGGGCCGAGATGGCACCTAAGCAGGGCGGCCCTCGGATGCAGCTCTTGGATGCAGGCTCCAGCCCAAGACGTGAGGCCTGCTGTGGGAGGCCTGGGTCGAATCTGGGGGCCCCGTCTCCTACCCCCCTCTCCACAAGCCCAGCTGGGTTCTTCTGCCTCCTCTGATGGTACCGAGGTCCTAGTACTCATCCGATAACACCAAGCCCCAGCACCTGTCCAGAGCACCTAGATCTCCCTGGCCTCTCCCTGCGCTTCACTCAGTTTGGCCTTGATGCCCCCAACTCCTAGGACATTCCATTTACTCTCTGTTCTTCCTTCTGTCTCCACCTGAACTGCTTCTGTTCCCAAGGATTTCCTGAGTCAGTTTCCTGAGCATTTGCTGCTGCTCAGTCTGAATTCTTCCAGGGCATCTATGAGCATAGGTAGCAGGTCACAGTAGACGCAGGGCACAGCCAGCTGAGGACACAGCCAGCTGAGGGCACAGCCGACCGAGGGTGCAACTAGTCCAGGGCACAGCCAGGGCAGAGCACAGCCAGCGCAGGGCACAGCCGGCTCAGGGCACAGCCGGCGCAGGGCACAGCTGGAAAAGCTGCGTGCCAGGCTCAGCCAACTGGAGGAAAGAAAGCACTGGTCAGCGCCGCCTGCCAGCACAGACCAACCACGCAGCTACATTGGCACATAGAACACCAGGCAGCAAGAGCCAGAAGGGGCAGAAGCCCCAGGAGACGGTTCTGCCTCTGCTGTGGCTTGTGCGGAACCACGAACTCCCAAAGTGAAGCAAGAAGGGGTGGAAGCGATCCACGATGATTCCCGAAGTCACCCTTGGCCCTCCGCAGGGACACACAGTGCATTCTTACACACACACACGAGTGCAAGCGCGTGCGTGCACACACACACAATAAGTAAAGGTTAAAAAGTTCTACATTACACAAAATTTTAACAAAAAAGAAAAAGAAAATAATGTTTCATTATTATATTTTTATTTATTATTTATTTATTATCATAATGATTCTCCCAGAGGCTTCTCCTTTGGGTCTGTCTTGTGGATGCCCGGGGAGGTTCTACCTGGCGTGGGAGTCAGCTTCACAAAGCCAGACCAAACCATCACGGGCAACCACGGGCCAGCGACCAGTTGGCAGTGCAGAGTGCAGGAGAGCGGGCCAGAGACAGGGAGTGCTACACTGGGCACAGGTGGGAGGCTGGGCCAAGTGCCCAGCGCCTGCAGGCCCTGCCGCTCCGACCAGGGCTGAGCTAGTGCCAACCACAGAAGACGTTGGCAGGATTGGGTGAGGTTTGGGCAGACAGCGGCAGGGTGACATCCGGCACGCCAGTTAGACCCCGGTCCAGGGCGTGTTCTTACACTTGGGGAAAACCAGCCTCCTATTAGTCTGGATTAACCGGCAAGGTGGGTGCCAGCCAGGTCCTGGGGGTGTGGTTGAGGACCGGGCTTTTCGGCTGAAGTGGAGGGACCTCGGGGCTGGATCTGTGCGAAGAACCTGCTTTTCCCCAGGGACCTCTAGGTGTGACGAGCGGCCGGTGACACTAAGCCCGTGCGCTCGGCTGCATCCGGAGATGTCCTGGCACACGCCGCCCACTGGGCCTGGTCCTGGGGCTCTGGTAGGCGTTGCCAGCCTCCCCGGGAGGCCAAGCTCACGGTCCTCAGAGCTGACGGGTGCCGCACAGACCCGCTTCCAGCCTGAGCCCCCAGATCCAGAGTCCGGGGTTCCGAGGCCCCTTTTATACTCAGGCCTGTGGTGTCTCACAGACTTTTGGTCCCAA
Organism: Typhlomys cinereus; assembly: GCA_023101885.1. Taxonomy (NCBI): domain Eukaryota; kingdom Metazoa; phylum Chordata; class Mammalia; order Rodentia; family Platacanthomyidae; genus Typhlomys; species Typhlomys cinereus. The sequence continues at coordinate 125,369 of JALPQD010000531.1, read as the reverse complement.
TTTGAGTTCACTCAAGTAGAGGAAGTGGGCGGGCCCGGGAGAAAGGCGAATGTGGTGTCTTAGGAAATTCAGGGACTCTGTGGTCCAAGCTCTGCTCGGTGACCCGCCCCCACGAGGCTGACATAAACGCCACGTGCATCTGCGCTCTAGGCCTGCTCTTCAGAGGCTGTGGGGACCCCAACAACACACAGCGCCGAGGACTCTGTCCTTGGAGCCAGACGATGTCTCTGACACGTCCGTCATCAACATCTGGGGGCTCCACCCTCCTCCTCCTCTCCACCTCCCCTCCTCCAAAACACCCTGATCTCCCCGGTACTTCGCACCAGTGTGTGTGGGGGCTCTAAGAGGCTGCAGTCTGCTCAGCCTGTCTCCGTACAGCAACTGTGCACTCTCTGGCCCTCTGACCCCCAGACTCCGAGCTCTGTAGCCCCTCGTAGCAATGAAGGCCTCGCCAAAAGGCCTGGTTCAGCACTGTGGACCACCACAGTCCACGTGTTCTAGAATCCCGCCTGAAGTCCGTCCCTGCTGCAAGGCCCTTCTCCTCCTCCTCCTCTTTCTCTTCTTCCTCCTCCTCCTCTTTCTCTTCTTTCTCCTCCTCTTCATCCTCCTCCTCCTCTTCCTTTTTTTTCCTCCTCCTCCTGCTTGGACATTGTCACTTTCTCCAGGAAGCTATTCAGTGCACGCGCAAGTGTTCATCCGCCCCGTGCCGTGGAGGATGCTCTCGGCACACGGTGTTCACGTGTGCTGTGCCGTGGAGGATGCTCTCGGCACACGGTGTCACGCGTGCCGTGGAGGATGCTCTCAGCACACGGTGTCACGCGTGCCGTGGAGGATGCTCTCGGCACACGGTGTTCATGCGTGCTGTGCCGTGGAGGATGCTCTCAGCACACGGTGTTCACGCATATCATGCCGTGGGGTGTTCACGCATGCCGTGCCGTGTTCACGCATGTCGTGCTGTGGAGGATGCTCTCGGCACACGGTGTTCATGCGTGCTGTGCCGTGGAGGATGCTCTCAGCACACGGTGTCACGCGTGCCGTGGAGGATGCTCTCGGCACACGGTGTTCATGCGTGCTGTGCCGTGGAGGATGCTCTCAGCACACGGTGTCACGCGTGCCGTGGAGGATGCTCTCGGCACACGGTGTTCATGCGTGCTGTGCCGTGGAGGATGCTCTCGGCACACGGTGTCACGCGTGCCGTGGAGGATGCTCTCGGCACATGGTCGGATCTCCATAGTCTCTCCAGCTCCCAACCAGCTGCCATCACACCTTGCCAGGAGGAGGGTCTGCTTCTCTCTGCTGACCTAGGCAGGTCTGTGCAATGGGGGAGGAAGAAAGAAGGTGCGTGCGTGTGTGTGGGATGCTCTGTGGGGGAGGGGCTGGACCCACGCAGGCATTAGGATCTGTGAGGATTTCAGGTGCAGCGTCCACACGTGGTTGTCAGACACTGAGTCCTGCTCCCTAGGGAATGAGAAGGAAGCCTAGTGTGGGGTGCGGTGGCGTGGGGGGGCACACTCCTGAAACACAGCCTTGTGAGCCAGAGTTCCTTGGGTCAGTGATTAGTCTGGCTGGAGGCTGGGTGAGGCACAGTGGGTGCTCCGTCCCTTCGCGTGAGTGCCCGCCCTGGAGCCAGGCCTGGCCGGCTGCACATGATCCGGGACCAGATCCGGGCAGGTAGAGTCCTAGATGCTCTTGAGATTTCTGACCCCAGCAGCACAGGTATCTTCTTCTGGCCAGTCTGACAAGAGGTACACCATGGGTTTTCGTGAAGGAAAGAAGAGTATTGAGAGAGAGAGAGAGAGAGAGGGAGAGAGACAGGGAGAGAGAGGGAGAGGGAGAGAGACAGGGAGAGAGACAGGGAGAGAGAGAGGGGGAAAGGAGGGAGGGAGGGAGAGGGAAGGAGAAGGAGGGAGGGAGGGAGAGGTGCTCTGAATTCAACAGTCCTCAGGCAAGAGATTTATAATGGTGTCTGCAGAGTGCAGTGGGGTCTTCAGGCCCTCGAGGCAAACACTGCTGTCTGCTTTTAAAGATTTTCCAGGGAAGGAGAGACCTTGCACTGGAAGCGGCAGGCTGAGCTAGTGAGACCCGTGTGATGGGCCCGAGGGAAGGAGTGTGCGGGGGTGGGGGGGTGATGGGGCTTGAGGGAAGGAGTGGGTGTGATGTGACCGAGGAAGGAGTGGGTGTGATGTGACGGGGAAGGAGTGGGTGTGATGTAACGGGGAAGGAGTGGGTGTGATGTGATGGGGAAGGAGTGGGGACATGATGGGGACACTGTTTCTCACTGGTTCTCCATGTCAGGGACTGGAGCTTCATTACTGCATGATCCGGCATCTTCCGACTTCCCACCAGGATCTCCCGGAACCAGAGGAGCCGCCAGATCGACAAGTGAGACGGAGCCAGCCGACTGGAGCCGGCAGGACCCCTGTGTCTGGCAGCCGGAAGTTGGGATGCCATGACGTATTCACGACAGACTGCGGGGACCAGGCTCGCACGGGACCCCAGGATGCAGAAAACACCTGCAGCAGGGCATGTGCCCAGCCACTGCCCATCCACCCTGGCTGCTGACCCTGTGGCCAAGGAGTATGGTGTGGAGGGACCTGCTGGGCCCTTCGCGTCTGGCCTTTGAAAGCGTCCCTGCCACAGCGACCTCGCACCACCCCCGACGGCTGCGCGCTTCCTCTGCTTTGCTGCCCAGTGCAAGTGGTGACACGGGGTGGCCCAGGGACCCCAATAATGAGTCCAGGTCTCCAGTCAGTCTGGGACAACTTAAATCTCCAGCCCGCATCTGGACCACGGAAGGAAGCCTGCTCAGGGCTTCCAGGGTTAGAGTGTCGTCCGTCACCATAGGAACGCCACCTGCGCGCATTGACGACACCCCACTGTTGAAAGGATCGGGTGAGCCCAGACCAGGCCACGGGGTGCTGTCCACTTTCAGGGCGGCTGGGTGCTAGGCCGGGCTGAGGTAAGATTTTTTTTATACATTTTTTATTATTTCTGCTCATACAAATTTAATAGGTAGACCAGTTCCCTCCCTCCCTCCTCCTCCCCCCCGAACCTCCTGCTCCCCTCCCCTCCCTCCCCATCCCCCAGTGCTTCCCCCCAATTTCCAGAGAGTCCTTTATTGTGTATGCTTAACTCTAATCTGGGTCCTCCTCTCCAATGACGTACAAGGACCCAGTGGCATTTCCCTGAACCCTTTCTCGTGTTCCCCTTAAGCATTGGAACACTACTGTGGCTGTCAATCCCTTGCCTCCAAGGATCTTGGTGCCTTTAGCAGATACTAGACTTTGTAAGGTCAATAGTGTGTTGGACATTGCGCAGGGCATGCAAAGTCCTATTATGATTGCTTCGGCCCTAACTAGTGTGGAGAATCTTGCAAATCATTGCTCCTCCCATCCTTTTGCTCTTACACTCTTACTGCCCCCTCTTCCGCAAATGTCCCTGAGCTTCAGGATGGGGAGAGATTATTCTGGCCTAGTTCTAGGTGGTTGATATAGAGTCTCTGAAGTTCTGGATTGTGGTTTGTTGATTTTCTTTTGCAGTTTTGCTGCTCCTGCAATGCCCTTCACTCCATCCTGATGGGCACTGTATGTCACCCCCTGCTCAGAGACAAAAAGCTGTTAAACTGGAGTCTTGTTATAATAGCACATTCAAGGGTAGATGTAATAAAAGTAGGAAACCTCAGTGAGGGAGGGGTCCATCACCCATTTGCAGTAGGTGCTTCATAAGTGCTCCTGCCTGCCTGCCGGCCTCGTGGATTAACTGGAGGCTACATGTCCAGCACTCAGAGAAATAACTTCTGCCCTGATCTCACATAGAGGATGGGGTTGGGAGCGTTCCCCTGTGGTCTCCATCTTGCCAATCAGGGGTGCTGAGCAGGGCGAGCCGCTGCCCCGGGACAGCCTGGCAGTGCCCTGAGGTTCCCACGGGCTCTGGCACGCGCAGGGGTGGGGAGGTCCAGGCTTGTAAAGACAAGGAAGGTAGCCCGGGGCAGGCTCCTCTCCTGCCCTGAGGGGGAGGATTAATAAACACACCATTGTGTGAGAAGGGTAATAATTAGTCCCCTTCTGAAGGCCCGGTGAGTCTGCCCTTCCCACTCCCTGCCCTGGGGCCGAGGCCCTGGACCCACCTAACTCCTGCCTCCTCTCTAGGCACCTAGTCTCCATGACAACCGGGAGTCATTTCGCAAATAGAAGATTAGGCACCCGTGGGAATGGGGAGAGGAGGAAATCTCAAGAGCAAAGTTTTCATTTACAGCACCTTGGAATGAAGGCGTCTGTCAGGGCCAGGTCTCGGAGCCAACTTCTACCCGGCGACTAAGTTCAGACAGAGGTGCACAAGAGCTGGGATAGGTACTGACTACGTTTTCCATTTGTGAGACAGATCTAGGTGTTTAGCAACAACGCAAACCATGGACTTGCTTTGTAAATCAAAAACACACGGCGGATCAGATTTAAGGATACACACACACACACACACACACACACACACACACACACACAGACATGGATATACAAGCACATATGTAGATACATAAAATGGGCATACACGCGCATGGATGTGCACACGCATATGAATACACACATGTGGATGCACGTGCACATTCATTCTGAGAGAGGGCCTTGCAGCCCAGGCTGGAAGTCACTGTGCAGCTAAGTGCCCTTGAACTCCATCCTCCTGCCTCCACCTCCTGGGTGCTGGGGATTGAACCTGGGCTGTCGTGATGAGACGCAGGCACTCGCCACCTGAGCCATATCCCCCCGGGATTTACGGCCGTCTTCATAGCCACACGACACTGACGCGTTTGCTCAGCTGCAGGGGCGATGGAGTCGGTGCGTTGGGATTTCAAGTCCTTCTAGGCCAGTCCCTCTGCGGAGTGCACTCCTGCCGCGTCCCACCCCACCACCCCACCTGCCTACGGAAGCTCGTTGGGCACCTTGAGCTCCCAGCGCCCACGGTTCGGCTTACAAAGCTGCCCTGGCAGGCGGTGCCCGAGGGAACCACAATGGGCCCACTGTCGCTGGGCTGGTGCTGGAAAGATTGACGCTGGACGCTGGCTGCAGGTCAGGACTATTTTTAGAAGCTGACTGGCCGGCAGGAGGCTGGCAGCCGGGGTGGCTGGCAGCTGGGGTAGAGGGCAAGGAGGAGGCAGGGTCTTGAGGTTGGGGTCCCCCAGAACAAGAGAAGACCCGGCTGTGCCTCCTTCCTTCCTTCCCTGCTTGGGCTGCGTGTGCAACTTCCTCTGGGGACCCTCATCCCAGCTGTGCAGGGCGCCCCGTATAGTTCCGAAACAGGCAGTGATCCGAGTAGACCTGCCTGCTCTGGCCACCAGGGCAAGCCTTGGCAAGGACAGCCCTGCCCTGCCTGGCACTGGGCTCCTGCCCCCACCACACCTGAACATGATCTCCCAGTGCCTAAGAGGGGTGCCGTGGTTAAAGGAGAAGCAGTCACGCGCCACCCGCTAGGACCCGCTGACCAGCCGGTCTCCATGGAGACGACTTCACAGCTTGGGTCCCTCTGTTGTCCCCCTCCCAGGGGAGAGGCTCCAGGCAGAAACCAACGACCTCTTCCCAGACCTCAGGGCAGTGGCGGGCCAAGCTGCATGCAGCCAGCTGGGGACACACAGGGGCTCGAGAGTGCCCAGTGAGGTGGGCAGAGGAGCATGCCCGTGGGAAGGTTTGGGTGGAATCTTCCGGGACAAGAGGGCCGCAGGGTTTCTCCCAAGCCACCTGGCAGTGCCCAGTGCTGATCTGTGCCTGTCCCAGGCTGCAGACAAGCCACAGAGCCGGCAGCTGGTTCCCGGGAACCCTGAACACGAGACGCCACGAGGTCAGCCGTGGTGCCCGCAGCAGGGAAGTCCAAAGGCACGGCGCCCAAGGGTGAGCTCAGAGGGTGGCTTCCGGGTGACATTCTAGAAAAGGCAAAGCCGTTGAGACAGGAACTGACCATGGGTGGGAGAGGGGGTGGGCAGAATGAGGCGAAGGGGCAGGTGGGGTTCTAGCTTGCCCTGCACGTTCACTGCTCCACCGTGTATGATGAAGTTACCGTGTATCCACGTGCGTTTCTAGCGCAATGCCTGACCCAGAGTCTCCACAGGAGCCTCCCACTCCTGCCCCGGAACCCTGAGAAACCTGCTTCTGTCCTTTAACCTTCCAGCGCGGGCACCTTGCAGGCAGCCCCAGGACGCCAATGGCGCGTCCTTGCAGTCGAGACCCACGGTGAGCTCTGGTGAGCAGATGTGCTTCACCTGCCCTCTGCACCCTTCCTCGGGCAGGACAGGGGGCAGGAGCCACAAGCAGGGAACAGCGTTGTGCAGGAGGACGTGTCCACCACCATCCTAACCCTAAGTGTGTGGGGGGTACAGGGAAGAAATGGAAAGACAGGCAGCAGGACCAGCAAGATGGTTCAGTGGGAAAAGGCAGCTGGATGCACATCTGGGAAGCTGAATTCATTCCCTGGAGTCCACGTGGTGGAAGGAGAGAGCTGACTTCTGAGAGCTGTCCTCTTCCTGACATGCTGTCCGTCTGTCTGTCTGTCTCTCACTTTCTCTATCTTTCTTATTCAGCTGCTTGTTCCCCTCTCTCACAAAATAAACGCTAAAAAACTTAAGGTATTTTTTATTTATTGAATTTTATCAAAAATAAAATGCATTTTCAAGAAAAGGAAAAAGAAAGAAAAGAAAGGAACATAAAGAAAGAAATGTGGAAAGCAAAGAAGTCTTGAGATGGCATTTATATCACTAATCTTCAGTCCTTAAGAGACAGAAATTAAAGCCAAACTGCAGGCTGGGGATGCTGCACAAGTACAAACTGCAAGTGCAAGCTGGTGAAGCCTGCTTGTGATTCTACATCAATGAAAAGAAAACCAGACGAAATGGGACAACAATGAAGATAAATCCCAGGATGATACTAGTTCCTTGGCCCTAGCCCAGCTTTTCACACAACATAGTCTCTAGTCTCATCTGTGTGCTTTGCTCCTGCTGTGCTTTGAGGAATATATTCGAAGAATCCTTAAGATCAATGTCCTGGGGCAGCCCTGTGCTTTCTTCTAGGGTCTGTCTTGTGTGTAAGACTTCTATTAGTTTGGGGCTGATCTTGGCATAGAGTGGAGACGAAGGTCTAGCTGCGTTCTTTCACACAGACACACCATTTTCCTGGCGTTGTCTGAGTATGTGCTGTTTTTAAGCTCCAAAGTCCGTGGTAATTCATCACAGTGGCCAGGGAACCCACAGCGGCCACTCGGAGCATCTGCGCTCCAACAAGCGCCCCTAGAGCGCCAGTCTCATCTGGGACACGTGCGTGCTGAAGGCGATACCCCGATTCTTTCCATCCTGCTTGGAAACCCCTTTGCCTCTGGAAGGAAGCAGGGCTGTGGCAGGTAGCTAGACTCCCACTCTCTGGGACCCTTACCCATGATGCACATTGGGAAGCTGCATAGAGAGATCCAGGTGACAGAGCCAGGACCTGATGGGGACGGGCAGATGGCTCCTCAAGCCGGAGTTCTCCGGGAAACAAGAACTCCCCAGAGGAGGAAGCAGAGAGAACCCTACCCCCTCCGAACAGGGGCGGAAATCCACTGCCCGCCCGCCCCTCAGGCCACCACACCACTACCCACCCCTCAGGCCACCACACCACTACCCACCCCTCAGGCCACCACACCCACTACTACCCACCCCTCAGGCCACTACACCACTACCCACCCCTCAGGCCACCACACCACTTCCCACCCCTCAGGCCACCACACCACTTCCCACCCCTCAGGCCACCACACCACTTCCCACCCCTCAGGCCACTACACCACTACCCACCCCTCAGGCCACTACACCACTACCCACCCCTCAGGCCACTACACCACTACCTACCCCTCAGGCCACTACACCACTACCCACCCCTCAGGCCACCGCACCTACTCCCTGCCCCTCAGGCCACCATGCCCACTGCCTGCCCACCCTTTGGACCACCCGCTCACTGCTCAAGAAGCAGAACTCTCCCCCCCTCGGCCCCCCCCTGCCCATCATCAACCATCCACGCTGTAACTCCTGGAGGGACGCAAGGGGATCTGAATGCTGCCCACCCCAGCCGTGGACCTGCCCGCAGCCCAGCTTGCTGGGACCTGCCTGCACAACCACGAGGCCATCCTGACACCCGCCGCCTGCACCTCCCTGTCTCCAGGACCTTGGTGCTCCCTTATCTCCTGGCAGCTTCCTGGCCTCGTCCTTCCCTGCCCAGGCAGGCGCGCCCTGCCCACCCATCCTCTCTCACCTGCGCTCACTGGGATTTGGAAGCCATTTCCGACACTTCTTTCCCAGGCTCAGCCTTTGCCTGTGGCTGTGGCCTTGTCCTGGGAGGGGATGGACCAGGGACCTCCCCCAAGACCTGGGATGGGCAAGTGAACTGCCCACCACCTCAGGCCCGTCCTAGTGTAAAGGAAGCCCCCTGGCAGTGGTTTGTCACGGCTGGTCCATGCTCAAGCGTCTCGGCGACTGTGCGACTCGCTGCTGAATCTTGGCGACCTTCAGCTCTGGAAAGCCCCTGCCATGCGGCTGCCTGGCAGGCAGCTGGCATCAGAAGAGCCTGGCATGGGCAGAGCATGAGCCGCCCTGTGGTACCAGAGCTGCCTGCTCCAAGACCCTCAGCCCTTCCACTGCCCTTGGGGAGACTTGCAGGTGGGTGGAGTTTGTCATGGACAGTTGCCCCTTGGGTGTCTAGGTGGCTGTCATCCTGGGAAGCTGGACAGACCCTCTAAAAGCGCAATGTTTGTCAGCTACAGTCTGGCCATTTGTCCTCCACCCTGGCTGGAACGTGGCAACTCTGTCAACAGACCCTAGACCCCGACAGTCCCCTCCCCTCCGCTCCCCTCCTTAGCAATGTCTGCAGGCATGAAGTCCCCCTGCTCGTCCCCTCTCTCTCCTGCCTGGATGCACTTCAGACTTCCTCCTGCCAGCTGTCTATGGCCTCTCTCTCTCTCTCTCTCTCTCTCTCTCTCTCGCTCTCTCGCTCTCTCTCCCTGTCCTGTGTGACCATAAGCGCTCTCTTCTGTTCTGAGCTCTCCCGCCCCAAGGCTAAGCCATGGTTTCCAGGCCCTCTCTCCTGTGTTTCTCTGTACTCATGGTCTCTGCGGGGCGCCCCACACCTGTGGAGGGGCTCCAGCCCTGTTCCTGCCCACCCACCCGTGTCCTGCATGGCTGGTTGGGGAGCACTTTGGACTCTTCTGTGGACGCTAGGAGAGTGGGTGTGTTAGTCTACTTAACTGCCTGTGGATGCCGGCGGGCCAGGGCTGTAATCTCAGCGTGAGAATCTCAGACTTGGGACCAGCCTGGGCTACATAGGAAGACAGACACGCTCACATCCAATAGAAACACGAGAAAATCGTAGGCGGGGGCTGGGAGTACCGCCCAGTAGGCTTGCTCAGGGTCCGTCCCAGGTGAGCCGGGCATGGCGGAGCACCTGAAATCCCAGTACGGGGGAGGTAGAAGAATCCAAGGTCATCCTCGGCTACAGAGCTGTTTGGCTGCCAGCCTGGGCCACGGGAGAAGCTGTCTCAAAACAAACAAAACCATCTTAACGTCCTGCGCAGCTGTGACCAGGGCGTCACGCATCCGCACGATGCGACCCGCTGTACACAGCAGCAGCTGCAGGGTCTCACCCAAGCGCCTGAGCAGCATCTCTACATGAAGAAGGCAGGGGAGGGGAAGGAAGTGCCAATCAGCACCTGTCGGATGATCTGAACTCAGGGTGACCCGATGGGCTTCCTGCACTCAAAATACCCGGGTGCGGCCACAGAGACCAACCGGAGGGTGAGGGCCACCCCGTCATTACAGCGTCAGATAAAGCATTTGTAAGCAGAGGAACAAAGAGAGGGGAGCAGGAGCCGCAGCCTGCGCGGAAGTCGCCTCTCAGACCTCACGTGACAGCAGCTCTGAATGCATGCTCTGAGCCCAGCTGTCTGTGGCCCATGCTTATTTTTTTATTATTATTTATTCAATTGTGCGTGTGTGTGTGTGTGTGTGTGTGTGTGTGTGTGTAGAACCACGGGCGAATTTGGGAACCACCATGGACCGCCTCCACCTCCTTGTTTACTCTGCCCCGGGACTCACAGGCTCCGCCCTACCAGGACCAGAAATGCAGGTGGCCCCGGATTCTGCCCGGCATCTATACATGAGATCTAGGATCCGAACTCAGGACCTTCCACCTGCAAGGCAGAGGCTTAACCCCTGAGCTACCTCTCCAGCTCCTGTGGCCCATACTTAAAATGTACCTAAAACAGATTTTTATTTGAAATGGGGAAAGAGGAGCGATGGAAAGAAAGAGGGAGGGGGAGATGTGTGTATGCACAAGCCACGGTGCATGGTGAGGTCAGAAGTCAACTTGCAGAAGCTGCTCTCTCCTTCTACCATGCAACTTCTGGGGACGGGGCTGAGGTGGCCAGGCTTGCAGGTGGGGTCTCACCACTGAGCACTGAGCTATTTTTGTCATTAGCTGTTTTTTTTTTTTTTCTTTTGGTAACTTGCCTGCATGGTTGCCAGTGTGAATTTTTTTATTATGTTTATTTATTTTTCCCTAATCATACAAGCTTAATAGGTACCCCCAGTGTGAATTTTAGATGACATATCATGGTGTCCAAAAGCTGGACACGCCTGGCAGGGGTCAAATGCTTCCCTGGTTTGTGCTTGACAGCCACGGTGCAAATAAATCCCTGCCAGGGGGTCTGGCCAGCCCCGAAAGCAGCAGAGGCTCTATGTAAACCCGGGACAGAATCCAGAGGCTCCTGAGGCTGACACAGACACAGTGGGGGCGGGGCGGAGGCTCCAGCCAAGGGATGAAGGACTTTGGGGGTCAGGCAGAGCGTCCTGGGAAGAGTGGCCCCTGAGCAGTGAGGCAGGGGGTCAGGAGGTCAGGGGTCAGGAGGTCAAGGGCCAGGAGGTCAGGGGTCAGGCACAAATCCTAGGCTGATCAGCCAGGCCAGGTGAGCCCAGGGGCTGTGCTTGCCTCGCTGGACTCCGGGGACCTCCGCCCGCCTGTGGCACCTGCGCCCAGCCTCCCGCCTCTGCTCATCGACCTGGGGGGACACACTCGGCCTCTCGTGCTCATACTCACGCGGCATGATGAACTCTTGGCCCACACAATGTAGGGCAGCAGGGGAGTTTTACTGGCTTACTGTTCTAGGCTGTGTAATGGCGGGATAGTTAACCAGTTGGGATCGTGGGAATGGGTGGGTCTGCTGCAGTCGCCTGCGTGGCTGCTGGTAAATCACCATCAAATGGCTTAAGAGAACAAGGGGTTTATTTTCTTACGATAGTCCAGTTACAGTCTGTCCAGCTTGACGGGAGAGCACGCACCAACACCAAGGCCAAGGAAACGTAATGGCTGAGAGAGGGACGATCCTTACTTGCCACACCAGCATGTCTGGCCAAGTGTGCACAAGGATGCCGACTCTCTCAACCAACTCTCATGTTTTATTCCAGGGCCTAGTCCCACCCACCATGGGCTGGACCTTCCCCATCAGCTAGACAATCTCCCGCAGGTTTGCTCTGGGCCTAACTCAGCTACTAATTCTCTACAAATGTGCCCAGAGCTCAAACCCTCAGCTGTCAAGTTGACACCTGTGCCCAACTACGACAGGGTCGCATCACATCCACAGCAACAGCAGAGAGGGGCAGAGACCCACGCTGCACACTTTCCTTCTAACTTGGCATCTGCTACATTCCAACCAACTTCCTCCATTTTATCTGCCTGCCCAAGAAATAGCCCCACCCACTAGGGGCTGGATGTCCCACTAGCTCGTTTAAAGGCTTGAGATAGATAATTCTTCATAGGTGTGCCTAAAGGCTCAGATTGCCCCGCCTAGACGCAACAGGTGAAATGCTCCAAGTTCTGGATGCCTCCAGACCCTCCCTGAAGGCGTCTACTTGTGGACCTGCTTCATACTCCGCCCTCCTCCAGCACCTGTCTTTACCATGGAAACGGTGGTAAATGCATTTCTGCCCCTCCCACTTCTTCCTCTCCCATCCCTCCCCTTCCACACCCTTCCCTGGGAGTGAGGTGGGGAAACTCGTACCCCAGGCCAGGAGGAGCGCTGGGGGGTCCTGCCACAGCTTTTGAATTTTGAGTCCTCCCTGATTCCAGGGCCCCCTGCTCACGTGGTTCCTAGGCCTGTCTTCGTTAACTGTCACCCACGCAACACTGGCCGTGTTCCTTCCACCCGCTCCATCTGTCTCCTGCAGCGTGTGTGTCTCTGGAGAAACTCGGGCTGTTCCTAAAAGTCAGCTCCGTGTCCTTACGTCACGCCTGGATGTGATGCACCTGCCCAGGGCACCGATGCCCTGGCAGCCTGGTCCTCCACAGGACACACTGAACTCAGGAGCCGTCCAAGTGTGAAGGTGGCACCGGGGGCACGGTGGGCCTGGGCCTCTGGGTGGTGGTGCTGGGCACTGAAGCTAGGCGTGCCAGGCGAGTGCGCTACCGCCGCATGCGTTGCAAGCCTGCCCTCGGGTTCAGAGACGGCAGCAAGTGCTGCGTCAGTCGGGACAGCGGCTGGACGATCAGCTGGTCTGACCCTGGCGGGCAATGTTTCCATGATGCCTTCATTCCTTCTGGCTGCTCACAGGATGTCATGAGTCATGGGGGCATCGGAACAACGAGTTTCTCATAGTTCCGGAAGTTACCATGAGATCTGGGCACTGGCAGATTGGGTGTTAACACTCCTGCAGTAGGTGCTCCCCATGCCAAGGGTCCAAAGTCCTCCCCTGCAGTAGGTGCTCCCCACGCCAGGAGTCCACAGCAAGGCACCCCCTGGCCTGTAACAGGTGCACAGGAAGCAGTGGAGAGAAAGTACAAGAAGCGGATCTGTCCAGCCGTGTGGAGAAACCTCCGTGTTGTTTCAAGAACTGGTCTGCGGCCCCTTGAGAAGACACACAAACCCAGGTGCCAGGGCCGCCACATCCATCCCTCTATGGATGGCATCGAGCTCCCCCCTTCCATGGGGACAGCCATGGACGGCTGAGACAGGTGTGTACTTGTGGGGAAAGTGGCCTCACGCTGGGGAAAGCAATTCCAAGTTGTCATCCCACCGCCCACCTGCCAGTTCCTGATTACAGTTGGGCAGGCGGGGGCGGTAGCTAACGCCAGCACCCAGCTCTGAGTGCCAATGCACCATATGTGGGCGTCCCCAGTGCAGAAGGTGTGGCGCAGGAAAGGGGCTTGCCCATCATTTCCTGCTGCAGGTCGGAGAGACTGGTGGCCCGCTGCCCAGTGCTGCCCGTCGCTCCCTTCTTGGGAACACGGCCAGGATGGTGGCAAATGCAGAGTCCAGATAGGACCTGGGATGTACGTATATGTGTCTCTGTGTGCCTGCATGCATGTGTTTGCACACGCGTGTGCTGTGTGTGCATCGTGCATGGTGTATATGTATGTGTGTGCACATGTGTATGGTGTACATGTGGTATGTGTCTGCACGTGTGGGGGGGCCTGCACATGGGTGTACATGTGTGTGCATTGTGCTTTGCACATGCATGTGGTGTGTGTCTGCACATATGTGTATGCCTGTGTACACACACATATGTTGCAGTTCGCTTGCATGGTCGCTGATAAATGACCATCAAAGAGCTTAAGGGAACAAGGGGTTTATTTCCTTACGACAGTCTGGTTACAGTTCTCAGTCCAGCTTGACGGGAGAGCAGCACCAACACCAGGGCTGAGGAACTGGCCACACCATCTCCACGTAACGGCTGAGAGATGGACGATCCTTACTTGCCAGACCAGCATGTCTGGCCAAGTGAACAGAAGGATGCCAACTTCCTCAGCCAGCTCTCCGTGATTTATTCCAGGGCCTAATCCCACCCACCATGGGCTAGACCTTTCCCATCAGCTAGACAATCTCCTTCAGGTTTGCTCTGGGCTTAACTCAACTATCAACTCTCTACACCTGTGCTCAGAGCTCAAACCCTCAACAGTCAAGTTGACACCTGTGCTTAACCATGACAACATATATGCCCAGTATATTTGTGTGTGTGTCTGTATATGGTGTGTGTGCCTGTCTGTGCATGTACGTTTGCATGTGCCTGTGTGCAGTGCCATGTGTGTGTATGTACGTGTGTATGTATGTGTTTGTGTGTGTTTGCGTGCACATGCTATGTATATACATGTAGATGACAGATTTGGGCCCTCAGTGTCACTCACTTTGTTTCTGGGACATGGGCTTTCAGCAGTTGAAACTTGCCGAGTAGACCAGGCCGGCCAGATGGCAAACTTCTCCTGCCGTGGTCACTTGCTGCCACACCTCTGGGGGTTGAGCTCAGGCCCCCCTCACCGCGCTCCTTGAAGATGAGCTTCTAATACGAAGGCGTTCTTCCCTGTGCGAGCGTCTGTTCCTCCAAGCAGACCAGTCCCGGCCATGCACCCTAATACTGACCTCACACCCTGGACCGAGTAGGATGCCAGGAACACAGACTCTTATCTTTATAACTATCCAACTGAGGGGCTGGGGTCACCCCCATTTAAGAAGAAAACAATGGCAGGAACCTGGAGGCCCAGGACAGCCCAGCCGGCACCAGTCTAGGGTCATCCGCGTCAGCCGACCAGATTTTGCAGATTTGCAGCCAGCCTGGCCCACAAGGCCCCGGGAGGGACGCCCCCAGGGCTTGCGATGGCGGATGCTGGGCTCACTCTGATGTGGGGCCGTGGACCCGGGACTCAACACACACTGAGCTACAACTACCGTTCATTCTCTCTTGTCCCACACACCAAGTCAGGGAACGCGACTGATCTCCCTCAGGACACAGGGCGCTCACGCACCTGTGTTTCTAGCACAAGCCAAGCCAAGTCACCATTAGGTCTGCCGTCTTTCGGCTCGAAATGGTCTCTCTGCTCTGTGAACCCTAAAGCAAAAAGATGCAACCACATGTGTGTGTGCTTTTGTGCGTGCGTGCGTGCATGCGCATGTCTGTGGGCGGGTGTACATGGGGTATATTTGCACATATATGTTTGCATGTGTTGCACACACATGTGAAGTAGCATGCATGTACACATATTTACAGAGTGTATGTCATACTTGAGGTTTGCATGTGCGTTTTGTGGCATGCATATACATATGTGGATGGCATGTATGTGTGTGCATATGCATATGTCTTTGTGGTATATATGTACGTGCTTGTGTGAGTGAGCATGTAGATGTATACATGGTGTATGTGAATGTGCATGCACGCCTGTGTTCCTCTGTTGTATGTGCATATATGTGTGTGTGCTCTTGTATTTCTCTGTCGTATATGTGTGTGAATGCCTCTGTGTGTGTATTTGTGTGAGCTCTTGTATTCCTCTGTTGCGTGCCTGTGCGTGTCTGTGCGTGTCTGTGCGTGCGTGCATGAGCGTGTTCTTCGGTGTGTTTTGGCACGAGTTCTTAGTCTGAGAGGAGCAGGTTAGACAGACGCCCAGGTAGTCGCTGGAGCGCTAGAGCTGCTGCTGCGCCCCAGGGACTGGGTCACATGGGCATTCTGGGCTTGCGGCAGGGACACCCTGGTGTCCAACAGCGGGCCACGGGCGGTGGGGACGCAGCAATGTTGCACTAGGCAGGGACCAGCTGACGGGAAGCTCCTGAACCACTGTATGTGTCGGGTGCTGGGGATGCTCTGGGTTCCAGAGAGTTCTCCAGCTGCTCTGGGAACGAGGCGGGGAGAAGGTGTGGGGAGGGGAGATGACTGGGAAGGACTTGCGGAGTGGAGGTGCCGGGTCAGGAAGAATCGAGTCTCTGGACTCACAGTGAGCCCAGAGCACACAGACGTTCCCCTGGGAGAGCTGGAACCCTCAGCTGAGAACTGGAAGGACTCTGTTGAGCTTCCAGGGTGGCTCGGCTTCTCCCTGGAGCCCATGATGGGGAAGGTTCAGAAGTGGCACTGTGGGCTCCTCTGGAAGTGCCGCTGTACCAGTTAGATACAGGTGTCGACTTGACAATTGAATGGTGAGCCTTTAGGCACCCCCATGAAGAATCATTCTGGCAAGCCTGTAGATTACCTGACGGCCGTGGGAAGGCCCAGCGCACAGTGGATGGGACTTTCCCTGGGCAGATACAATGGAGCTGGCTCAGCAGATGTGACCTGATGTCGGCCTGAACCCCCTTCACCCTAATGTGGCCCTCGGACTAAACCTCTCATCTCTCTAAGTCCTTTGGGTCTGGCGCTCATTCAGCACCGGGAGGTGAAGCCGCACGGACGCCATGCGTGCCGTTCCCTCCCAGAGCCGCTTCTCCTCCCTTCCCGCCTTCCCAGGGGGAGCCGGGCACCAGGAACCCGCCCTTCTGGTTCCGCAAGTCCTGGCGCTGAGCCGGGCAGGGGGTCTGGCCCTGAGATCTGCTTGTCTTGGGAAGTCAAGGGGGGGGGGACCAACAGGAGGTCCCAGCCTCAGACCCTGGCTCAGCCGGAGACGTGTGGGTGAGGGAGGGGAGGAGCATCCTCTCCGCCATTCCCAGCCCGTTCTTTCCTTCCTCATCCTTCTCCTTCTCTTCCTCTTCCTCCTCTTCACAGCTTGGACAAGCTGACGGGAGACCCAAAATGCAGACCATCAGCAATAATACAAATGAATTACACCAGCGATTTCAGAAAAAGGTCTGGAGTGGGGGTGGGTGGGGGATGGGTGGGGGAGACTTAAGAACAAACACAGTAAATGTTCCCCCACGCGGTGCCCCAGGAATTGAGAGAGAGAGAGAGTGTGAGTGTGTGTATCAGAGGGCACTGCATATGTCTGTGGAGGCCCAAGGATGACCTGGGGAATCATTCTGGATTACTCTACCTCTGGGATTTTGCTCTGGGTTTCCCAGGCTCCACCTTCCAGGGTCTAAAGTGCAGGCCACCACCATTTCCAGCTGGAGTTTTTATGTAGGGTCTGAGATCTGAACTCAGGTCCGTCTGCTTGCAAGGCAAAAGCTTAACCCCTGTACCATCTCTCCAGTCTGGGGAAGGAGCGCTTAAGCTCTTGCCTGCCCTGTGCCTCCCCGTCCCCTGAGGGAGAGAAGGGGGATGCTTGGGGCACCGGGACATTCTGGTGTCCTGCAAACTGGAGCTGTTACCCCTGAGGAAACTTCTCTGTGGGTGCACTGGGTGCCTCCAGGACACCTGCAGGCCAGGTGGCTCCCACCCAAGTTGATGCCCTGCCCTGGCCCTCAGGTTCTGAAATGCTCCGCATCTGTGAAGGGCCCAAGTTCCTTTTGGGGGCCTCTCCTTTGTGGGAGGATGGGGGGGTGCGGGGACCAGGCCAGTCCTTGGACCAAGCTCCTCATCCCCCTGGGGCATGGTGTCACTCCTGGGGCCCTGCCCTTGTGTACCCCTCAGTGGAGGATGATGGGCTCAGAATGGGTGTGAGGTCATTTGCTCAGCAGCCTATTGGCCGCTGGGAGCCACAGGCCTAGCCAGACCCCATGCTGTAAGGTTCTGTGGTAAAGGGCGTGGCTAGGAGTGGGTCCTGTGTGATCTACTGTGTGTGTGTGTGTGTGTGTGTATAGGTTGCATGTGTGTATGTATGTATGTGTGCATATGTGTGATGTATGTGTGTGTATGTATGTGTGTATGTATGTATGTGTATATGTATGATGTGTGTATATGTGTGTATGTATGTATGTGTGTGTGTATGTATGTGCGTATGGGTGTATGTATGTATATGTGTGTATGTGTGTATATGTGTGTATGTATGTATATGTGTATTTGTATGTGTGTGTATGTATGTGTGTTTGTATTTGTGTGTGTATGTGTGTGTATTTGTGTATATGTGCGTGTATGTGTGTATATGTCACTGTGTGTGTATGTGCGTATGTGTGTGTGCGTATGTGTGTGTGGGTATGTGTGTGTGTGTGTGTATGTGGGTATGTGTGTGTGTATGTGTGTGTGGGTATGTGTGTGTGTGTGTGTATGTGGGTACGTGTGTGTGTATGTGTGTGTGCATGTGTGTGTGGGTATGTGTGTGTATGTGGGGGTGTGTGTGTGTGTATGTGGGTATGTGTGTGTGTATGTGGGTGTGTGTATGTGTGTATGTGTGTATGTGTGTATGTGTGTGTGTGTATGTGGGTATGTGTGTGTGTGTGTGTGTATGTGTGTGTGGGTATGTGTGTGTATGTGGGTGTGTGTGTCGGTGTGTGTGTATGTGTGTGTGTGTGTGTGTGTGTGGGTATGTGTGTGTGTATGTGTGTGTGTGTATGTGGGTATGTGTGTGTGTATGTGGGTGTGTGTATGTGTGTATGGTGTTATGTGTGTATGTGTGTATGTGTGTGTGTGTATGTGGGTATGTGTGTGTGTGTGTGTATGTGTGTGTGGGTATGTGTGTGTATGGGGTGGTGTGTCGGTGTGTGTGTATGTGGGTATGGTGTGTGTCTGTGGGTGTGTGTATGTGTGTATGTGTGTATGTGTGTATGTGTGTGTGTGTATGTGGGTATGTGTGTGTGTGTGTGTATGTGGTGTGGGTATGTGTGTGTCTGTGGGTGTGTGTGTCGGTGTGTGTGTATGTGTGTGTGTGTGTGTGTGTGTGTGGGTATGTGTGTGTATGTGTGTGTGTGTATGTGGGTATGTGTGTGTGTATGTGGGTGTGTGTATGTGTGATGTGTGTATGTGTGTATGTGTGTATGTGTGTATGTGTGTGTGTGTATGGGTATGTGTGTGTGTGTGTGTGTATGTGTGTGGGTATGTGTGTGTATGTGGGTGTGTGTGTCGGTGTGTGTGTATGTGGGTATGTGTGTGTGTATGTGTGTGTGTATGTGGGTATGTGTGTGTGTGTGTATGTGTGTATGTGTGTGTGCATGTGGGTATGTGTGTGTGTGTGTGTGTGTGCATGTGGGTATGTGTGTGTGCATATGTGTGTGTGTGAGAGAGAGAGAGATTGTTTCATTGAATCCTCCATGGGGAAACTGAGGCAGAGAGGGGTCATTGCCTGGATTCTCACCCACCTGCCATGGCCCGGGCTCCCCCCACCAGCCTAGCGTTACCCCTAGAAGTCACTGACATTGTCAGCACCTGGACATATGGGAGCAGAGGCAGCCGTGGGCCGGTCCAGCCCAGCCGTTCACTAGGCAGAGAGCCGCGCATTCAATCCCTGTCTCGGGGCCTCGGCCCAGCCTCCAGCTGCCGGAGTCTGTCCCCTTGGTGGTCCTCGTGGGAACTTGGGCAGCGTGTGTGTCAGGCTCATAAACTGGCCTGAAAGCCGGGGCTTCCGGTGAGGCGGCCGCAGCCAAGGAGGAGTGAGAGGGTTGCAGCTAGGGAGGAGCGGGGCTGCAGCCAGAGGAGCTGTGCCAGGTGCTGCAGGAGGCAGGGATCCAGACTGGTGCCAGCCGTCCGGCCAGTTCTGCCACATTCCAGGTAGGCACGGTCTGGCAGAGGCCGTGCGCTTGGCCCTGAGGGGCTCAGCAGGCTGCTGGCCCAGCCTCCCTTGCTCACTCCTGTCCCATCCTCACTGCCATGAAGGGTGGTTTTGTCGCGGCTCCCAGGGGACACCTTCATCCTGACCAGCCGAGACGCTGGCTGGGATGACGGGGACGTTGAGCGGCTGTGGCAGGACATGGCGCGAGGCTGCTTGCAAAGGGAGAAGCACCTCTCTGCCAGGCGTGCCACCTGCAGCCCCGGAACCCTGGAGGGGTCCGACCCATCTTTTCTGACACCCCCATCTTTTCTGGCACCCCCATCTTTTCTGGCACCCCCATCTTTTCTGGCACCCTCATCTTTTCTGGCACCCCCATCTTTTCCAATACTACTGTGCCATCCACTCTAGCAAGTAGACTCAAAAGTATTGAGCTGGGGGGCTGGAGAGGTGGCTCAGGGGTTGAGCCTCTGCCTTGCAGGCAGAAGGTCCTGAGTTCGGATCCTAGATCCCACATATAGACCCCGGGCGGAAGCGGGGGCGACCTGCGTTTCTGGTCCTGGTAGGGTGGAGCCTGTGAATCCCAGGGCAGAGTAAACAAGGAGGAGGTGGAGGCGTCCGTGGTGGTTCCCGAATTCGCCTGTGGTTCTACACACACACATGCACAATTGAATAAATAATAATAATAAATTTTTTAAAGTATTGAGCTGGTGTGAAATTACCTTCAGGCCAAAACTAACTTTATGTTTTTCTGTGGGACTGGCCTCCTACCATTGAGTCCCAGTACCTCAGAGTGGGTACTCAAAAGTCGGTTCTGAGGGGAGTCTAGAGGATCATAGTGTCACCCAGGGAGGACAAGCGAGAGCATTTGAGGCTGAGCTGCGCGGTGCTTGGTAGGGGCCACGGCTTCCACGGGAGCCACACGTCCCCGCTGCAGCCTGCGCTGCACGCCGCCCAGGATGGCTGGAGGGAGCGGGATGGCTGGGGGGAGCGGGATGGCTGGGGGGAGCGGGATGGCTGGGGGAGCGGGATGGCTGGGGGGAGCGGGATGGCTGGGGGGAGCGGGATGGCTGGGGGGAGCAGGATGGCTGGGGGAGCGGGATGGCTGGGGGGAGCGGGATGGCTGGGTACTGCAAGGGGCAGCCGCTGCTCTCTCCACCTGCTGTTGGCAATGCGCATGGTCTCACATCCCGAGAGAAACCAGAGCGTGTGCCCATGCGCACAGCACCCAGCCGGTTCCCAAAGGGTCGCGGTTGAAGCCCCAGGTGGCAGCACCCACCGTCCTCTACAGGGGAAGCTGGGAAATTCACTGTCACAGGCCGCGCATGGAAAGGTGGGGGCTGCTGTAAGGGTGGCGGCGTCCTCAGGTGTGGGGGCTCCTGTGGGGATGGTGGGCGGTGTCCTCAGGTGTGGGGGCTCCTGTGGGGATGGTGGGCGGCGTCCTCAGGTGTGTGGGGCTCCTGTGGGGGTGGTGGCGGCGTCCTCAGGTGTGCGTCTATGCCAGAGCTCATCGGAGTACTCTGTTGGTTAGTATGTGGCAGTTACATCTCAATGAAGTAGTCTGAAACTTCTAAAAAGTAAAATGGGGGGAGGGCCGGGGAGATGGCTCAGGGGTTAAAGCTTCTGCCTTACAAACAAAAGGCCTTGAGTTCAGATCCCCAGATCTCACCTAAAAATGCCAGGAGGAAACCGTGGTGGCCTGGAATTCTGGAAGGCAGAGCCTGGGGCACTCCAGAGCAAAGCAGTGAGGAGGTGGAGCGATCCAGGTGTTTCTCAAAGATGTCCCTTTGGGCCTCCACAGGCATGCGCGCACGTACACACACACACATGCACACACACACACACACACACACACGCACACACGCATGCACAACACATACGGGTGCCCTCCTGCACACACACACATACATACGGACACCCTCTTGTACACACACACACACGCACACACACACATATACCCACACACACGCACAAAGGGCCCAGGGTTGGGGACGGACATGCAGAACCATATGGAAATGCCTGGCTTCTGACTGTGGGGGGTCAGTATACTGCTGCTCCCACTTGCTAGGGTCACCCTCTTAGAGTGGGTGGCTTCTATTGGATACAAATACCTCAGTGAAGTCAGGGGAAACTTCGTGTGCACTGACACGTCTTGGCACAGAGGACATGCTGGGAGCATGCGGCTTTCACCTCTGACACAATGGAACTTCGACGAATAGAGGAAAATAAAATCTTCTGAAGAAACAAAAATATTCTCTGCTGCTGGTAGATGGAAACGCAGATAACTGCTGCACATTGTCACCCAGGAGCTCACACTCAAAGCCGCGTCTGAAACACAGCCAGGTTCTGTCTGCAAATTCCTGCGTGTGTGTGCGTACATGTATGCATGTGCATGCACTATGCACGTGTGTGCATGTGTGCTTGAGTGTGTGCATGTGCGTGCATATATGCATATGCATGTGCGTGTGTGCTCGAGTGTGCATGCATGTGTGCATGCATGTGCTCACCTGTGTGCATGGCATGTGTGCACTTGCATGTATGCTTGTGTGCGTGCTCGTGTGGAGGCCAGGGACAACCTCTGCTGTCGTTCCCCGGGCACTAGTGATCTTTGAGACAGGGCCTCTCATTGGCCTCTTACGGGCCTCTGATTGGCCTGGAGCCCACCAAGCAGCCTTGGCTGGCCAGTGAACCCCGGAGATCCCCCTGCCTCCATGTCCCAGTGCCGGGATCCCAAATATGCTGCTGCACCCTGCTTTTTTGTATATGGATTCTGGGAATTGAATTCGAGTCCGGGCCTTGCCCAACGAGCTCGTGGCCCCTGCAAGCCTTGTGGCATCAGGGTTCCGGCTGCTCGGCTCTCCCACCCTGGGGCCACGTGGCTCTCCCGCCCTGGGGCCACGTGGCTCTCCCGCCCTGGGGCCACGTGGCTCAGGACGTGGCATCTTCGGGTTTGCCTTCTTGCTTTCCTTTCGGGTTCCTTTGAGACAGGGCGCTTCTGTGCGGCCCTGGCCGGCCTCGGCCCCTGAGCTGGGATCACAGGTGTACACATCACGCCGGGGCTGCCTGATTGCTTTCAATTGCTCATTAAACTGCCTGCAATCTTCTTAAGAAGACGTTTCATGGCTCATAAACCCGAGAGTCTGCAGGTGAGGAGAAAAGCATCTGCTGGCCCGTCCCGGGCTCCCAGAAGGTGGACAGACGGGACACGCCCAGGCCGGCTCCGCTGCGGGAGGGACAGGCCCTTCTTTCTATGTGCTGCTGCGTCGGGGTGTGGAGTGCAGTGGATGCCAGGGGTCGATGCTGGGTGTGTTCTGCAGTCACTTCCTTGGTATTTCTTGTGAGAGGTTCTCTCACTGAGCGGGAGCTCAGCTCACGGGGTCGGCTTCACCGCCCGCAAGCCCCGGAGATGCTCCTGTCTCAGCCTCCTCGGTGCCGGGACTGCGGGCAATGCTGCCATTCTTTGCTTTTACGTAGGTGCCAGGGATCTGAACTCGGGCCCCGAGGCTTGAGAGGCAGGGGATCTGAACTCGGGCCCCGAGGCTTGAGAGGCAGGGGATCTGAACTCGGGCCCCGATGCTTGAGAGGCCAGCACTTTCCTCCTCATACCATCTCTCCAGCTGCTCTTTGCTACCGAAGTATCAATAGTTCTCCCAGACATTTCCACGGGTTCTGAGTTCTGGCTTCTGTCCAGAGAATATTTCCTCCACAAATATCATTACAAATAGATTTTCAATGGGGCTGGAGAGGTAGCTCAGGAGTTAAGCCTCTGCCTTGCAGGCAGAAGGTCCTGAGTTCGTGATCCTAGACCCCACGTATAGACGCCAGGGGGAAGCGGGGGCGGCCTGCGTTTCTGGTCCTGGTAGGGCGGAGCCTGTGAATCCCGGGGCAGAGTAAACAAGGAGGAGGTAGAGGTGGTCCATGGTGTTTCCCAAATTCGCCCGTGGTTCTACACACACACATACACACGCACACACACACAATTGAATAAATTAAAAAAATATTTAAAAAATAGATTTTCAAATAAACGTTTCATCCTGTTGATGAATTAGTGTTTTAAAAACCATAGGTCTCTTCCAATTTTATCCATCACGATCCCAAATATACAGAGATCCAACTAAGAAGTCAGCTGGGCAGGAAATTCAGCCCCTAAATCAAGCTGCTCCAAGGAGAAATTTCAGAATTCTGAAGTTATTCACGGGCTTCGCACGATTTATTCAGTTCTTATTTGGTGATGAGAGAGTCACTGGGTCTTTCTGTGTGCAACGGTGCTTCCCATAACTGTGATGATCTGCAGAAAGCTTCCAAAGAAGCCATCGTTTGCCCATCATGTGTTGACAAGTTTGATGGAAGCTTGGCTCTCATACCACATGTGTGGTGCTTGGGACAAAACACAACCCAAATGGAGAACCCAATTACATGTGTGTACATACACTCACACATAAGCATGCACTCACACACATGATGTATGCACTCACATGCATGCGCACACATGCACCTTATATGCATGCTCATACATGCACATACATACACACACACATACGAAGGCACATATACATGCACTCACATGAATGTATGTACATTGCAAACACATGCACATACATTCACTTATACACACATTCATATACATGTTTTCATTCACATGCATGCATGCACACACATATATGCACACACATATGCACACACATATGCACACACATGCTCACATGAGTGTACACATAAACATTCACATTCATTAACACATGTATGTATATGAGCATGCATACACATACACTCACATGCATGTTCATATACACACATGCACAATCATACATACATCCACATAGATGCACACACATAATACACACATGTCCACCTACATGCTCATGCAAACACACATGCACACACCTTCTACCATCACAGGTAATTTAGATGTGTTTGCAAATTACTGTCCGCAAGGCTGTGCAGTTGTGAACGCTGACCTGTGTTGACGCCAAGGGGATAAAGCACTTTCTGCCTCCAGCAAGTCGTTCAGACACTGGTTGCCACAGAAGGTAGCTCAGTACATGTGGTCTCTGCAGCTCTTCTTTCCATTGTTGCGGTGCTGTAGCTTAGGGGTCATGTGCTACAAACAGCTCCATCTGTATCCTGCTCTGCACTTTAATTTAATAATAGCACCTTTTATCCTAATGCCGGGTGACACCACCATTCACATTTGTTTCATCGCTAGAAAAACATGATTACATCAGCAGTGCTGGCGAGTTAACCGAACTCATACCTCCCGCTTTCAAAAACAACACATGACACATGCCTCGTAGAATGAATGCTCAAAAGCCCCACTTTTACTTGGTGACTGCAAGACACATTAAGCCATTACTTGAATTAACCTAATTGCCTTTCTGCTTGGAGCGTCTGATAACACGTTTGACTGCGAGGCTCTGCGCACGAGGCCCGAGCTAACAGCCACTGCTCGTCTCAGAACTTACAGGAAAACACGAAAATAACGTCACGCGTTGGACGAGATGCTCGCTGCCTGGGGAGAGCACGCTTCCCGCGGAGACCTGCCCAGGCGGCCGCTCTCACACCACCTGCTGCCTTTGAAGGCGCCGTGGATGTTCAGCAGATCCATATCTCCCGCCTGTCCCGTGCCCGTGACATCACTGCACTTCTGCGCGCTGTGGTTCAGGTAGGTGTGTCCCCCAGGGGTTCAGGCATCAGCAGCTGCACCCCCAGGGCGGCCACAGCGCTTTGATAACCTTTAGAAAATGGAGCTGACCTAGAGATCCTGGCTGCGTGTGTTGGGATTAGCGCTGAGGGAGCCAGGTTGTTCCAAAAGAGCAAGACTGGTCTTGCCTCTCCCTCCTGCAGTCCTCCCCAAGATGTCACCACCACCTTGATGTGACACAGATTGGGGGGTCCTCTCGAAGACCAATCCCCTGCTGCTTTGACATCCAGCTGCAGCACTGTGAGCCAAACACACTTCTTTTTTCTTTACAAACACCCAGCCTAAGGTATTTTGTTATAGCCGCGGAAAACAGATTCGTGCACAGAAGATGACCAACTATCCATAAAAGTTTTGTATGTTAGAATTGATGATCGCTTTTTTAAAAACAGAAATTTAACAGCTAAATTCTCTGATATCATGCATTTTCATTTTTTAGGCTTATCACAACCCTAAGGGTTTATTACAAATATAGACATGCATGGCCAAATAATGTGGTAAATAGTTGCATCATAAAACACATAGTAGGCCCAGCACACAGTTAGCAGTTTCTGCTGTTCCCCCCGACCTGGCCAGCTACTGGCTGTTACAGAGCTGAGCTCAGGCTGTGGCTTAGCCGGCCACCCATGCCTGCTGGGCCACGGGAATGGCTGCTCCTCCTGCCTCAGCCAATGGGTCTGGCTGTGTTGTTTAGGTGGGGAGCTTTATATGGTTTTTTTAAAAAATCAAATTATAAATTGTTTTTTATTGGTGCATGTGGCTATGAGTAGAGGGCATTTGAGTGTGCGTGCCGGTGGAGGGATCATTCTGGATTGTTCCTCCTCCTCATTGCTTTGCTCTGGGTTTTCTCAGTCTTTTTCTCCAGGGCTAGAAGGATACCGCCACTTCTGCCTGGTGTTTTTAGTGTGGGATCTGGAATCGGAACTCAGGTTCTTTGGTTTGCAAGGTGAGCATTTTAGCCACTGAGCTCCCCAGCCTTGCATGTGACTTTTGAAGGAGAGGTTCAGCTGCACATGAGGGAGCTCCTAGATGACCGTGGTCAGGGCCGCCAGTGGTGTGTGTGCATCTACTTGTGTGTGGCTCTATCTGTGTGTATGCATCTGTGTGTGTCTGTGTGTGTCTGTGTGTGTCTGTGTGTATCTATGTGTGTCTCTGTGTGTGTCTGTGTGTATCTATGTGTGTCTCTGTGTGTGTCTGTGTGTATCTATGTGTGTCTCTGTGTGTGTCTGTGTGTTTCTGTGTCTGTGTCTCCATGCACCTGTGTCTCTGTATGTCTGTGTGTCTCTGTGTCTCTGTGTGTCTGTGTGTCTCCACGTGTCTGTGTGTCTCTGTGCGTGGCCAGCTCTGTGCTGTCCCCGGCGTCCCTGTGTGTCAAGAAGTCCTCGCTCAGCGCCCACTGTGCACACAGCACTCAGTGCTGAGGGCTTCAGCTGTTCCCCGCCTGTCCTTCTCTCCGTGGCTTGGGATACCAGCACCCCATTTTTCAGGTCCCCTGGCCCAGGCCTGCCTGCTTGGGGCCTCCCTGTCTGCAGGGCCTCACACCGCCGAGCCCCCATGGCTGCTGGAGAGGCTTCCGTGGCTGGGGCCGGAGGACTCCTCGCCATTAGCGTCTGTCTTCTGGGAGCCTGGCCGGGTGCACGCTGTCGTGGTCTGCACGTCTCTGCGCAGTTGGCTGCCTTCCAGACTGAATAATGAGGTACGGCAGACCCGCATCAGAGGGGAACAGATTAGAACATGCCAGAGACTGACAGACATGCCACCACATGCCCTCACTCCTGCACCCCCAAGCAAGGGGTCCTGGTGTTTCTGTTTGCCTTGGCCTCAGCCTCTGCCACCTGCCACCCGTCTCTTGCCCACAGCCGCTGCAGTGCAGCCGGGCTGGTCAGCAGGGCACTGAGGTCTGGTCTCCGTTGTGCTGCTCTCGCTCCTTCACGCCCGGAATGGGCTTAATCTACCCGTGCCTCAGTTTCCTTAATGCTAATAGCCAATTAATTCTTGCCGGCCTCCGTTGCAGACCTCAACAGGATTTGGCGTGAGAACTAAGTGTTTCTGGGAGCTTGGTACGCTGTAAACCCCAAGCTGTCATTATAATAAACCTAATTACAGGCCCATTGGAATGCTACGAGGGCCCCCACAAAAATGAGAGGGTCTGTGACTGGGAAAACAGGGGGCTGCCATCTGCAGTGTGGGTCCCTTCTGTGACCCACGTTTAAGACGGAGCCTGGAATGTGGCCCCGGCTTACAGCTACTGAGCTGGGGCCCCGGGTGTCTGCATGCAGGCTGCGGGCTGGTTGCCCACGCATCCGCCTCTCTGTCTTGGTATCCACTGATTTAGGGGTCGACCTGGTAACCTCTCACCCCAAGATGGCCTTACTGTGGAACTGGGAGGTGAGCAGCCACTGTCCTGGAGTTGAGAATCAGGGCAGGGTTTTCTCTGTGGAATAGGGCAGTCGATGCCACCCGTACCCAGCTGAGGATTCTCTGTGCCCAGCAGCTACAGCCTCGGACATCCTTGTCTCTCAGGCATCCCGCCTGGCATCTACCCATGGTAAAAGCCAGCTCTCTTTCATAAACAAACTGATGCGGAACGGTCCTGAGTGCCCCGTGGTCACATGTGAAAGGCAACTCCAGGGGAAAGAACAGGAGAAAGGAAAGAAAGACAAGGAAAACCCACCCAAGAGTCTCCCTGCAGCGGGACGGGGTGGGGCGGGGTGGGGGGTGGCATGCACGGCCTGCGGGGTCTCTGGTCCAGGCTCAGAAGGGCGACTAACTCCTAGACGCCCCAAGGTGTCTGTGCACCCCTTCTGCCTCCCAGGCCCTGCGCTCCCGGGGCCCCTCCAGCAGGAGGGAAGGTCTTTCCCAGGAGCGTCGGTGTGTCCCACCTCCCTGCTAAGCTCTTGTTCTGAGGCTGCTCGGCCCGAGGAGGCCGCAGAGGTGGCCTTGGGTGGCTTGAGCAGTGCTGTCTGGGGTGGCAGACGGAGGTCAGGATTCTGGTCATATCACAGCTCCGCCTCTTGAGAGCTGTGCACCCGGCTCCCTTGCGTCCGTGTGACAGAGCGTGTGCAAAAGACACTCGGAGCCACAGCATTCAGTCAGGTGTAACCATGGCCACCGTAGCACCATCGCGGAGGGGAGGGGCTTGGACCCACCGCGGAGGGGAGGGGCTTGGACCCACCGCGGAGGGGAGGGGAGGGGCTTGGGCCACCGCGGAGGGGAGGGGCTTGGACCCACCAAGGAGGGGAGGGGCGGGGCTTGGACAAACCGGGGAGGGGAGGGGCTTGGACCCACCGGGAAGGGGGGTTTGGGCTTGGATCCCCACCTCACCCCC
Organism: Typhlomys cinereus; assembly: GCA_023101885.1. Lineage (NCBI taxonomy): Eukaryota > Metazoa > Chordata > Mammalia > Rodentia > Platacanthomyidae > Typhlomys > Typhlomys cinereus. The sequence continues at coordinate 97,021 of JALPQD010000531.1, read as the reverse complement.
TGTGGGCTGTGGGTCAGAGCTGCCACAGGCCCTTTGCCCCCTCGGTTTGAGCCCAGCCCAGGCTGCGATGAAATGGCCACCACGTCCTCTGCAAGGGGCAGCACCGTGGCCGAGGAGGACTCGGGGCGCAGGCTGGCCAGGAGGCTACTGGGGAGTGCTGTATGTGCGGCTGGAGAGAGACCCCCAAAGTCTCGCCCAGGCTGAGCAAACATTCAGGGCGGGGCAGAGACCCGGCGGGGAGGGCTGGTCTCGCCCTCGGCTGCTACCCCAGCTTCTCCGTCTGCCTGGCACCTGCTGGCTAACCAAGCAGATCACTGGAACACTACAACCCCGGCCTGCCCGTGTTTTGACTGGGGCCACTGCCCCCCATATCACCACACTCAGCCGGGTCCCAGTTCATCTGGGGGTTTCTCACGCTTCAGCCTCTCTGGCGGGTGCCACCTCTTTACAGAGTATCTTAACTTAGGAGAAACATCAGGGGAAAGCAGCCACGTAGTGTGTTTATAATCTCCAAAGGTGGTCAGATGGTCCATCCATCCCGGACAAGGTGGTCAGATGGTCCGTCTGTCCTGGACAAGGTGGTCAGATGGTCCGTCCGTCCCGGACAAGGTGGTCAGATGGTCCGTCCATCCCGGACAAGGTGGTCAGATGGTCTGTCCTTCCCTGATGGCCGAGGTCAGAGCTGTGCCTGGGTGTAGCCGCCCACAGTGCTTGGCTCCTTTCTGCTCCGCGTGAAGGGGGTCGGCATGGTTGTGGGCCGCGGGCCGCATGCAGCCGACCTGATGGTCCACCTAGCTGCCTCAGCATCCAAATAGCTGCATGTGCCCACTCCGGCCTTCCTTCCATCATTATCCTGAATGTGCTATTCTCAAATAACCTGTGCAGGGGCTGTGGCACCAAGCCAGGGGGTCCCCTCATAACAATGCCACCTTAGGCCCCCCTCAAAGCCCTTCCTCATGCCCCCTTCCCCTCCACCTCCAGCCTGGGACCACACTGCACATGGGCACGGGGCCAGCTTGGGCCATGCAGCCTCAGGTGTCACAGGAGCAGATCTGAGCTCCCAGCCCGAGATCAAGACCCTCTGTGCCCACAAACCAGGCGTCTGTCCCCCAAGTAAAACATGGCATCTTTGAGAGGCACCCATTGGTGCTGCCCTCGGTGAACGCAGATGAGGTGGCTGCTTGGGAGGGTCTGGGCCCTCCTGACAGGGACACCTGTCTGGAAGGAGGCTGTGCCTTTACTTTCTTGATCCCCAGGTGGCGTAGGGTGAGGTCACCCTGGAACGACCAGGAGGGGCCCCCTTACCAGGTCGCTTCTGCTGAGGGCTGGCCAGAGTCCACGGCCCCAGCCTGTGCTGCAGGAGCCCCACCTGGCAGAGCCCCAGATCCAGGTGCCCACCTGGCTCAGGTTCAGGTGCGGCGGGCCGGGACATTGCCAAGCCCCTCTCTAGCCCCAGAGGAGGCGCCCCCTAGAGGTACACACGGCTGTTTATTGAAGGGTTTCCAGGACAGTGTGTGCTGTGCGGGCCGTACCTATCCAGCTTGTGGCAGGGGTGTGTGTGTGTGTGTGTGCGTGCTGTGCGGGCCGTACCTGTCCAGCTTGTGACAGGGGTGTGTGTGTGTGTGTGTGTGTGCGCATGCATACACGTGTGTGCATGTGTGTGTGTACGTGTGTGCATACACGTGTGTGCACGGGGGCTGGAGAGAAGCTTTGATTATCTGTGAATCTCTAGTCTCTAGCTGTGGGAAAGGCGGTCCTTTTAATGCCCCAAATACCATTTCCCCTCTGTGACACGGGATCAAGGCCCATCTGGTGGCTTAGGAGTAGCATGAGCATGCGCAGCCCCAGCGTGGGTCCTCTGGAAGCTGAACTCGGCCTGTGGGCAGCATGTACCAGACCCGCTAAGGAGGCGGGAGGAAGGCTGGCCACCTGTCACTCCCCAGATGCCAAGGCACAACTTGTCCAGCATTGGCAGCCTCTTGTGTGGGAGAGGGCAGCTTTAGCTGTGACCCCAGGCAACAGGGGCCAAGCACAGACTGGCAGGGCTTGGGGACAATCAGTTTTTCTACCCCATTCTTCAGGGAACTCTGAGGTTATGGGTACAGGGATAACCTCCTGGGGGTCCTCTATGCCCACGGCAGCTGCCCTGTGACTCTGGGCACCTCTGCGTGTTACATGCAGAAGGACCCTGGGGCAGATACTGCTGGCAAGCTAGGACACGGGTTGGAGGACAGCACTCGGCCCTGAATCTCCCTGCAGTCACGGGACTGCACATCCCACCCACACAGGATGGGGGGCTCCCTGGAGACCGGCAAGGACGGCGGGGGCTCTTCCCAACAGACAAGGGGAAGTCGGATGGGACGCACAGCTGTAGTCCCAGCCTGGCTGCCCAGGCCTGCACGAGATGTTTATTTCCACCTTCATGTATATGCATGCCTGGGGCACACACAAGTGTGTGTGTGTGCGCACACGCGCGCATACACGTGTGCATGTGTGTAGAGTCCTGGGTTGATCACATGGGAATCCCCTTCTTCCACTTGCCGCTCTGAGGCTGGTGCCTGACCCAGAGCTCATGAGGGGCTTAGTCCTATTAGCGCGCTCTGGAGAGTCCCAGGCTGTCCTCTGGGGCTGGAATTACAGGCTGGCTGCTACACCTGCCTGGCGCTTTACATGGGGTCCAGGGATCAGAACTCTGGTCCTCTTGCTTGGCGGGCAAGCGCTGTAACCACTGAGCCACGTCCCCGGCCCAGTGCACGTGAAGCTGGCCCTGGCCCCATCGCGGTCTCCGTGACATCTGCGCTTCTGCTTCGTAACAGTCGTTCTCGGCTGGCAACTCCGAGAGCATTTGCTCGCTGCCCCGTTGCTGATGCTCCCTGCTCTCCTCAGGGAGCTGTTTCCAGGGTGGCCCAGCCCGTGGGTGCACACTGCCGCCTCCGCCTCCTCACTCTCAATCCTATTGCACAGACGGTGACCCAGGCGATCCACATGTCCCTGCAGAGCGTCGCAGTGGTTTGTGGCGTTAGCACCATGGCAACCAGAGTTAAGATCAGAGGGTCAGGGCTTCTGGGTGCCCTGGTAAGACCTAGGCATTCCAAGAGGGAGGGCGACGACTTGGAGGCTGCTGCATGGGGAGGTGCATGGCCCCCCAGAACACCCTCCCACGGTGAAGGAGCGGTCAGTGCACTGCCCCCCAGAACACCCTCCCACAGTGAAGGAGCGGTCAGTGCACTGTCCCCCCAGAACACCCTCCCACTGTGAAGGAGCGGTCAGTGCACTGTCCCCCAGAACACCCTCCCACTGTGAAGGAGCGGTCAGTGCACTGTCCCCCAGAACACCCTCCCACTGTGAAGGAGCGGTCAGTGTGCTGTGTGCCTCCCCGGGGGGTGACACAGCACGGTGTTTGGTAGCCCCGGTGGGTTTGGGGGTACCTGCTGTGCACTGTGGGTACCACGTGGACCCTCCTCAGGAGCGGGGGAGGCTGGCGGCCTCCAGTAAGCCACAGAGCGAGGCAGTGGGCAGAAGTCCAGGACGTGGTGTGGGCGACCCTCCCTCGGGCCAGCTGCGTGGCGCAGTCCTGGTGACGAGAGGCCCACACGCAGGAAGTGGGGTCAGGCACGGTCTCTGGCACGACCCAAGTGGGGGTCCCAGGGCAGAATCCCAGAGCCCCAAGGTCATTCCAGGCAGCAGAGGACCTAGCTATCCCATATGTGTGTTGGGGTGGGGGGGGCTGCTGACTGGATCAACCACTGGGACTCAAAGAAACAGAGCCCCGCCCGCCGGCCACAGGCATGCCAGGGAATAGCATGCTGGCAGCGACTCGGCCATTGAGAGGAAGGTGCCCCGGGCAGCCTGGCCACCCCGGGGTGACCACGGGGCACACAGGCCCACGCCTTGTTTCTGACTTTGGTGTGAGGTGTCTGGACCGGGCTGTCCTCAGGCAGGAGGTAGGTCAGTGGCTGCGGGGGCACGGAGAGAAGTGGGGAGGTGGGGTGGCATCCGCAGGCACGGGTCCTCCTTGCCAGCTGACGACTTGCTCTGGAACGGGCTGCGAAGACGCTGGCATCCTTTGAATTGTGCCTTGCAAACGGGTGGCCCGTCTGCTTGTGCCTGAGACGTGACAGTTGACTTCAAGTCAGTGGACGCCAGGGAGCTGAGCCTTTAGGCATGTCTATGAAGCATCGTTTACTTAAGCAAGACCGTAGGCAAGTCTGCAGGAGACCACCTTCACGGCACACTGATGTGGGGGACCCCCCCAGCGGTGAGACCTTTCTCTGGGCAGGTGGATAGCACAGCGAGCTTGGCCGCTTTGACAAGCGCGTCTGGCAGCTGGAAGGCAGCACCGCTCCTCACCGCTGGCTGGCGATGTGGATGTGGCACGGCCAGTTCCCTGAGCTCCTGACGTCGATAGGATTTCTCCTGCCGTAATGGACTGTGAGCGGAAACTGAAGCTGGAACAAACATTTCTTTGCTCCCCTAAAGCATTTGGGTCATATATTTATTACAGCCATAGAATATGGAGCGAAGACAGACAGACGGATAATACTATCTTCCAAATGAAAGAAACATTTCCAAATGTGCAAGAGGCTGGCACGCAGATCAGCAGGCACAAGCTTCCAGTTTGATCTAGTTACCGCCACAGTAATAACAAACAAACCCAAGCCGGAGCCAGACCCTCACCGACATGTGAGTGGCTGTCACGAGTCCTGTCCACTCTGATGGTCTCTTGCCCCTGACCTGCTTCCTTCCCCGATGGCCCTGCTGACCGGAGCACAGCCTGGGTTTTGCCCTCACGGATTCCGTGGTGGGACCCGGCGTCTTGCGTGTCTGCTCTGACCCTCGCCCTCCAGCTGCTGACGGGGCTTGAGTCAGGCTCTGCCCCCCTTCCTGAGCTGAGATCTGGAGAAACCGGCTTTGAGCGGCTGTGTGACCTTGGGCAAGGCACTCCACCTCTCTGGGCTGCCCTCTTTCTTCATCTCAAGGAGGGGACGTGCCCTAGGTCTTAGGATCACCAGGTTAGATTCAAGGGCTTTAGCTGTTATGACATGTAGGTCTGCTCGGAAGCAAGACGTGTGTCATAAAAGTTCCATTTCTCTGTGCTTGAGAGCAGCTGTCTCAGAAGTATGGTAGGCGCTGGTTCTCGGCGTGGCCACGGGGCGGGTTTGCAGTGACTGCCAGGTAGGAAGCGGGTCCTGCAGCAGCTGCGGGGCGCCCCGCCCGCGGAGGGCACAGCAGCGTCTCCTGGCTGTGCCGCTCTCTTCTGGGCCTGTGACTGGAGAGGCACAGGAAGGAGCGGGGTTCATGTCCGCGTGCCCCAGGCTGCGCCCCACTTGCCCGGCTCATCCTCTACCACCTCCCCTCCGCCCAGGTGCTGTCTGTGTGTCTGTTTGGACTCAAGGTTCTCAAGTGGCCCAGGCTGGCTTCGAACTCCTGATCCTCCTGCCTCTAGCGTAAGGGTTCCAGCGGGTGCCACCATGCCCGGCTTTAGGTGGCACTGAGAGGATTCGAGCAGCCAGGCAGGCACTCCACCCCCCGGGCCATGCCGCCCGTCTTCGTGGCACTTCCTGGCACCTCTCCTATGACGGGACTCAGTGTCGCAGGGCCTGCGATGCAGTCTGTGTGCGCCAGCCTCCCGGTGCACACAGTGAGGAGTTGTGAGGTGGTCGGGGCAGTTTAGAGGCAGCGCAGAGGCCTGATGACTGCCCGCCACCTGTGGCGCTTGGCAGATGCCCCTCCCGTGGCGGAGCTGCTGTGAGCCAGGCTGGATGGAGACGGAGCTCTTCCTGCTGGGGCCCACGGGGTGGGTGGGCTTAGGAAGCACGTCAACCCCCCCCCAGGTTTTTTTTTTTAGCTCTGAGGCGTGAGAAGAAATGAAGTGAGTCGGAAAGGTCCCCCAGAGTGATCCAAACCCAGTGAGGCAGATCGACCCTCTCAAGGCCAAACGCACACTTGTGGGTGGGCTGGGTGCGGGGAGGGGTCAGATACAAACGCTGCCCTCTGGCCTGAAACACACGCTGCAACTTCTAGAAGCAGGAGCCCGGCGGGCTCACCCAAGCGGCACTGTCAGGCATCATGGCAGCCGTCTCAGAGAGTTCTTGCTGTGCCTGCTGACAGACAGAGACGCCACGAGCCGAGCCGCTGTCCCCGCTGTCAGCCAGGGGGCACCAACGAAGCAGGAGGGAATTGAGGCCCGCCGCTCCCTCCCTTCTCCTCCCTCTCTCCCTCCCTCCCCTCCCCTCCCTCCCCTCCCTCCCCTCTCCCTCCCTCCTCTTCCCTCCCTGCCCTTCCCTTCTCTCCCTCCTCTCCTCTCCCCTCCCCTCTGCCCTCCTCTCCTTTCCCTTTCTCTTTTCTTTTTTTTCTTCTCCTTTTCTTTTTGAGCTGGGGTCTCATGTAGCCCAAACTACCCTCTAACCCACTATGTCGCCAAGGACGACCCCGAGTTTCTGATCTGCCTCCACCTCTCGAGTACTTAGGCGCATGCCACACCACACTGGCACTGGGATGCACCCCAGGCCCGTGCATGCCAGACAAGTCCTCTCTCCACTGAGCTGTGTCCCTGGCTCTGTTTGACTTTTTAAATCTTTGGTTAATTTTCTAGCTCTGTATTTTTGCCACTGAAGTTGCTGCTACATATAAACTTGACACGAATTGTTCATGGTGTGCTCAGAGTTGTCACTTTTGACACGTTGTAGCACTGCACCTTGTTCAGTAGTCCTCTGAATTGTTTTTAGTGGCTGGAAATGAATTTGATATGCTAATCATCATCTACTTAATCATGCTCTGCTAGTTATGGTCTTCCGTGGCTTATGGTGTGTGTGTGTGTGTGTGTGTGAGTGCGCACGCACTCAAGTGGGTATGTGTGCTGAGACACAAGGGTGACATCGGGAATCATCCTAGATTGTTCTACCTCCTTATTGCTTTGCTCTGCGGTTTCCCGGGCTCCGCCTTCCAGGGCCAGAGGTGCAGCTGCTGTCATTTCCGCCCAGTGTTTTTACAGGGTCTCTGGGATCTGAACTCAGGTCCCTTTGCTTGCGAGACAAAGGCTTTAACTCCTGAGCCATCTCCCAGCCCTGCTCAGGATTTTTCTAACTTGTGAAATCATCTACTGCAGCGATTCCCCAGGGAGGCTTTCTCTTGGGGCTTCCAGGGCACAAGGGGAGCTTGTGCGAAACACCTCGCCGGGAGGTTGTGCAATGACTTTGCGCCCGCGTGACTGTGACTAACCGCGATGCCAGCAGGACGGGTTTGGTCTTGTGGGGTTTGCTGAGTTCCCAGTCAGAGCTGAGGACTCTAGGTCACGGGAGGGCCAGGAAGGCCTGGTGCCTTCCCCTGCCCTGGGTGGGGGGCCGCTTTAGGATATTCTCAGGAGCCTTCCTTGTTGTCTCCTCCTTCCTGCAGCAGCTCCTGGTTCCCCCACCCCGACCCCTGCGCACAGCACCACACCTGTCTTTGGGGTGCATCTACTTGAGATCGACAACCCTTGCCTTTGTTGCCATGGTGACGCTTTGTCCATGCGGAGCCCATGAAGTTGTGAGAATGTGCGGGATCTAAGGCGGGGAGACGGCTCGGAGTTTAAGTGCTTGCTGTGGGATCCGGGAGACCGGGGTTCAGACGTCAGAAGCCACATGCATCTGGACGTGGTGCTGCACCCTAACCCGTGTTCTCATGCAGCGCTCGGAGGAGTCGAGAGGACCCGCTGGCCTGGGCGCGTGCGCAGTGGGGAAAAGTAAACTTGTTTCAAACAGGGTGTCAGGCAGGTTGACGTCCTAGGCTGTCTCAGATGTCCACGTACATGCCATGTCTGTGTCTTCACGGAGAGAGCGAGGAGAGAGCAAAGGGATGCGGAGGCCTCCCGGCACCTACACACAGTGCGGGGCTCTGATAGGAAGGGAGCGCAGGTCTGCGCCTCTGTCGCAGGGGTGGCACCGGTGCGGCTTCCTCGGTGCGGCTTCCTCGGCGTCTGGCTTCTGATTCGTGGGGGAGGGAGGGAGAGGCGTGGCCCTCACCAGCGGAAGGGGTACACGCTCCCATTCCAAGGCCATGCAGCCAAGCGCACGCGCCCAGGCCAGAGGGTCCTCTGGTCTCCGAGCTCTGCATGAGAACGCGCGTTACGGGGTGCAGCACCACGTCCGGGTGCACGTGGCTTCTGACGTCTGAACCCAGGAAGCGGCCTGAGCTCCTTCCGCAGATCCACGCACACAGTGTGCACGGTCGTCACGGAGAGACCCAGGAAGCACCATGCCGAAGGGAGGGGCAGGGGCTCGGGGTCCTCTCGTTCCCACAGAGGAACACGGGGGGAGGGAGCATAAAGAGGGACCCACAGGGCTATGCGGGGCAGGGCATGGGGACCCCGTAAGACCCCGGCCCACATCTCCTTCCAGTGAGCCCCTCCTGCCTTCGGAACAGGAGCTGGATTCTGCATCTGGCTCTCCCGGAACCCATGGGAATTGGGGAACAGCCCTGGCTGGGCGGTAGCTGGATGATTAGATGGACAGGTGGACGGACAGATGGTGGGTGGAGCAGGTGGATTCAGGGCAGATGGATAGTTGAATGGATGGTGGGTGGGCCATGAGTCAGCGAGTGGCTGATGAGAGCGGACGGAGCCGTGGAAGGACAGTGGGGGCTGGGAGACGAATCTGTGGGCAGGAGATGGACGGATGGCCGGCGGTTGACGAATGACGGCCGCACACGTTGGGCCAGACGCTGGATCCAGTGCTCTCGCCAACCCTACCTGTTGAGGATCTCTCACTGTGGGCAGTGAGCTGGAGGACTAGTGTGGAGGGGGGAGAGCTGCTGTCGGCAGAAGGAGGCAGAACGAGAGGCAGAGGGAAAAGAGGAAAGGGAGAGGGAAAGTGGGCGAAGTAAACCGAGTCAGGCTACTTTGAAGGCGGCCCCGTCCGAAGCCCAGTTACGTCTGGTGATGGCCTGTGGTATCCGTCCTCCTCCCCCAGCGCAAAGCCTCTGCTGACACCCCACCGTGGGAATGTACGTTATCCTGGCCACTGCCTAACAGTGAGTTAAGGTGGCCACAGAGGCAGAGAGACCTGCCCAAGGTCACTGGCTCCCGGGGCAGGGGCAGAATCACGCAGGGGGGGCACGTTCCCTACTCCCTGTGCCCGCCTAGCCCGGGCTCTCCCAGGTGCATGAATGAATCAGAATCCGCAAGTCGCTGATTCTCACACGCATTACAACCCCCTTCCTCCCCGTGAAGGGCTTGTTGTCATGCTGACAGAGCAAGCCAGCTGGCTGACACCTCCCCGGGTCCTGGTGACACCTCCCCGGGTCCTGGTGACACCTCCCTGGGTCACCGGCTATGTGGGGGCGAGGCCGACAACACAGGCTGGGGCAGGGCGCGGTGCATTCTCAGGCTGGGCACAGGAGCCCACCAGGGACTGTGGGGACCAGGCTGCATGCTCCCTCCCTTCTGGGTCTGCCTCAGGGGGCTTCCACTCTGGCCTCCCACCTTGCACTCTCCCCCTGCCCCTGCTCTTCCGAGCCCTCCTCCCCCACATGCGCACAGCCGTGTCCTCCGCTCACAGCCGTGTCCTCGCTCTCACTGTCACAGATCATCGGCCAAGGGCTTCTGCAGAAGGACAGAGGTGGCGACTGGCACTCCAGGGGCCCGAGTCACAGGTGAACGGCTGTCAAGGCTATGCCACTGCCCCCCCCCCAAAAAAAAACCAGCCCCAGCCCAGCAGCCAAGAATGTCCCCAATGGGGCCACTCCAGGGCGTGATTCCTTGGCTGCCTGGCTCCGGAAGCGCCCTTTGTACCTTTATTGAAACGTGGGAAACAGCATTCTTGATCCACGGCGGCTGCGGGAAGTCCTGTGCAAACTGGTACAGGGCTGCCAGTCACCCGTCCTCAGGGCAGGAGGCCTCGCGCCAGGATCTGGAATGTTCCCTGGTGTGGAGCAGCATCCGCTCTGCATGCAGGCTGCTCTGCAAGTGTCCACTCACAGACCCCGTGAGGCACACAATTGTTTCTCAGCATGCCACAGCTCCAGGGGGCAGACTTCTGATCTTGAAAGGTGGGTGGAGGGATGATTTTTGCTCCAGGAACCTGGCAACTGCTCGTTTATGAGAATGAAGGGCGGTGGGTGAAAGACAGGAAAGACGGGTGGAAGGATGCCCGGACACAGGAAAGATGGGTGGAAGGGTGCCCAGACACGGACGCTGGATGTCAGATGGTAGTTGAGCACATGGTGGGGGGGGGGGAGGTGGACAAACTAACAAGGTTCTGGGCCATAAGAAAGAGATTTGGGATCTTGCCAAATTCTCCCCTGAAGCAGGATGCTCCTTCAGCGAATTGTTTATAAAAGCCAAGTGTCAAGGTCTTATGAGATGGCTCAGCACATAGAAGCACTTGCTGCCAAGCCTGATGACCCCAGTTCAATTCCTGGAGCCCCAAAGCAAAAAGGACAGAGTGGAAGGAGAGTTCTAACTTCTGTGTGTGATGACATACACACACACACCCACACACAATGAATAAATACGTAAATAACTTTAATTGTTAATGAACTGTAGGATCTTCTAAGTTCACGTCAGGCAGGCAATGTGTCTTTGTTGTAGCAGGGTTTGGGGGAGGCATAAGTCACCGGGAGTGTGGTCAGCCAATCAGCCCGCTCATGAACTGGAAAAGGACCAGAAGCCTTTTGTCTCTGCCCAAGCGTCTCTCTCAGGCAGGGCAGCAGAGCGGGTGAGTGTGATGGAGGAAAGATGCTTAGCAGGGTGGGGCAGGCTGAGAACGGCATGGCCCCTCCCCATCCTCAGCCCCCATTTCCACCTGCTCCCTCCTCATTTCATGCGGGTGGCACCAGTCAGGCTGCTGGTTCAGGGAGAGTCTAGCCCAGGGCGCAGCCTGCTCTATTGATATGGGCTTCCATGGCCCAGTTACAACCACCTTTCTCGTGGTGTTGAAGGTTGTGATTACGCCCCCGTCTTACGAGTGGCATAAAACAGGAAAACGGGGCATTCAGAATCTGGCCTTTCAAGCTGCGCTGACTTTACCAGCTGCCCAGGGCTCTGAGCCCAGCTGGAAGGAGGCTGATTGTAAGCTGGAGGAAGGCCGCAGGCTTCTACCCCTGGCTCTGCGGAGGAGGCAGCAAACAAAGGCTGAAAAGGAATAAAGGCGTTCGCTGTGCGCTGCCGCACCCCGAGCAGTGTTGTGCTGTCCGAGCAACGCAAGAACGAAGAAAATGGGCTGGAGAGGTGGCTCAGGGGTTAAGCCTCCGCCTTGCAGGTGGAAGGTCCTGAGTTCGGATCCCAGATCCCACGTATAGACGCCAGGCAGAAGCGGGGGCGGCCTGCGCTTCTGGTCCTGGTAGGGCGGAGCCTGTGAATCCCGGGGGCAGAAGGAGGTGGAGGCGCCCATGGTGGTTCGCGAATTCGTCCGTGGTTCTACACACACACACACACACACACACACGCACACACACACGCACACAGAGACACACATACGTGCGCACACATACACACGCACATGCGCACAGTTGAATAAATAATAATAATAATAAAAAAATAAAAAAAAGAACGAAGAAGAGACACGATATACGGAAAAGGCTGGGACCCTGTGGTCTGTGCAGACCCCTTTGGAGACTGGCAGCAACGGCTTTCCCAAGCGCTTGCTGTTTTATAGATAAACTAAGGAAATGCTGCATCCACAGGTGTCAAGAGTGTGGGAACGTGGGCGGCTGAGGATCTCCGAGCAGCATGCGGTGTACTCTGGAGGGAAGTCAAAACCAAACACAAGCAGTCTTATCTGGACGAATGAGGCAGACGGGCCTCTCTGCCCAAGTCATGTCTTGCTCCAGCTGAGAAGTAGCATGACTTTGCCGAGGCTGTACTTCCCTGCTGCAGCTTTGGGGGGCTGGGGGGCAGGTCAGCTGTCATAGATGGATACTGGTGTCAACTGAAGACTCTGAGCTCTGGGCACGGTTGTGGGAAATTAGCAGTTGAGTTAATCCCCAAATAAACCTGAGGAGGTTCTCTGATGGATGGGGACGGTCCAGCCCACGCTGGCAAGGACTGATCCCAGGGCAGGTGGATGACATGGAGGGACCTGGTCAGGGAAGTTGGCATCTTTCTGTATATTCGGTTAGACAAAACTGATCTGGCCAGTGAGGATTGTCCCTCAGCAGTCCCGGGGGTATGGTGTGGCCAGTTCCTTCAGCCCTTGGTGTTGGCGTGGGCTCTGCCGCCAACTGGGCAAGAAATTGCAACCAAGCAATAGAAGCCGGAATAGAAGCCCTTGTTCCCTGAGCTGCTCGGTTGTGAACTTGTTGGCAGCAAAGCAGAGCAGCTGCGATGTCGGCTGTGCCGGGCCGTCAGCTCCCCTCCTGCAGCTTTGCTGACCCAAAATCTGTTTTATGTTGTGGCTTTGCCCCTGCATTGCAGCCGCTCTCCACAGTGCCCTCCCAGGCCTGGCTCACGGCCCCCACGGTCTCCAAGGGCTGGTTGCACAGCCTGCAATGCCCACCCCTGCCTGCAGGGGCTCTGTTGCAGCCGGAGAGGCCGCTGCCTCCGCCAAGTGGACCTGCTATCTGGTAGCGTTGGCACTTCCGGGAGCCCTGGAGTGTGTAAGTATTCCGTAGCCAAACTCTGACTACCTCAGGTGCCGCGTTCACACGCTGGGTGGAAACCGACGTTGGCTCTTGTTTTGCTCTAACAGCTTTGCATTCAGTTGATTGCGTAGACTTCAGTCCTCACTGCAGTCTGCCCGCATTCTAATGGTAAGGGGTCACGAGTTCGAGGGTATCACAGACATCCATGCCCCACCCCCCATGTGGGATGTGTGTGCTTTGTCTGTCTCATGAGCTCTGCCGCTCCCTCCTCCTGGGGGTCCCTAGTGGGCCTCTCTGCTGACGGCTCCCTTCGGCTGGGATGCCACCGCGGGCTGGCTCCATTCCCAGCCACGGGCTAAGCTCTGCGGACGAACACGTCCACAGGCCTTGTGATGGCGATGGAGCGTCTCTGATTCACTGTCACATGGGCTTGATTACGTCCTGCGAGAATGATCTTCCTCTTGTAGTTACAGGGTCGGTAGGTCACCCCAGCCCCCACGCTCAGGCCCGCCACACGCAGCAGACATACCCTCCAGGCAGCCGCGTCCCTTCTCCAGTAAGGCCTGACCTGGGCCTCACAGGCAGAACTGGAGAGAAGGCCACTTCCAAGTCACCTTCCTGGCTGCGTCTGTGCCCTGCCACCAGGAGATGTCACCTGCCCACCCAGCTTTCTAAGGAAAGAGCACCATGGAAACCCACCCCACCCCCCACTCACAGAGTTCCAGGACTCTGAATCTCCCGCCTCATTTCAGGAGCATGTGCTCGGCTGGGACTGACGTGGCGCCCCTGCGCCCAGAGGAAGCGGGTGGCTTTGGAGAGGGATACTTTCTTCTTATTCTGTCCAGACCATGAAGGACCCCCCCACACACACCACCACCACACACCCAAGCCTCTCCCTGCTCTGCTCTCCTTTGTGTATTGATCGAATGGGCTGGACCGTGTTCCCCCAAACTGCATTCAAGTCATAATCCTTGATACCTGGCAGTGAATATTTGGAAATCAAGTTCTGGGGTTAGGGAGATAGCTCAGTCACTAAAACATGAGGCTCTGAGTTGGGATTCCCAGCACCCATAGAAAAAGCTGGGCCTCGCATACCCGGAGCTTTGGTGTTAGGGAAGGTTGGGCAGAAACAGGCTGACCTTGGAATCCTTAGTCAGCCAGTCTAGCCAATCAGTGAGTGCTGAGTTCAGCAAAAGACCCTGTCTCAAAAAATGAGGTAGAGAGTGAGTGACAGATGCCAACCGACATCAACTCGCGGCTCTACACGCTCCTATATATGCAAGTGCACAGACGTGCACGCCAACGCAAGTCTTTGCAGGTGTGAGCAAGGTCAGACGAGGCCGGGCTGAATCAGACGTATCCCCGAGGCCACATCCTTGTAGGACAGGGAAGGCCAGAGACCAGAGAGGACCGGCCCTTTGAAAGCAGAGTTGGAGAATGAAGTGGTGCGTCCCCAGGTTGGGAGGCCCCAGAAGCAGGACGGGAGGCTGGGAACAGATTCTTCACATGAGGTCCCCAGAACTCTGTGCTCTAAGCCGTGTAATTAGATTCTGTCACCTGAAGCCACCCTGCCTGTGGTCTCTTGCAACGTCAGCCAACACAAAGACACATCCAGCTCACCTAGGACGGCAGCTGCCTCCAAGTCCCTAGTGGTCCCCCCTTGTCTCTTCCCAGCCCCCCTTCCTATGACAGGGCTGCAGATGGAGCAGGGGACAAGGGATGAAAGGCCTTTGGGGGTCATGGCACTGCCCCGGAAGGCGCCCAAGTGTATTTGCCGTCCCGAGGGGAGACGGACGGTAAAGTCACGCTGTGACGTGCTTTGGTTTATCTGGATTTTGCTTTGAGGGAAGTTACGCAATGAAACAAAGGAAGAACTCTGGCTTTAAAGGAACCGATTCGGATGCTCAGCGCCGCACATGTTTGTGGATCAGCCTGGATAATCTGGATTCTCCAGTTGTGATCTGAAAAGGGTGAGCGCAGTGACTTTGGCTGGTGATTGCGTAATGACCAAATCCCTAGAGGGGGTTGTCGGGATCAGCGCGGCGCTGCCTCCAGCCGCTCAGCCTCGGCACTCCGTCCCAGGATGACCTGCGTTGTCCTTCCGATCGCGGCTTCCGTGACCAGCGAAGGAAGCACGTTGCTTCGTGAAGTTCGCTTGTGCAGCGGTGGTGACTCACCCGAGTCCTCTGAGGACGACGGACAGACGGCTTCCCAGGAAGATTAGCGATAGTCACAGGCCTGGCCACCGCGCAGCTGACTCAGGTGGGCGAGGGTGTGGCAGCAAGATCCTCGGCCGACGCAGGGCTGCAAACCCGTCAACTCCAACTCCCGTTCAGAGGCCAGCTCCCCACTGTGTGAGTCCCTTTATTGCGTGGACACGCCGTGCAGGCAGGGGTGTATCCACTGCTACCGTGGAATAACTCCCCCCACCCCCACAGGCTCATATGCTGGAGTCTCGGTCCCGAGCTGGTCACGTGTTTCAAGAGGCTGTGAGACCCAGCCAGAGACATCCTACCTGTCAGCAGACAGAGATGCCGCTGGCAAATGGCGGGCTGGTGATTCAGAGACGATCACATTGGGAACTGGGCTAGGAACTGTCACATCAAATTTTAAAAAATTCATTTATTCCTTTTGATAGACGGTGGGGACAGATACGCATGCCACGGTGTAGGGGTGGAAGTTAGACGATAACTCTAGGAAGCCAAATCTTTCCTTCTACTTTGTGGGTTTTCAGATCTCCAGGTTTGTGAGCAGGTGTCTCTCCCGCTAAGCTAGTTCATTAACCATTTTGTGTTTTTTTTTAAAGATTGCTTCTGTTTGGTCTGCATCCTGAAAATCTAAGTGAAGCTGAATTTAAAAGTGAGGACTGATGGGTTTCGCAGAAGGATTTCAAGACAATACGGTGGCATCTAGACTGTGGTGTGGTAATCGCTGTCTTTAGCCAAGCTTGCAGTGAGAGTTCTGAGCAAGGAGTAGAGCGAGAGATGTGAAGGACATTCAGGAACTAAAGCGAAGGTGCAGGCAGGGTGGGTTCCAACAAAGCAGCTGCCACCTTTAAAGAGACTGTTAAAGAGAAAACTGACACTTTGCCCCAGACACTAGGAAAGATGCCTCAAGGCAAATTCCTTTTAGAAGTAAAATTCCTGGAAGGTGTGTGTGGGGGGGGAACTAGTCCCTGTGGACTCCCCACCCTAATAGAAGATCTAGACCCTGGCGCCGGATCCACCCTGGGAAATGGGTTCCCTGATCGTCCATCTAGATGCCCAGAGCCTGGTGCAGCCCTGGTCCAAGAGAGTCAGGCTGTATCTCAGCTGCAGCGGCATGTGGAGCTGCCCACTGCTGCTGTTTCTGCAGATGTGCAGAGGCGAGTTGTGACGTGAGAGGAGAAGCAGTCCTACCACAAGCTCCGCCACAAGCAGCCCACAGCCAAGCTTCCACAACACGGCTCCTCTTTTCGCTTGTTTGCTTGGTTGTTTTGAGGTGGGGTCTTATGAAGCCCAGGATGACCCTTCTCCTCCATCTTCTGGGTGCCTGGGGTCACGGGGAAGCACCGGCACATCTGGATTTACTCCTCCCTTTCCTCAAGTTGCTGCCACTAGGCATTCTGTGACAGATGTGTCATAGTTGGGCATGGTTGACAGTTGAGGGTTTGAGGTCTGGGCACATTTGTAGAGAATTAGTGGTTGAGTTAGGCCCAGAGCAAACCTGTAGGAGATTGTCTAGCTGATGGGGAAGGCTCAGCCCATGGTGGGTGGGACTAGGCCCTGGGATAAAATACAGACACCTGGTTGACAGAGTTGGCATCCTTGTGTGCACTTGGCCAGACATGCTGGTTTGGCAAGTAAGGATCGTCCCTCTCTCAGCCATTACGTAGAGATGGTGTGGCCAGTTCCCTCAGCCTTGGTGTTGGCGTGAGCTCTCCTGTCAAGCAGGACTGAGAACTGTAATCAGGAATCATAAGAGAGAATAAACCCCTTGTTCCCTTAAGCCATTCGGTGGTCATTTATCAGCAACCATGCAGGCGGACTGCAACAAGATGATAGACTAGTAATCATGTATCTCACTGTGTCTTTCCTTCTTCTCCTCAATCTATAGATGTGTATTGAATGTATATGTATATGTATATGCACACATTTATTATGCATAGGCATCATATGATAACCATCCATCTTCTATCGAACCAACCAACACCTTCTATCCTGCTGTGACAGGACACGTTGTTACCAGCTTTGGTCCTTCCCCTCCATTCCAACACTGGTCCTTGTTCAATCACTAAGAATTTAAAGTAATGGCAAATGGCAGAAAAAGAAAACTGATTCAATATGGTCAAACTTGGATGGGATTATTTAATCCAATTTTTTTAGGCTTACAAAAGAGGAGCTTATCTAGAGTTGAGGGTGTGGAGACCAAGGGAGTCATAGTTTAGTCTTTTTAAAATTTGTGTGTGTGTGTGTGTGTGTGTGTGTGTGTGTATTAGAGGCACTGTGTGTCCTCGTAGAGGACCAAGGGTGACTTCGGGAATCATCTTGGATTGTTTCTACCTTCTTGCTTCACTCTGGGATTTCCCAAGCTCCGCTCACAAGGGCTGGAAGTGGCCACCTCCGTTTCCACCTGGCATTTTTTACTTGGTTCCTGGGATCCAAACTCAGGACCTTCTGCTTGCGAGACAGAATCTTAACTCCTGAGCCATCTCTCCAGCCCCATAATTTAGTCTTAAAAGACAATTAGAACAGAAGAGATAGCTTAAGATCCGATCTTGAGAGGATGGAATAGGGGAGGAAAGAGAGAGAGAGAGAGAAAGAGAGCAGTCGTGACAGTCTGACAGGAGGAGGAAGAGAGGTGGGGACAGGTGGAGAGACCAGGGAATTTGGGAAGCAGGGGAGTAGTCCAAATATTTTTAAAAGCCCTCTCTGGAAGTCTGAGCAGGAGGGCAGATTCAAGCAGAAATGGGGAGAAATGCGCAGCTAAGCCCATCCGCTCCAGATGTGGGTTCCCCACAGTCCTCAGTTGTCAGAGCTGTGTGAATCTCTTTGGGGGGACAAAGTCCTCCTTTGCCTGACACCAGCTCCTCTCAGCTCCCAGCGTGAGATTCCCGGGGAGTTTCCAATCTCAGGGTCCATTCTTCTGGTCCGCTCTGGTCCGGTTTCAAGAGCCGGCCGGTGAGTTGCAACGAGCAGACGGTGCGAGGAGAGACCCCAGTCCAAGGGCACAGAGCTCGCATCTGGTGAGGACCCTGGGATTCCTTCTCTCGTGGCAGAAGATGGGATGGCAGTGAGCGCAGAAAGACAGCAGACCCCTCGGGACAAGCGCCCGCCACGATGCCGTATAGTCCATCCGAGGGCGGAGACCACGGGAACCGTCACGTCTGAGGTACCCCGCCTGCCGGAGGCTGCTTCCAATGGGGCCTCAGCTAGGCAAAGGCAGGCAGCAGAGACAGGCATGGGGGTGACTTCCGTACCACACGGACGACACGAAACGTGTGCACTGAGACTGTTTTCAGGCAGGCTGTCACCGTGGCTGAGGCTAGCCCCACACTCCTCAGGTGCAGCCCAGGCTGGCCTTGAATGATGTTCCTCCCGTTCGGTCTTCTGATGGTTAGGGTCGCAGACCTGCAACGTCAGTCAGCTAAGGTGTGGTTTTCAGAGCCCTGAAAGTGAAACGAGTTCTTTCTTATAAGGCAGGACCGACAGAGAGTTTGCGCGAAGCACTAACAGAGCCTTCCTCATCGTGTGAGTTAGAACCGACTGTCGACTGGACAATTGAAGGCTGGGTAGTTAAGATAGGCCCTGAGCAAGCCTACAGGACAGTATCCATTGATGAGGGAAGGCTCGGCATGGTAATGGACCTGAGCAAGCCTGCAGGGCAGTGTCTAACTGACAGGAAGGCTCTGCATAGTGATGGACCTGAGCAAGCCTGCAGGGCAGTGTCTGACAGGAAGGCTCTGCATGGTGAATGGACCTGAGCAAGCCTGCAGGGCAGTGTCTAACTGAAAGGAAGGCTCTGCATGGTGAATGGACCTGAGCAAGCCTGCAGGGCAGTGTCTAACTGACAGGAAGGCTCTGCATGGTGAATGGACCTGAGCATGCCTGCAGGGCAGTATCTAACTGATGAGGAAGGCTCTGCATGGTGAATGGACCTGAGCAAGCCTGCAAGGCAGTGTCTAACTGACAGGAAGGCTCTGCATGGTGAATGGACCTGAGCAAGCCTGCAGGGCAGTGTCTAACTGAAAGGAAGGCTCTGCATGGTGATGGACCTGAGCAAGCCTGCAGGGCAGTGTCTAACTGACAGGAAGGCTCTGCATGGTGAATGGACCTGAGCAAGCCTGCAGGGCAGTGTCTAACTGAAAGGAAGGCTTGGCAAGGTGATGGACCATTCCCTGGCAGGTGGGTAAGATGGATGGAGACGGTTTAGTAGTTTGCATATTTGGACAGTCTTGCTGCCTGGCGAGGGAGGCTCGTCCCTCTCTCAGCAGTCCTATGGCTGTGAGTGGCAGTTCCTTCGGCTCTGGTGTTGATAAGCGCTCTCCCATCCACCTGGACGAAGAACTGTAGTTGAAAATCATTTGAAAGAATAGAGTTGCTTGTTTCCTTAACTTGTGTGGTTGTGAGTTTCTCGGCAACATGCAGACAAACTGTAACAGAAGGGAAGGAAGTGTTTGTGCAGAAATGCCATTGGTAGAGAGGAATGGGTAGAAGAGAGGAGGGGAAGGAGGAAGGAGGAGGAAGAAGAGGAGGAGGGAGGAAGAAGGAGGAGGAAGGAAGGAGGAGGAAGTAGATAGTACGCCCACGGAGTAAGTCGGAGGAGGGGTATGATGAGAAGATTGAGTAGAAGTCAGATATATCAGGGAGGGAGGGAGAGGGCTGAGGAGGGATGAGAAAGGAAGAGCATGAGGGAAGAGGAGGAGGGAGAAGGAGGGGGAAGAAGAGGAGGAGAAGGAGGGAGGATGAGGAGGAGAATGAGGGAGGAGGAGAAGGAGGAGGAGGAGGAAGGACCACAAGGGAGAAGGAGGAGGAGGGAGGAGGACAAGGGGAAAGAGGAGGAGGATGAGGATGAGGAGGAGTTAGCTGCCAGGATCTCACCCTGCCTGGGCTGTGAGCAGCAGGCTGTGTTCGCGCAATGCTGTGACTGTTTCATGACGCCCTGGCCCGGTTACTAACACCTCTTGTGACTGTTTCATGACTCCCTGGCCCGGTTACTAACACCTCTTGTGGCTCTCACAGGTTAGTGACTGTGAGTTGCCAGGAACAACCTACCCTGCGTGATCGCTGTCCTTCCTCTCTGTCACGACGACTCACGTTGCTGTTAGACAACCAGTGGACACACACAGCTGTGTTTCAAACTGTATTTGCAAAAGCAAGGAAGGGAGTGCCACACGCCAGACAGACTCAGAGCTTAGGCCAGACACATAAATCACCATCAAATGGCTTAAGGGAACAAGGGGGTCTTTCTTTCTTTCTTTCTTTCTTTCTTTCTTTCTTTCTTTCTTTCTTTCTTTCTTTCTTTCTTTCTTTCTTTCTTTCTTTCCTTCCTTCCTTCCTTCCTTCCTTCCTTCCTTCCTTCCTTCCTTCCTTCCTTCTTTCTTTCTTTCTTTCTCTCTCTCTCTTTCTTATTATTATTTATTCAATTGTGTGTGTATGTATGTATGTGTGTGTGTGTGTAGAATCAAGGGTGAATTTGGGAATCATTGTGGACTGCTTCTATCTCCTCTTTTGCTCTGCCCCGGGATTCACAGGCTCCGCCCACCAGGACCAGAAACGCAGGCCACCCCTGCTTCTGCCCGGCGTAAAATACAGAGAAGTGGTTGAGAGAGTCGGCATCCTTGTGTACACTTGGCCAGACATGCTGATCTGGCAAGTAAGGATGGTCCCTCTCTCAGCCATTATGTAGAGATGGTGTGGCCAGTTCCCTCAGCCCTGGCGTTGGTGCGAGCTCTCCCATCAAGCTGGTCAGACTGTACATGGGATCTGGGATCCAAACTCAGGACCTTCCGCTTGCAAGGCAGAAGCTTAACCCCTGAGCCATCTCTCCAGCCCAAGGGGTTTATTTTCTTAATAATAGTCTGGTTATAGTTCTCAGTCCAGCTTGATGGGAGAGCTCACGCCAACACCAGGGCCGAGGAAACTGGCCACACCATCTCTACGTAATGGCTGAGAGAGGGACCATCCTTACTTGCCAGACCAGCATGTCTGGCCAAGTGTACACGAAGATGCCAACTCTCTCAACCGGCTCTCAGTATTTTATTCCAGGGTCTAGTCCCACCCACGATGGTCTGGGCCTTCCTCATCAGATAGTCAATATCCTGCAGGTTTGCTCTGGGCCTAACTCAACCACTAATTCTCTACAAATGTGCCCAGAGCTCAAACCCTCAACTGTCAAGTTGACACCTATGCCCAACCATGGCAGTGCCACAGCTTATGTGAACCCCTTGTCCAGCAGGGGTCCACCACAGCACAGGACAAAGCACTGCGAGGTGGTGCCTTGAACCATTCGGGGTTCATCTTGGAAATGTGGGTTTGACATTTTGCCATGGTCAGCAATAATGACGTAGACCAGGAGCGGATGCGTGGGCTTCGTTAGGGTTATGGGGCAATGGGAGAGAAGGATAAGGACGTTTCTTGTTCTTTGCTTTTTGGACTTTTCAAACCTTGGGCTGTCCAGCTGCAGGCTTCTGTGTGGCGCCCCCTGGTGGGCACATACTGCTGGCATCCGTGTAGCGCCCCCTGGTGGGCACATACTGCTGGCGCCTGTGTGGCGCCCCCTGGTGGGCACATACTGCTGGCGCCTGTGTGGCGCCCCCTGGTGGGCACGTGCTGCTGGCGTCCGTGTGGCGCCCCCTGGTGGGCACATGCTGCTGGCGTCCGTGTGGCGCCCCTGGTGGGCACATGCTGCTGGCGTCCGTGTGGCACCCCCTGGTGGGCACGTGCTGCTGGCGTCCGTGTGGCGCCCCCTGGTAGGCACATGCGTGTGAGCGTCTGCTGACTCAGCCCCACGGGGACTCCCTGGCTCTGCATCCTGAGCTGCACATGGGCATCAGAGGGAGTTTCCGCCTTCCTGAGTCAGCCGAGATGCCCGGGAAGTAGGGTGGGTGGGGAGGGGTGCGGGAAAGGCGTGCCACACACCGCACGGGCTTAGGGCCTTAGGCAAGCCATAGCCCGCAGTGGAGCATTTGCCCGGATACCCACCAGTCACACGGACCCAGAGTGGACAGCACCCCATAACGTCTCACACGGAGGCCACTGAGTGCACACGTGTGCGGGACACACCTGCTTTCCGCCTCTTCTCTTGCTGCCCACAATATGTCCCCTGTGTCCCCAGATTCTGGGACCCTAGAGAGTGAGCTTCACAAGAAAAATGGTCTTCGCAGATCTGATTAGTTATAGTAAGACCAGGTGGTGGTATATTGGTGTGTGTCTCCTAACAAAAAGGAAACACCACACGTGCACGCACACACGCATACACATGTGCACACACACATGCACGCACATGCACACACACCCGAGAGCGGGGGAACAGCAAGCAGAGGTGAGGTGCCGCCAGAAACTGGAGACAAGGAAGGACCCTTGGCTGGCACGTGGCTCTGTCCACACCTTGATTGTGGCATTCTAGAAACCGGATGTGCGTGACGGCAGGTCCTTGCCTGCTTGACCCACCGCTTCTGGCCATTCACTGCCCACTGACCACTNGCTGCACAGTCCAGTCGCCCCCCCTCCCCCCCCCCTCCCCCTCCCCCCCTCCCCCTTACCTATCTATCTATCTATCTGTCTGTCTATCTGTCTATCTGTCTGTCTGTCTGTCTGCTATCTATCTATATCAATCAATCAATGTATCTACTTATTTATTCTACGCACACTCTTATTTTACTACAGGAACGATGAGAATACCACCTTCCCCACAACAGGAACCAGTGAAATTTATCCCCAAAGTAATTCAGTAGAAAACAGGTCTGTTTCAGAATTTGAAAACCGAAGAAAAAAAGGGGGAAAACCTTTCCTAAGTTTTTAAGTCCTATTTGAAAAGAGAAAACCCCGAATCCCATCATTGGCTGCACAGTCCAGTCGCCCCCCCTCCCCCCTCCCCTCCCCCCCTCCCCCCTCCCACTGGAGATGCCGGTGCCGACGCCTGGGTTCTGCTGCACACGTGGATTTGCTGGCTGTTTAGCTGGTGTCCATGCTTTCACGGTAGGCATCCAGCTGTGCATCCAGCTCCTCCGCCGAGAGCTGCTGTTTGGAACTGGCGCCGGTGCCTCGGCCTCTTCCCCGCTGCCAGCTGCCTCGGCGAGTCCCTCTGGGGGTACCGCCACCACTGCCAAATGCTCCCGAGCCGCCTCCGCCTCCGCCTCCGCCTCCGCCTCTGCCTCTGCTTCTGCTTTGTGTGGGTCTCCGCTGTGCGTCAACCTGCGACGTCACGAGCTGGATGTTCATAGGGCGGCCACGCAGAGGGACCCCGTTGTATTGCCTCATGGCCTCCAGGGCGTCCGCCTTCCGCTCGAAGTGCAGGAATGCCGTCCCTAAGCTTCGCCCACACCGATCGTAGTGCACGGCTGCCTCCTTGAGCCTTCCGAATTCAGCGAAGACTTCCTGAACGTCGGCGCCCGACAGCCCGAAGTGCAGGTTTGACAGCAGAAGTCTGCCGCCGGTCTCCAGGCCGGCTCCGCCCCCGAAGCCGCTGCCGAAGAGGTCGTGCTGCCACTTGTCGGGCAGCCGCTTCGGCCGGCTGTAGGGCGCCGGCCGATTCCTGCCGCCGCCCGCGACGCCGCGGGCGAGGGCCGGCCGGTTCCGCATGGGCCCGCCGCCGCGGCCGCCCTGCCAAGCGGCCCTGCCGCGTCCCCGGCCCGCGCCGCGGCCGCCGCGCTGGCTCCGGTTCAGCTTGATGATGTCGTCCAGAGACATATCCATCTTGGAGGCCATGGCGGGCGCGCGATCGGGGTCTCGGCTCTCGAATGCAATTTGAGAAAACTTTCGGAATATCCCTGTGTTCCCCTAGCCTCTCCTTCCTTTGCCGATCGTGTTTATAACTTCAGAGAAAGAAGGCAGAACAAAAGGAAGGTTCCGTGAAGATGAGCACGAGGCTTACAGAGTCGCGAAAGACACACGTTCTACGACCTCTCAACTCGGGGTCAAGGAATGCCAAGGATTACTAGATTCCCGTGAGATCGCTGTCTTCAAAGCAGATCTCCCACCGCTCACGCTTCCGAATTCAGCACTCAGGGAGGTGAGGCAGGATTGGAGACGTGCTTGGGTCACGTGTGTGGAAAAGGAGGTTCTACCCCCAACGCTCTAGAAAGATCTCTGCTGAGCTAAGAAATTTCAAAGATCCAGGAAAGCCCAAACGACAGAGAAAGACCCTCTTCGATCTCCCTGAAGGGAAGAAAGCAAAGAAAGTTTTCCCGATGCCTCTACCCGTGTGCGCAGGAGGACGACTTTCCAGACCTGGATGAGTTCTGCCGGGTGCTCTGGCCTCCTAGCTCCTAGCAATCCAGGCCGCAGTCTGAGGCTGCACTGCACTGCATGGCGCCTGAAGCTTCTCTCACACCTCTGTCTTCCGGTCTCTCCCCCTCGGCAACTTCCACTCTCCAATCAGATCGGAGTCTGGATAAATCCGCCTCCTCCCATTATCCTATCATCCCCGCACCTGATTGACCGCGCCTACTCACCCTCCTGCTCAACGAGATTGGAATGTAGCTTTGTTCAAGGTGACTGACTGAGGCTTGAAAGATGAAGAGAAGATGCCATGTGGAAAGCAAGGACTTGCTCACACATTGACTGACACCATTTTGCTCATCTTATGGAGCACTCTCCTTGTGATTTACGTGTCACAAGAGCGGGCCTGCCTCTCTGTGGTAGACATTCCGTGACTCAAGTGTTGGCACCATTGTGGATTCGGTATAAACTGTGAAAAGGTTGAGGGACTCTTCCTGTGTTCCTGAAGCCTCTCCTTCCTTTGCCAATCGTGTTTACAACTTCAGAGAAAGAGGACAGTAAAAAAGGAAGTTTCCGTGCAAATGAACGTGAGGCTTACAGAGTCACGACGAACACAGTTTCTATGATCCCTCAACTCGGGGTCAAGAGAGGTCAAGGATTAAAAAATTCCCATGAGATTGCTGTCTTCCAATCAAATCTTCCATCGCTCACACGTATAATTTCAGCACTCGGGGAGGTGAGCCAGGATTACTATGAATTTGAACTGAAGCCAGCCTGGCCTCTGGAGACCCTGTCTCAGAAAATTAGCCAAACACATCACTACGCGGGCGAGTGTTAAAATGTAATTTTATCTATCGATTTATGTATCCATCTATTTACCTATCTATCTATCTGTCTGTCTGTCTGTCTATCTATCTATCTATCCATCTATCTATCAATCGATCAATGTATCTCCTTATTTATTCTACGCACACTCTTATTTTACTACAGTAACGATGAGAATACCACCTTCCCCACAACAGGAACCAGTGAAATTTATCCCCAAAGTAATTCAGTAGAAAACAGGTCTGTTTCAGAATTTGAAAACCGAAGAAAAAAAGGGGGAAAACCTTTCCTAAGTTTTTAAGTCCTATTTGAAAAGAGAAAACCCCGAATCCCATCATTGGCTGCACAGTCCAGTCGCCCCCCCCTCCCCCCTCCCCCCTCCCCCCTCCCCCCCTCCCCCCCTTACCTATCTATCTATCTATCTATCTATCTATCTATCTGTCTGTCTGTCTGTCTGTCTGTCTGTCTGTCTGTCTGTCTATCTATCTATCTATCAATCAATCAATGTATCTACTTATTTATTCTACGCACACTCTTATTTTACTACAGGAACGATGAGAATACCACCTTCCCCACAACAGGAACCAGTGAAATTTATCCCCAAAGTAATTCAGTAGAAAACAGGTCTGTTTCAGAATTTGAAAACCGAAGAAAAAAAGGGGGAAAACCTTTCCTAAGTTTTTAAGTCCTATTTGAAAAGAGAAAACCCCGAATCCCATCATTGGCTGCACAGTCCAGTCGCCCCCCCTCCCCCTCCCCCCTCCCCCCCTCCCCCCCTCCCACTGGAGATGCCGGTGCCGACGCCTGGGTTCTGCTGCACACGTGGATTTGCTGGCTGTTTAGCTGGTGTCCATGCTTTCACGGTAGGCATCCAGCTGTGCATCCAGCTCCTCCGCCGAGAGCTGCTGTTTGGAACTGGCGCCGGTGCCTCGGCCTCTTCCCCGCTGCCAGCTGCCTCGGCGAGTCCCTCTGGGGGTACCGCCACCACTGCCAAATGCTCCCGAGCCGCCTCCGCCTCCGCCTCCGCCTCTGCCTCTGCTTCTGCTTTGTGTGGGTCTCCGCTGTGCGTCAACCTGCGACGTCACGAGCTGGATGTTCATAGGGCGGCCACGCAGAGGGACCCCGTTGTATTGCCTCATGGCCTCCAGGGCGTCCGCCTTCCGCTCGAAGTGCAGGAATGCCGTCCCTAAGCTTCGCCCACACCGATCGTAGTGCACGGCTGCCTCCTTGAGCCTTCCGAATTCAGCGAAGACTTCCTGAACGTCGGCGCCCGACAGCCCGAAGTGCAGGTTTGACAGCAGAAGTCTGCCGCCGGTCTCCAGGCCGGCTCCGCCCCCGAAGCCGCTGCCGAAGAGGTCGTGCTGCCACTTGTCGGGCAGCCGCTTCGGCCGGCTGTAGGGCGCCGGCCGATTCCTGCCGCCGCCCGCGACGCCGCGGGCGAGGGCCGGCCGGTTCCGCATGGGCCCGCCGCCGCGGCCGCCCTGCCAAGCGGCCCTGCCGCGTCCCCGGCCCGCGCCGCGGCCGCCGCGCTGGCTCCGGTTCAGCTTGATGATGTCGTCCAGAGACATATCCATCTTGGAGGCCATGGCGGGCGCGCGATCGGGGTCTCGGCTCTCGAATGCAATTTGAGAAAACTTTCGGAATATCCCTGTGTTCCCCTAGCCTCTCCTTCCTTTGCCGATCGTGTTTATAACTTCAGAGAAAGAAGGCAGAACAAAAGGAAGTTTCCGTGAAGATGAGCACGAGGCTTACAGAGTCGCGAAAGACACACGTTCTACGACCTCTCAACTCGGGGTCAAGGAATGCCAAGGATTACTAGATTCCCATGAGATCGCTGTCTTCAAAGCAGATCTCCCACCGCTCACGCTTCCGAATTCAGCACTCAGGGAGGTGAGGCAGGATTGGAGACGTGCTTGGGTCACGTGTGTGGAAAAGGAGGTTCTACCCCCAACGCTCTAGAAAGATCTCTGCTGAGCTAAGAAATTTCAAAGATCCAGGAAAGCCCAAACGACAGAGAAAGACCCTCTTCGATCTCCCTGAAGGGAAGAAAGCAAAGAAAGTTTTCCCGATGCCTCTACCCGTGTGCGCAGGAGGACGACTTTCCAGACCTGGATGAGTTCTGCCGGGTGCTCTGGCCTCCTAGCTCCTAGCAATCCAGGCCGCAGTCTGAGGCTGCACTGCACTGCATGGCGCCTGAAGCTTCTCTCACACCTCTGTCTTCCGGTCTCTCCCCCTCGGCAACTTCCACTCTCCAATCAGATCGGAGTCTGGATAAATCCGCCTCCTCCCATTATCCTATCATCCCCGCACCTGATTGACCGCGCCTACTCACCCTCCTGCTCAACGAGATTGGAATGTAGCTTTGTTCAAGGTGACTGACTGAGGCTTGAAAGATGAAGAGAAGATGCCATGTGGAAAGCAAGGACTTGCTCACACATTGACTGACACCATTTTGCTCATCTTATGGAGCACTCTCCTTGTGATTTACGTGTCACAAGAGCGGGCCTGCCTCTCTGTGGTAGACATTCCGTGACTCAAGTGTTGGCACCATTGTGGATTCGGTATAAACTGTGAAAAGGTTGAGGGACTCTTCCTGTGTTCCTGAAGCCTCTCCTTCCTTTGCCAATCGTGTTTACAACTTCAGAGAAAGAGGACAGTAAAAAGGAAGTTTCCGTGCAAATGAACGTGAGGCTTACAGAGTCACGACGAACACAGTTTCTATGATCCCTCAACTCGGGGTCAAGAGAGGTCAAGGATTAAAAAATTCCCATGAGATTGCTGTCTTCCAATCAAATCTTCCATCGCTCACACGTATAATTTCAGCACTCGGGGAGGTGAGCCAGGATTACTATGAATTTGAACTGAAGCCAGCCTGGCCTCTGGAGACCCTGTCTCAGAAAATTAGCCAAACACATCACTACGCGGGCGAGTGTTAAAATGTAATTTTATCTATCGATTTATGTATCCATCTATTTACCTATCTATCTGTCTGTCTGTCTATCTATCTATCTATCCATCTATCTATCAATCGATCAATGTATCTCCTTATTTATTCTACGCACACTCTATTTTACTACAGTAAACGATGAGAATACCACCTTCCCACAACAGGAACAGTGAAATTTATCCCCAAAGTAATTCAGTAGAAAACAGGTCTGTTTCAGAATTGAAAAACCGAGAAAAAAGGGGGAAAACCTTTCCTAATTTTTAAGTCCTATTTGAAAGATAAAACCCCCGGAATCCCATCATTTGGCTGCACATTCCAGTCGCCCCCCCTCCCCCCTCCCCCTCCCCCCCTCCCCCCTCCCCCTCCGTACCTATCTATCTATCTATCTATCTATCTATCTATCTGTCTGTCTGTCTGTCTGTCTGCTGTTGCCTGTCTTGCCTTCTGTCTATCTATCTATCATCAATCAATGTATCTACTTATTTATTCTACGCACACTCTTATTTTACTACAGGAACGATGAGATACCACCTTCCCCACAACAGGAACCAGTGAAATTTATCCCCAAAGTAATTCAGTAGAAACAGGTCTGTTTCAGAATTTGAAAACCGAAGAAAAAAAGGGGGAAAACCTTTCCTAAGTTTTTAAGTCCTATTTGAAAAGAGAAAACCCCGAATCCCATCATTGGCTGCACAGTCCAGTCGCCCCCCCCCCCCCCCCCCCCCCCCCCCCCCCCCTCCCCCCCCTTACCTATCTATCTATCTATCTATCTATCTATCTGTCTGTCTGTCTGTCTGTCTGTCTGTCTGTCTGTCTGTCTATCTATCTATCAATCAATCAATGTATCTACTTATTTATTCTACGCACACTCTTATTTTACTACAGGAACGATGAGAATACCACCTTCCCCACAACAGGAACCAGTGAAATTTATCCCCAAAGTAATTCAGTAGAAAACAGGTCTGTTTCAGAATTTGAAAACCGAAGAAAAAAAGGGGGAAAACCTTTCCTAAGTTTTTAAGTCCTATTTGAAAAGAGAAAACCCCGAATCCCATCATTGGCTGCACAGTCCAGTCGCCCCCCCTCCCCCTCCCCCCTCCCCCCTCCCCCCCTCCCACTGGAGATGCCGGTGCCGACGCCTGGGTTCTGCTGCACACGTGGATTTGCTGGCTGTTTAGCTGGTGTCCATGCTTTCACGGTAGGCATCCAGCTGTGCATCCAGCTCCTCCGCCGAGAGCTGCTGTTTGGAACTGGCGCCGGTGCCTCGGCCTCTTCCCCGCTGCCAGCTGCCTCGGCGAGTCCCTCTGGGGGTACCGCCACCACTGCCAAATGCTCCCGAGCCGCCTCCGCCTCCGCCTCCGCCTCTGCCTCTGCTTCTGCTTTGTGTGGGTCTCCGCTGTGCGTCAACCTGCGACGTCACGAGCTGGATGTTCATAGGGCGGCCACGCAGAGGGACCCCGTTGTATTGCCTCATGGCCTCCAGGGCGTCCGCCTTCCGCTCGAAGTGCAGGAATGCCGTCCCTAAGCTTCGCCCACACCGATCGTAGTGCACGGCTGCCTCCTTGAGCCTTCCGAATTCAGCGAAGACTTCCTGAACGTCGGCGCCCGACAGCCCGAAGTGCAGGTTTGACAGCAGAAGTCTGCCGCCGGTCTCCAGGCCGGCTCCGCCCCCGAAGCCGCTGCCGAAGAGGTCGTGCTGCCACTTGTCGGGCAGCCGCTTCGGCCGGCTGTAGGGCGCCGGCCGATTCCTGCCGCCGCCCGCGACGCCGCGGGCGAGGGCCGGCCGGTTCCGCATGGGCCCGCCGCCGCGGCCGCCCTGCCAAGCGGCCCTGCCGCGTCCCCGGCCCGCGCCGCGGCCGCCGCGCTGGCTCCGGTTCAGCTTGATGATGTCGTCCAGAGACATATCCATCTTGGAGGCCATGGCGGGCGCGCGATCGGGGTCTCGGCTCTCGAATGCAATTTGAGAAAACTTTCGGAATATCCCTGTGTTCCCCTAGCCTCTCCTTCCTTTGCCGATCGTGTTTATAACTTCAGAGAAAGAAGGCAGAACAAAAGGAAGGTTCCGTGAAGATGAGCACGAGGCTTACAGAGTCGCGAAAGACACACGTTCTACGACCTCTCAACTCGGGGTCAAGGAATGCCAAGGATTACTAGATTCCCGTGAGATCGCTGTCTTCAAAGCAGATCTCCCACCGCTCACGCTTCCGAATTCAGCACTCAGGGAGGTGAGGCAGGATTGGAGACGTGCTTGGGTCACGTGTGTGGAAAAGGAGGTTCTACCCCCAACGCTCTAGAAAGATCTCTGCTGAGCTAAGAAATTTCAAAGATCCAGGAAAGCCCAAACGACAGAGAAAGACCCTCTTCGATCTCCCTGAAGGGAAGAAAGCAAAGAAAGTTTTCCCGATGCCTCTACCCGTGTGCGCAGGAGGACGACTTTCCAGACCTGGATGAGTTCTGCCGGGTGCTCTGGCCTCCTAGCTCCTAGCAATCCAGGCCGCAGTCTGAGGCTGCACTGCACTGCATGGCGCCTGAAGCTTCTCTCACACCTCTGTCTTCCGGTCTCTCCCCCTCGGCAACTTCCACTCTCCAATCAGATCGGAGTCTGGATAAATCCGCCTCCTCCCATTATCCTATCATCCCCGCACCTGATTGACCGCGCCTACTCACCCTCCTGCTCAACGAGATTGGAATGTAGCTTTGTTCAAGGTGACTGACTGAGGCTTGAAAGATGAAGAGAAGATGCCATGTGGAAAGCAAGGACTTGCTCACACATTGACTGACACCATTTTGCTCATCTTATGGAGCACTCTCCTTGTGATTTACGTGTCACAAGAGCGGGCCTGCCTCTCTGTGGTAGACATTCCGTGACTCAAGTGTTGGCACCATTGTGGATTCGGTATAAACTGTGAAAAGGTTGAGGGACTCTTCCTGTGTTCCTGAAGCCTCTCCTTCCTTTGCCAATCGTGTTTACAACTTCAGAGAAAGAGGACAGTAAAAAAGGAAGTTTCCGTGCAAATGAACGTGAGGCTTACAGAGTCACGACGAACACAGTTTCTATGATCCCTCAACTCGGGGTCAAGAGAGGTCAAGGATTAAAAAATTCCCATGAGATTGCTGTCTTCCAATCAAATCTTCCATCGCTCACACGTATAATTTCAGCACTCGGGGAGGTGAGCCAGGATTACTATGAATTTGAACTGAAGCCAGCCTGGCCTCTGGAGACCCTGTCTCAGAAAATTAGCCAAACACATCACTACGCGGGCGAGTGTTAAATGTAATTTTATCTATCGATTTATGTATCCATCTATTTACCTATCTATCTATCTGTCTGTCTGTATATCTATCTATCTATCCATCTATCTATCAATCGATCAATGTATCTCCTTATTTTATTCTACGCACACTCTTATTTTACTACAGTTAACGATGAGAATACCCACCTTCCCCACAACAGACCCAGTGAAATTTATCACCAAAGTAATTCAGTAGAAAAAACAGGTCTGTTTCAGAATTTGAAACCCGAAGAAAACCAAGTGGGAAAAACCTTTCCTAAGTTTTTAAGTCCCTATTTGAAAAGAGAAAACCCCGAATCC
>JALPQD010000531.1:0-58627 GCA_023101885.1 Typhlomys cinereus | reverse complement strand
TCTCTTACGGGGTCCCCATGCCCTGCCCCGCATAGCCCTGTGGGTCCCTCTTTATGCTCCCTCCCCCATGTTCCTCTGTGGGAACGAGAGGACCCCGAGCCCCTGCTCCTCCCTTCGGCATGGTGCTTCCTGGGTCTCTCCGTGACGACCGTGCACACTGTGTGCGTGGATCTGCGGAAGGAGCTCAGGCCGCTTCCTGGGTTCAGACGTCAGAAGCCACGTGCACCCGGACGTGGTGCTGCACCCCGTAACGCGCGTTCTCATGCAGAGCTCGGAGACCAGAGGACCCGCTGGCCTGGGCGCGTGCGCTTGGCTGCATGGCCTTGGAATGGGAGCGTGTACCCCTTCCGCTGGTGAGGGCCACGCCTCTCCCTCCCTCCCCCACGAATCAGAAGCCAGACGCCGAGGAAGCCGCACCGGTGCCACCCCTGCGACAGAGGCGCAGACCTGCGCTCCCTTCCTATCAGAGCCCCGCACTGTGTGTAGGTGCCGGGAGGCCTCCGCATCCCTTTGCTCTCTCCTCGCTCTCTCTGTGAAGACACAGACATGGCATGTACGTGGACATCTGAGACAGCCTAGGACGTCAACCTGCCTGACACCCTGTTTGAAACAAGTTTACTTTTCCCCACTGCGCACGCGCCCAGGCCAGCGGTCCTCTCGACTCCTCCTAGCGCTGCATGAGAACACGGGTTAGGGTGCAGCACCACGTCCCAGATGCATGTGGCTTCTGACGTCTGAATCCCGGTCCCCCGGATCCCACAGCAAGCACTTTAAACTCCGAGCCGTCTCCCCGCCTTAGATCCCGCACATTCTCACAACTTCATGGGCTCCGCATGGACAAAGCGTCACCATGGCAACAAAGGCAAGGGTTGTCGATCTCAAGTTGATGCACCCCAAAGACAGGTGTGGTGCTGTGCGCAGGGGTCGGGGTGGGGGAACCAGGAGCTGCTGCAGGAAGGAGGAGACAACAAGGAAGGCTCCTGAGAATATCCTAAAGCGGCCCCCCACCCAGGGCAGGGGAAGGCACCAGGCCTTCCTGGCCCTCCCGTGACCTAGAGTCCTCAGCTGTGACTGGGAACTCAGCAAACCCCACAAGACCAAACCCGTCCTGCTGGCATCGCGGTTAGTCACAGTCACGCGGGCGCAAGTCATTGCACAACCTCCTGGCGAGGTGTTTCGCACAAGCTCCCCTTGTGCCCTGGAAGCCCCAAGAGAAAGCCTCCCTGGGGAATCGCTGCAGTAGATGATTTCACAAGTTAGAAAAATCCTGAGCAGGGCTGGGAGATGGCTCAGGAGTTAAAGCCTTTGTCTCGCAAGCAAAGGGACCTGAGTTCAGATCCCAGAGACCCTGTAAAAAACACGGGCGGAAATGACAGCAGCTGCACCTCTGGCCCTGGAAGGCGGAGCCCGTGAAAAACCGCAGAGCAAAGCCAATAAGGAGGTAGAACAATCTAGGATGATTCCCCGATGTCACCCTTGTGTCTCAGGCACACCATACCCACTTGAGTGCGTGCGCACTCACACACACACACACACACACACACAAACCATAAGCCACGGAAGACCCTATTAACTAGCAGAGCATGATTAAGTAGATGATGATTAGCATATCAAATTCATTTCCAGCCACTAAAAACAATTCAGAGGACTACTGAACAAGGTGCAGTGCTACAACGTGTCAAAAGTGACAACTTTGAGCACACCATGAACAATTCGTGTCAAGTTTATATGTAGCAGCAACTTCAGTGGCAAAAATACAGAGCTAGAAAATTAACCAAAGATTTAAAAAGTCAAACAGAGCCAGGGACACAGCTCAGTGGAGAGAGGACTTGTCTGGCACGCACGGGCCTGGGGTGCATCCCAGTGCCAGTGTGGTGTGGCGTGCGCCTAAGTACTCGAGAGGTGGAGGCAGATCAGAAACTCGGGGTCGTCCTTGGCGACATAGTGGGTTAGAGGGTAGTTTGGGCTACATGAGACCCCAGCTCAAAAAGAAAAGGAGAAGAAAAAAAAGAAAAGAGAAAGGGAAAGGAGAGGAGGGCAGAGGGGAGGGGAGAGGAGAGGAGGGAGAGAAGGGAAGGGCAGGGAGGGAAGAGGAGGGAGGGAGAGGGGGGAGGGGAGGGAGGGGAGGGAGGAGGGAGAGAGGGAGGAGAAGGGAGGGAGCGGCGGGCCTCAATTCCCTCCTGCTTCGTTGGTTGCCCCCTGGCTGACAGCGGGGACAGCGGCTCGTGGCGTCTCTGTCCATCAGCAGGCACAGCAAGAATTCTCTGAGACGGCTGCCATGATGCCTGACAGTGCCGCTTGGGTGAGCCCGCCGGGCTCCTGCTTCTAGAAGTTGCAGCGTGTGTTTCAGGCCAGAGGGCAGCGTTTGTATCTGACCCCTCCCCGCACCCAGCCCACCCACAAGTGTGCGTTTGGCCTTGAGAGGGTCGATCTGCCTCACTGGGTTTGGATCACTCTGGGGGACCTTTCCGACTCACTTCATTTCTTCTCACGCCTCAGAGCTAAAAAAAAAAAACCTGGGGGGGGGGTTGACGTGCTTCCTAAGCCCACCCACCCCGTGGGCCCCAGCAGGAAGAGCTCCGTCTCCATCCAGCCTGGCTCACAGCAGCTCCGCCACGGGAGGGGCATCTGCCAAGCGCCACAGGTGGCGGGCAGTCGTCAGGCCTCTGCGCTGCCTCTAAACTGCCCCGACCACCTCACGACTCCTCACTGTGTGCACCGGGAGGCTGGCGCACACAGACTGCATCGCAGGCCCTGCGACACTGAGTCCCGTCATAGGAGAGGTGCCAGGAAGTGCCACGAAGACGGGCGGCATGGCCCGGGGGGTGGAGTGCCTGCCTGGCTGCTCGAATCCTCTCAGTGCCACCTAAGCCGGGCAATGGTGGCACCCGCTGGAACCCTTACGCTAGAGGCAGGAGATCCAGGAGTTCGAAGCCAGCCTGGGCCACTTGAGAACCTTGAGTCCAAACAGACACACAGACAGCACCTGGGCGGAGGGGAGGTGGTAGAGGATGAGCCGGGCAAGTGGGACGCAGCCTGGGGCACGCGGACATGAACCCCGCTCCTTCCTGTGCCTCTCCAGTCACAGGCCCAGAAGAGAGCGGCACAGCCAGGAGACGCTGCTGTGCCCTCCGCGGGCGGGGCGCCCCGCAGCTGCTGCAGGACCCGCTTCCTACCTGGCAGTCACTGCAAACCCGCCCCGTGGCCACGCCGAGAACCAGCGCCTACCATACTTCTGAGACAGCTGCTCTCAAGCACAGAGAAATGGAACTTTCATGACACACGTCTTGCTTCCGAGCAGACCTACATGTCATAACAGCTAAAGCCCTTGAATCTAACCTGGTGATCCTAAGACCTAGGGCACGTCCCCTCCTTGAGATGAAGAAAGAGGGCAGCCCAGAGAGGTGGAGTGCCTTGCCCAAGGTCACACAGCCGCTCAAAGCCGGTTTCTCCAGATCTCAGCTCAGGAAGGGGGGCAGAGCCTGACTCAAGCCCCGTCAGCAGCTGGAGGGCGAGGGTCAGAGCAGACACGCAAGACGCCGGGTCCCACCACGGAATCCGTGAGGGCAAAACCCAGGCTGTGCTCCGGTCAGCAGGGCCATTGGGGAAGGAAGCAGGTCAGGGGCAAGAGACCATCAGAGTGGACAGGACTCGTGACAGCCACTCGCATGTCGGTGAGGGTCTGGCTCCGGCTTGGGTTTGTTTGTTATTACTGTGGCGGTAACTAGATCAAACTGGAAGCTTGTGCCTGCTGATCTGCGTGCCAGCCTCTTGCACATTTGGAAATGTTTCTTTCATTTGGAAGATAGTATTGTCCGTCTGTCTGTCTTCGCTCCATATTCTATGGCTGTAATAAATATATGACCCAAATGCTTTAGGGGAGCAAAGAAATGTTTGTTCCAGCTTCAGTTTCCGCTCATGGTCCATTACGGCAGGAGAAATCCTACCGACGTCAGGAGCTCAGGGAACTGGCCGTGCCACATCCACATCGCCAGCCAGCGGTGAGGAGCGGTGCTGCCTTCCAGCTGCCAGACGCGCTTGTCAAAGCAGCCAAGCTCGCTGTGCTATCCACCTGCCCAGAGAAAGGTCTCACCGCTGGGGGGGTCCCCCACATCAGTGTGCCGTGAAGGTGGTCTCCTGCAGACTTGCCTACGGTCTTGCTTAAGTAAACGATGCTTCATAGACATGCCTAAAGGCTCAGCTCCCTGGCGTCCACTGACTTGAAGTCAACTGTCACGTCTCAGGCACAAGCAGACGGGCCACCCGTTTGCAAGGCACAATTCAAAGGATGCCAGCGTCTTCGCAGCCCGTTCCAGAGCAAGTCGTCAGCTGGCAAGGAGGACCTGTGCCTGCGGCTGCCACCCCACCTCCCCACTTCTCTCCGTGCCCCCACAGCCACTGACCTACCTCCTGCCTGAGGACAGCCCGGTCCAGACACCTCACACCAAAGTCAGAAACAAGGCGTGGGCCTGCGTGCCCCGTGGTCACCCCGGGGTGGCCAGGCTGCCCGGGGCACCTTCCTCTCAATGGCCGAGTCGCTGCCAGCATGCTATTCCCTGGCATGCCTGTGGCCGGTGGGCGGGGCTCTGTTTCTTTGAGTCCCAGTGGTTGATCCAGTCAGCAGCCCCCCCCCACCCCAACACACATATGGGATAGCTAGGTCCTCTGCTGCCTGGAATGACCTTGGGGCTCTGGGATTCTGCCCTGGGACCCCCACTTGGGTCGTGCCAGAGACCGTGCCTGACCCCACTTCCTGCGTGTGGGCCTCTCGTCACCAGGACTGCGCCACGCGGCTGGCCCGAGGGAGGGTCGCCCACACCACGTCCTGGACTTCTGCCCACTGCCTCGCTCTGTGGCTTACTGGAGGCCGCCAGCCTCCCCCGCTCCTGAGGAGGGTCCACGTGGTACCCACGGTGCACAGCAGGTACCCCCAAACCCACCGGGGCTACCAAACACCGTGCTGTGTCACCCCCCGGGGAGGCACACAGCACACTGACCGCTCCTTCACAGTGGGAGGGTGTTCTGGCGAGACAGTGCACTGACCGCTCCTTCACCGTGGGAGGGTGTTCTGGGGGGACAGTGCACTGACCGCTCCTTCACCATGGGAGGGTGTTCTGGGGGACAGTGCACTGACCGCTCCTTCACCATGGGAGGGTGTTCTGGGGGGCCATGCACCTCCCCATGCAGCAGCCTCCAAGTCGTCGCCCTCCCTCTTGGAATGCCTAGGTCTTACCAGGGCACCCAGAAGCCCTGACCCTCTGATCTTAACTCTGGTTGCCATGGTGCTAACGCCACAAACCACCGCGACGCTCTGCAGGGACACGTGGATCGCCTGGGTCACCGTCTGTGCAATAGGATTGAGAGTGAGGAGGCGGAGGCGGCAGTGTGCACCCACGGGCTGGGCCACCCTGGAAACAGCTCCCTGAGGAGAGCAGGGAGCATCAGCAACGGGGCAGCGAGCAAATGCTCTCGGAGTTGCCAGCCGAGAACGACTGTTACGAAGCAGAGAGCGCAGATGTCACGGAGACCGCGATGGGGCCAGGGCCAGCCTCAAGTGCATTGGGCCGGGGGCGTGGCTCAGTGGTTACAGCGTTTGCCCGCCAAGCAAGAGGACCAGAGTTCTGATCCCTGGACCCCATGTAAAGCGCCAGGCAGGTGTAGCAGCCAGCCTGTAATTCCAGCCCCAGAGGACAGCCTGGGACTCTCCAGAGCGCGCTAATAGGACTAAGCCCCTCATGAGCTCTGGGTCAGGCACCAGCCTCAGAGCGGCAAGTGGAAGAGGGGGATTCCCATGTGATCAACCCAGGACTCTACACACATGCACACGTGTATGCGCGCGTGTGCGCACACACACACACTTGTGTGTGCCCCAGGCACGCATATACATGAAGGTGGAAATAAACATCTCGTGCAGGCCTGGGCAGCCAGGCTGGGACTACAGCTGTGCGTCCCATCCGACTTCCCCTTGTCTGTTGGGAAGAGCCCCCGCCGTCCTTGCCGGTCTCCAGGGAGCCCCCCATCCTGTGTGGGTGGGATGTGCAGTCCCGTGACTGCAGGGAGATTCAGGGCCGAGTGCTGTCCTCCAACCCGTGTCCTAGCTGCCAGCAGTATCTGCCCCAGGGTCCTTCTGCATGTAACACGCAGAGGTGCCCAGAGTCACAGGGCAGCTGCCGTGGGCATAGAGGACCCCCAGGAGGTTATCCCTGTACCCATAACCTCAGAGTTCCCTGAAGAATGGGGTAGAAAAACTGATTGTCCCCAAGCCCTGCCAGTCTGTGCTTGGCCCCTGTTGCCTGGGGTCACAGCTAAAGCTGCCCTCTCCCGCACAAGAGGCTGCCAATGCTGGACAAGTTGTGCCTTGGCATCTGGGGAGTGGCAGGTGGCCAGCCTTCCTCCCGCCTCCTTAGCGGGTCTGGTACATGCTGCCCACAGGCCGAGTTCAGCTTCCAGAGGACCCACGCTGGGGCTGCGCATGCTCATGCTACTCCTAAGCCACCAGATGGGCCTTGATCCCGTGTCACAGAGGGGAAATGGTATTTGGGGCATTAAAAGGACCGCCTTTCCCACAGCTAGAGACAAGAGATTCACAGATAATCAAAGCTTCTCTCCAGCCCCCGTGCACACACGTGTATGCACACACGTATGCACACACGTGTATGCATGCGCACACACACACACACATACCTGCCACAAGCTGGATAGGTACAGCCCGCACAGCACACACATACACACACACACACACACACCCCTGTCACAAGCTGGACAGGTACGGCCCGCACAGCACGCACACACACACACACACACACACACACACACACCCCTGCCACAAGCTGGATAGGTACGGCCCGCACAGCACACACCGTCCTGGAAACCCTTCCATAAACAGCCGTGTGTACCTCTAGGGGGCGCCTCCTCTGGGGCTAGAGAGGGGCTTGGCAATGTCCCGGCCCGCCGCACCTGAACCTGAGCCAGGTGGGCACCTGGATCTGGGGCTCTGCCAGGTGGGGCTCCTGCAGCACAGGCTGGGCCGTGGACTCTGGCCAGCCCTCAGCAGAAGCGACCTGGTAAGGGGCCCCTCCTGGTCATTCCAGGGTGACCTCACCCTACGCCACCTGGGGATCAAGAAAGTAAAGGCACAGCCTCCTTCCAGACAGGTGTCCCTGTCAGGAGGGCCCAGACCCTCCCAAGCAGCCACCTCATCTGCGTTCACCGAGGGCAGCACCAATGGGTGCCTCTCAAAGATGCCATGTTTTACTTGGGGGACAGACGCCTGGTTTGTGGGCACAGAGGGTCTTGATCTCGGGCTGGGAGCTCAGATCTGCTCCTGTGACACCTGAGGCTGCATGGCCCAAGCTGGCCCCGTGCCCATGTGCAGTGTGGTCCCAGGCTGGAGGTGGAGGGGAAGGGGGCATGAGGAAGGGCTTTGAGGGGGGCCTAAGGTGGCATTGTTATGAGGGGACCCCCTGGCTTGGTGCCACAGCCCCTGCACAGGTTATTTGAGAATAGCACATTCAGGATAATGATGGAAGGAAGGCCGGAGTGGGCACATGCAGCTATTTGGATGCTGAGGCAGCTAGGTGGACCATCAGGTCGGCTGCATGCGGCCCGCGGCCCACAACCATGCCGACCCCCTTCACGCGGAGCAGAAAGGAGCCAAGCACTGTGGGCGGCTACACCCAGGCACAGCTCTGACCTCGGCCATCAGGGAAGGACAGACCATCTGACCACCTTGTCTGGGATGGACAGACCATCTGACCACCTTGTCCGGGACGGACGGACCATCTGACCACCTTGTCCAGGACAGACGGACCATCTGACCACCTTGTCCGGGATGGATGGACCATCTGACCACCTTTGGAGATTATAAACACACTACGTGGCTGCTTTCCCCTGATGTTTCTCCTAAGTTAAGATACTCTGTAAAGAGGTGGCACCCGCCAGAGAGGCTGAAGCGTGAGAAACCCCCAGATGAACTGGGACCCGGCTGAGTGTCGTGATATGGGGGGCAGTGGCCCCAGTCAAAACACGGGCAGGCCGGGGTTGTAGTGTTCCAGTGATCTGCTTGGTTAGCCAGCAGGTGCCAGGCAGACGGAGAAGCTGGGGTAGCAGCCGAGGGCGAGACCAGCCCTCCCCGCCGGGTCTCTGCCCCGCCCTGAATGTTTGCTCAGCCTGGGCGAGACTTTGGGGGTCTCTCTCCAGCCGCACATACAGCACTCCCCAGTAGCCTCCTGGCCAGCCTGCGCCCCGAGTCCTCCTCGGCCACGGTGCTGCCCCTTGCAGAGGACGTGGTGGCCATTTCATCGCAGCCTGGGCTGGGCTCAAACCGAGGGGCAAGGGCCTGTGGCAGCTCTGACCCACAGCCCACAGGGGGTGAGGTGGGGATCCAAGCCCAAACCCCCCTTCCCGGTGGGTCCAAGCCCCTCCCCTCCCCGGTTTGTCCAAGCCCCGCCCCTCCCCTCCTTGGTGGGTCCAAGCCCCTCCCCTCCGCGGTGGCCCAAGCCCCTCCCCTTCCCTCCGCGGTGGGTCCAAGCCCCTCCCCTCCGCGGTGGTGCTACGGTGGCCATGGTTACACCTGACTGAATGCTGTGGCTCCGAGTGTCTTTTGCACACGCTCTGTCACACGGACGCAAGGGAGCCGGGTGCACAGCTCTCAAGAGGCCTCGGAGCTGTGATATGACCAGAATCCTGACCTCCGTCTGCCACCCCAGACAGCACTGCTCAAGCACCCAAGGCCACCTCTGCGGCCTCCTCGGGCCGAGCAGCCTCAGAACAAGAGCTTAGCAGGGAGGTGGGACACACCGACGCTCCTGGGAAAGACCTTCCCTCCTGCTGGAGGGGCCCGGGAGCGCAGGGCCTGGGAGGCAGAAGGGGTGCACAGACACCTTGGGGGCGTCTAGGAGTTAGTCGCCCTTCTGAGCCTGGACCAGAGACCCCGCAGGCCGTGCATGCCACCCCCCACCCCGCCCCACCCCGTCCCGCTGCAGGGAGACTCTTGGGTGGGTTTTCCTTGTCTTTCTTTCCTTTCTCCTGTTCTTTCCCCTGGAGTTGCCTTTCACATGTGACCACGGGGCACTCAGGACCTACCGTTCCGCATCAGTTTGTTTATGAAAGAGAGTTGGCTTTTACCATGGGTAGATGCCAGGCGGGATGCCTGAGAGACAAGGATGTCCGAGGCTGTAGCTGCTGGGCACAGAGAATCCTCAGCTGGGTACGGGTGGCATCGACTGCCCTATTCCACAGAGAAAACCCTGCCCTGATTCTCAACTCCAGGACAGTGGCTGCTCACCTCCCGGTTCCACAGTAAGGCCATCTTGGGGTGAGAGGTTACCAGGTCGACCCCTAAATCAGTGGATACCAAGACAGAGAGGCGGATGCGTGGGCAACCAGCCCGCAGCCTGCATGCAGACACCCGGGGCCCCAGCTCAGTAGCTGTAAGCCGGGGCCACATTCCAGGCTCCGTCTTAAACGTGGGTCACAGAAGGGACCCACACTGCAGATGGCAGCCCCCTGTTTTCCCAGTCACAGACCCTCTCATTTTGTGGGGGCCCTCGTAGCATTCCAATGGGCCTGTAATTAGGTTTATTATAATGACAGCTTGGGGTTTACAGCGTACCAAGCTCCCAGAAACACTTAGTTCTCACGCCAAATCCTGTTGAGGTCTGCAGCGGAGGCCGGCAAGAATTAATTGGCTATTAGCATTAAGGAAACTGAGGCACGGGTAGATTAAGCCCATTCCGGGCGTGAAGGAGCGAGAGCAGCACAATGGAGACCAGACCTCAGTGCCCTGCTGACCAGCCCGGCTGCACTGCAGCGGCTGTGGGCAAGAGACGGGTGGCAGGTGGCAGAGGCTGAGGCCAAGGCAAACAGAAACACCAGGACCCCTTGCTTGGGGGTGCAGGAGTGAGGGCATGTGGTGGCATGTCTGTCAGTCTCTGGCATGTTCTAATCTGTTCCCCTCTGATGCGGGTCTGCCGTACCTCATTATTCAGTCTGGAAGGCAGCCAACTGCGCAGAGACGTGCAGACCACGACAGCATGCACCCGGCCAGGCTCCCAGAAGACAGACGCTAATGGCGAGGAGTCCTCCGGCCCCAGCCACGGAAGCCTCTCCAGCAGCCATGGGGGCTCGGCGGTGTGAGGCCCTGCAGACAGGGAGGCCCCAAGCAGGCAGGCCTGGGCCAGGGGACCTGAAAAATGGGGTGCTGGTATCCCAAGCCATGGAGAGAAGGACAGGCGGGGAACAGCTGAAGCCCTCAGCACTGAGTGCTGTGTGCACAGTGGGCGCTGAGCGAGGACTTCTTGACACACAGGGACGCCGGGGACAGCACAGAGCTGGCCACGCACAGAGACACACAGACACGTGGAGACACACAGACACACAGATACACAGAGACACACAGACATACAGAGACACAGGTGCATGGAGACACAGACACAGAAACACACAGACACACACAGAGACACACATAGATACACACAGACACACACAGACACACACAGAGACACACAGATGCATACACACATATAGAGCCACACACAAGTAGATGCACACACACCACTGGCGGCCCTGACCACGGTCATCTAGGAGCTCCCTCATGTGCAGCTGAACCTCTCCTTCAAAAGTCACATGCAAGGCTGGGAGCTCAGTGGCTAAAATGCTCACCTTGCAAACCAAAGAACCTGAGTTCCGATTCCAGATCCCACACTAAAAACACCAGGCAGAAGTGGTGGTATCCTTCTAGCCCTGGAGAAAAAGACTGAGAAAACCCAGAGCAAAGCAATGAGGAGGAGGAACAATCCAGAATGATCCCTCCACCGGCACGCACACTCAAATGCCCTCTACTCATAGCCACATGCACCAATAAAAAACAATTTATAATTTGATTTTTTAAAAAAACCATATAAAGCTCCCCACCTAAACAACACAGCCAGACCCATTGGCTGAGGCAGGAGGAGCAGCCATTCCCGTGGCCCAGCAGGCATGGGTGGCCGGCTAAGCCACAGCCTGAGCTCAGCTCTGTAACAGCCAGTAGCTGGCCAGGTCGGGGGGAACAGCAGAAACTGCTAACTGTGTGCTGGGCCTACTATGTGTTTTATGATGCAACTATTTACCACATTATTTGGCCATGCATGTCTATATTTGTAATAAACCCTTAGGGTTGTGATAAGCCTAAAAAATGAAAATGCATGATATCAGAGAATTTAGCTGTTAAATTTCTGTTTTTAAAAAAGCGATCATCAATTCTAACATACAAAACTTTTATGGATAGTTGGTCATCTTCTGTGCACGAATCTGTTTTCCGCGGCTATAACAAAATACCTTAGGCTGGGTGTTTGTAAAGAAAAAAGAAGTGTGTTTGGCTCACAGTGCTGCAGCTGGATGTCAAAGCAGCAGGGGATTGGTCTTCGAGAGGACCCCCCAATCTGTGTCACATCAAGGTGGTGGTGACATCTTGGGGAGGAGGTGCAAGGGGGCACTGCAGGAGGGAGAGGCAAGACCAGTCTTGCTCTTTTGGAACAACCTGGCTCCCTCAGCGCTAATCCCAACACACGCAGCCAGGATCTCTAGGTCAGCTCCATTTTCTAAAGGTTATCAAAGCTCTGTGGCCGCCCTGGGGGTGCAGCTGCTGATGCCTGAACCCCTGGGGGACACACCTACCTGAACCACAGCGCGCAGAAGTGCAGTGATGTCACGGGCCGTGACAGGCGGGAGATACGGATCTGCTGAACATCCACGGCGCCTTCAAAGGCAGCAGGTGGTGTGAGAGCGGCCGCCTGGGCGGGTCTCCGCGGGAAGCGTGCTCTCCCCAGGCAGCGAGCATCTCGTCCAACGCGTGACGTTATTTTCGTGTTTTCCTGTAAGTTCTGAGACGAGCAGTGGCTGTTAGCT
This sequence comes from Typhlomys cinereus, assembly GCA_023101885.1. Lineage (NCBI taxonomy): Eukaryota > Metazoa > Chordata > Mammalia > Rodentia > Platacanthomyidae > Typhlomys > Typhlomys cinereus. Next base: position 46,738 of record JALPQD010000531.1, on the reverse strand, counting down.
CGGGCCTCGTGCGCAGAGCCTCGCAGTCAAACGTGTTATCAGACGCTCCAAGCAGAAAGGCAATTAGGTTAATTCAAGTAATGGCTTAATGTGTCTTGCAGTCACCAAGTAAAAGTGGGGCTTTTGAGCATTCATTCTATGAGGCATGTGTCATGTGTTGTTTTTGAAAGCGGGAGGTGTGAGTTCGGTTAACTCGCCAGCACTGCTGATGTAATCATGTTTTTCTAGCGATGAAACAAATGTGAATGGTGGTGTCACCCGGCATTAGGATAAAAGGTGCTATTATTAAATTAAAGTGCAGAGCAGGATACAGATGGAGCTGTTTGTAGCACATGACCCCTAAGCTACAGCACCGCAACAATGGAAAGAAGAGCTGCAGAGACCACATGTACTGAGCTACCTTCTGTGGCAACCAGTGTCTGAACGACTTGCTGGAGGCAGAAAGTGCTTTATCCCCTTGGCGTCAACACAGGTCAGCGTTCACAACTGCACAGCCTTGCGGACAGTAATTTGCAAACACATCTAAATTACCTGTGATGGTAGAAGGTGTGTGCATGTGTGTTTGCATGAGCATGTAGGTGGACATGTGTGTATTATGTGTGTGCATCTATGTGGATGTATGTATGATTGTGCATGTGTGTATATGAACATGCATGTGAGTGTATGTGTATGCATGCTCATGTACATACATGTGTTAATGAATGTGAATGCTTATGTGTACACTCATGTGAGCATGTGTGTGCATATGTGTGTGCATATGTGTGTGCATGCATGTGAATGAAAACATGTATATGAATGTGTGTATAAGTGAATGTATGTGCATGTGTTTGCAATGTACATACATTCATGTGAGTGCATGTATATGTGCCTTCGTATGTGTGTGTGTATGCATGTGCATGTATGAGCATGCATATAAGGTGCATGTGTGCGCATGCATGTGAGTGCATACATCATGTGTGTGAGTGCATGCTTATGTGTGAGTGTATGTACACACATGTAATTGGGTTCTCCATTTGGGTTGTGTTTTGTCCCAAGCACCACACATGTGGTATGAGAGCCAAGCTTCCATCAAACTTGTCAACACATGATGGGCAAACGATGGCTTCTTTGGAAGCTTTCTGCAGATCATCACAGTTATGGGAAGCACCGTTGCACACAGAAAGACCCAGTGACTCTCTCATCACCAAATAAGAACTGAATAAATCGTGCGAAGCCCGTGAATAACTTCAGAATTCTGAAATTTCTCCTTGGAGCAGCTTGATTTAGGGGCTGAATTTCCTGCCCAGCTGACTTCTTAGTTGGATCTCTGTATATTTGGGATCGTGATGGATAAAATTGGAAGAGACCTATGGTTTTAAAACACTAATTCATCAACAGGATGAAACGTTTATTTGAAAATCTATTTTTTAAATATTTTTTTAATTTATTCAATTGTGTGTGTGTGCGTGTGTATGTGTGTGTGTAGAACCACGGGCGAATTTGGGAAACACCATGGACCACCTCTACCTCCTCCTTGTTTACTCTGCCCCGGGATTCACAGGCTCCGCCCTACCAGGACCAGAAACGCAGGCCGCCCCCGCTTCTCCCTGGCGTCTATACGTGGGGTCTAGGATCACGAACTCAGGACCTTCTGCCTGCAAGGCAGAGGCTTAACTCCTGAGCTACCTCTCCAGCCCCATTGAAAATCTATTTGTAATGATATTTGTGGAGGAAATATTCTCTGGACAGAAGCCAGAACTCAGAACCCGTGGAAATGTCTGGGAGAACTATTGATACTTCGGTAGCAAAGAGCAGCTGGAGAGATGGTATGAGGAGGAAAGTGCTGGCCTCTCAAGCATCGGGGCCCGAGTTCAGATCCCCTGCCTCTCAAGCCTCGGGGCCCGAGTTCAGATCCCCTGCCTCTCAAGCCTCGGGGCCCGAGTTCAGATCCCTCGCACCTACGTAAAAGCAAAGAATGGCAGCATTGCCCGCAGTCCCGGCACCGAGGAGGCTGAGACAGGAGCATCTCCGGGGCTTGCGGGCAGTGAAGCCGACCCCGTGAGCTGAGCTCCCGCTCAGTGAGAGAACCTCTCACAAGAAATACCAAGGAAGTGACTGCAGAACACACCCAGCATCGACCCCTGGCATCCACTGCACTCCACACCCTGACGTAGCAGCACATAGAAAGAAGGGCCTGTCCCTCCCGCAGCGGAGCCGGCCTGGGTGTGTCCCGTCTGTCCACCTTCTGGGAGCCCGGGACGGGCCAGCAGATGCTTTTCTCCTCACCTGCAGACTCTCGGGTTTATGAGCCATGAAACGTCTTCTTAAGAAGATTGCAGGCAGTTTAATGAGCAATTGAAAGCAATCAGGCAGCCCCGGCGTGATGTGTACACCTGTGATCCCAGCTCAGGGGCCGAGGCCGGCCAGGGCCGCACAGAAGCGCCCTGTCTCAAAGGAACCCGAAAGGAAAGCAAGAAGGCAAACCCGAAGATGCCACGTCCTGAGCCACGTGGCCCCAGGGCGGGAGAGCCACGTGGCCCCAGGGTGGGAGAGCCACGTGGCCCCAGGGTGGGAGAGCCGAGCAGCCGGAACCCTGATGCCACAAGGCTTGCAGGGGCCACGAGCTCGTTGGGCAAGGCCCGGACTCGAATTCAATTCCCAGAATCCATATACAAAAAAGCAGGGTGCAGCAGCACATTTGGGATCCCGGCACTGGGACATGGAGGCAGGGGGATCTCCGGGGTTCACTGGCCAGCCAAGGCTGCTTGGTGGGCTCCAGGCCAATCAGAGGCCCGTAAGAGGCCAATGAGAGGCCCTGTCTCAAAGATCACTAGTGCCCGGGGAACGACAGCAGAGGTTGTCCCTGGCCTCCACACGAGCACGCACACAAGCATACATGCAAGTGCACACATGCCATGCACACAGGTGAGCACATGCATGCACACATGCATGCACACTCGAGCACACACGCACATGCATATGCATATATGCACGCACATGCACACACTCAAGCACACATGCACACACGTGCATAGTGCATGCACATGCATACATGTGCGCACACACACGCAGGAATTTGCAGACAGAACCTGGCTGTGTTTCAGACGCGGCTTCGAGTGTGAGCTCCTGGGTGACAATGTGCAGCAGTTATCTGCGCTTCCATCTACCAGCAGCAGAGAATATTTTTGTTTCTTCAGAAGATTTTATTTTCCTCTATTCGTCGAAGTTCCATTGTGTCAGAGGTGAAAGCCGCATGCTCCCAGCATGTCCTCTGTGCCAAGACGTGTCAGTGCACACGAAGTTTCCCCTGACTTCACTGAGGTATTTGTATCCAATAGAAGCCACCCACTCTAAGAGGGTGACCCTAGCAAGTGGGAGCAGCAGTATACTGACCCCCCACAGTCAGAAGCCAGGCATTTCCATATGGTTCTGCATGTCCGTCCCCAACCCTGGGCCCTTTGTGCGTGTGTGTGGGTATATGTGTGAGTGTGCGTGTGTGTGTGTGTGTACAAGAGGGTGTCCGTATGTATGTGTGTGTGTGCAGGAGGGCACCCGTATGTGTTGTGCATGCGTGTGTGCGTGTGTGTGTGTGTGTGTGTGTGTGCATGTGTGTGTGCGCGTGCGCGCATGCCTGTGGAGGCCCAAAGGGACGTCTTTGAGAACCACCTGGATCGCTCCACCTCCTCACTGCTTTGCTCTGGAGTGCCCCAGGCTCTGCCTTCCAGAATTCCAGGCCACCACGGTTTCCTCCTGGCATTTTTAGGTGAGATCTGGGGATCTGAACTCAAGGCCTTTTGTTTGTAAGGCAGAAGCTTTAACCCCTGAGCCATCTCCCCGGCCCTCCCCCCATTTTACTTTTTAGAAGTTTCAGACTACTTCATTGAGATGTAACTGCCACATACTAACCACCAGAGTACTCCGATGAGCTCTGGCATAGACGCACACCTGAGGACGCCGCCACCACCCCCACAGGAGCCCCCCACACCTGAGGACGCCGCCCACCACCCCCACAGGAGCCCCCACACCTGAGGACGCCGCCACCCTTACAGCAGCCCCCACCTTTCCATGCGCGGCCTGTGACAGTGAATTTCCCAGCTTCCCCTGTAGAGGACGGTGGGTGCTGCCACCTGGGGCTTCAACCGCGACCCTTTGGGAACCGGCTGGGTGCTGTGCGCATGGGCACACGCTCTGGTTTCTCTCGGGATGTGAGACCATGCGCATTGCCAACAGCAGGTGGAGAGGGCAGCGGCTGCCCCTTGCAGTACCCAGCCATCCCGCTCCCCCAGCCATCCCGCTCCCCCAGCCATCCCGCTCCCCCCAGCCATCCCGCTCCCCCAGCCATCCCGCTCCCCCCAGCCATCCCGCTCCCTCCAGCCATCCTGGGCGGCGTGCAGCGCAGGCTGCAGCGGGGACGTGTGGCTCCCGTGGAAGCCGTGGCCCCTACCAAGCACCGCGCAGCTCAGCCTCAAATGCTCTCGCTTGTCCTCCCTGGGTGACACTATGATCCTCTAGACTCCCCTCAGAACCGACTTTGAGTACCCACTCTGAGGTACTGGGACTCAATGGTAGGAGGCCAGTCCCACAGAAAAACATAAAGTTAGTTTTGGCCTGAAGGTAATTTCACACCAGCTCAATACTTTAAAAAATTTATTATTATTATTTATTCAATTGTGCATGTGTGTGTGTAGAACCACAGGCGAATTCGGGAACCACCACGGACGCCTCCACCTCCTCCTTGTTTACTCTGCCCTGGGATTCACAGGCTCCGCCCTACCAGGACCAGAAACGCAGGTCGCCCCCGCTTCCGCCCGGGGTCTATATGTGGGATCTAGGATCCGAACTCAGGACCTTCTGCCTGCAAGGCAGAGGCTCAACCCCTGAGCCACCTCTCCAGCCCCCCAGCTCAATACTTTTGAGTCTACTTGCTAGAGTGGATGGCACAGTAGTATTGGAAAAGATGGGGGTGCCAGAAAAGATGAGGGTGCCAGAAAAGATGGGGGTGCCAGAAAAGATGGGGGTGTCAGAAAAGATGGAGGTGCCAGAAAAGATGGGGGTGTCAGAAAAGATGGGTCGGACCCCTCCAGGGTTCCGGGGCTGCAGGTGGCACGCCTGGCAGAGAGGTGCTTCTCCCTTTGCAAGCAGCCTCGCGCCATGTCCTGCCACAGCCACTCAACGTCCCCGTCATCCCAGCCAGCGTCTCGGCTGGTCAGGATGAAGGTGTCCCCTGGGAGCCGCGACAAAACCACCCTTCATGGCAGTGAGGATGGGACAGGAGTGAGCAAGGGAGGCTGGGCCAGCAGCCTGCTGAGCCCCTCAGGGCCAAGCGCACGGCCTCTGCCAGACCGTGCCTACCTGGAATGTGGCAGAACTGGCCGGACGGCTGGCACCAGTCTGGATCCCTGCCTCCTGCAGCACCTAGCACAGCTCCTCTGGCTGCAGCCCCGCTCCTCCCTAGCTGCAACCCTCTCACTCCTCCTTGGCTGTGGCCGCCTCACCGGAAGCCCCGGCTTTCAGGCCAGTTTATGAGCCTGACACACACGCTGCCCAAGTTCCCACGAGGACCACCAAGGGGACAGACTCCGGCAGCTGGAGGCTGGGCCGAGGCCCCGAGACAGGGATTGAATGCGCGGCTCTCTGCCTAGTGAACAGCTGGGCTGGACCGGCCCACGGCTGCCTCTGCTCCCATATCTCCAGGTGCTGACAATGTCAGTGACTTCTAGGGGTAACGCTAGGCTGGTGGGGGGAGCCCGGGCCATGGCAGGTGGGTGAGAGTCCAGGCAATGACCCCTCTCTGCCTCAGTTTCCCCATGGAGGATTCAATGAAACAATCTCTCTCTCACACACACACACACACATATGCACACACACATACCCACATGCACACACACATACACACACACATACCCACATACACACACACATACCCACATACACACACACACACACATACCCACATACACACACACATACCCACATACACACACACACACACACATACACACACACCAACACACACACCCACATACACACACACACCCACACACACACACACACACACACACACACATACCCACATACACACACACATACACACATACACACATACACACATACACACACCCACATACACACACACATACCCACATACACACACACACACCCCCACATACACACACATACCCACACACACATGCACACACACATACACACACACATACCCACATACACACACACATACCTACATACACACACACACACACATACACACACATACCCACACACACATACACACACACACACACACACATACCCACATACACACACACACATACACACATACACACACCCACATACACACACACATACCCACATACACACACACACATACCCCCACATACACACACATATCCACACACACATGCACACACACATACACACACACATACCCACATACACACACACATACCCACATACACACACACACACACATACCCACACACACATACACACACACATACCCACATACACACACACACACACATACCCACACACACATACGCACACACACATACGCACATACACACACAGTGACATATACACACATACACGCACATATACACAATACACACACATACACACACAAATACAAACACACATACATACACACACATACAAATACACATATACATACATACACACATATACACACATACACACATATACATACATACACCCATACGCACATACATACACACACACATACATACATACACACATATACACACATCATACATATACACATACATACATACACACATACACACATACATACACACACATACATCACACATACGCACACATACATACATACACACATGCAACCTATACACACACACACACACACACACACACAGTAGATCACACAGGACCCACTCCTAGCCACGCCCTTTACCACAGAACCTTACAGCATGGGGTCTGGCTAGGCCTGTGGCTCCCAGCGGCCAATAGGCTGCTGAGCAAATGACCTCACACCCATTCTGAGCCCATCATCCTCCACTGAGGGGTACACAAGGGCAGGGCCCCAGGAGTGACACCATGCCCCAGGGGGATGAGGAGCTTGGTCCAAGGACTGGCCTGGTCCCCGCAGCCCCCCATCCTCCCACAAAGGAGAGGCCCCCAAAAGGAACTTGGGCCCTTCACAGATGCGGAGCATTTCAGAACCTGAGGGCCAGGGCAGGGCATCAACTTGGGTGGGAGCCACCTGGCCTGCAGGTGTCCTGGAGGCACCCAGTGCACCCACAGAGAAGTTTCCTCAGGGTAACAGCTCCAGTTTGCAGGACACCAGAATGTCCCGGTGCCCCAAGCATCCCCCTTCTCTCCCTCAGGGGACGGGGAGGCACAGGGCAGGCAAGAGCTTAAGCGCTCCTTCCCCAGACTGGAGAGATGGTACAGGGGTTAAGCTTTTGCCTTGCAAGCAGACGGACCTGAGTTCAGATCTCAGACCCTACATAAAAACTCCAGCTGGAAGTGGTGGTGGCCTGCACTTTAGACCCTGGAAGGTGGAGCCTGGGAAACCCAGAGCAAAATCCCAGAGGTAGAGTAATCCAGAATGATTCCCCAGGTCATCCTTGGGCCTCCACAGACATATGCAGTGCCCTCTGATACACACTCACACATTCTCTCTCTCTCTCAATTCCTGGGGCACCGCGTGGGGGAACATTTACTGTGTTTGTTCTTAAGTCTCCCCCACCCATCCCCCACCCACCCCCACTCCAGACCTTTTTCTGAAATCGCTGGTGTAATTCATTTGTATTATTGCTGGTGGTGTGCATTTTGGGTCTCCCGTCAGCTTGTCCAAGCTGTGAAGAGGAGGAAGAGGAAGAGAAGGAGAAGGATGAGGAAGGAAAGAACGGGCTGGGAATGGTGGAGAGAATGCTCCTCCCCTCCCTCACCCACACGTCTCCGGCTGAGCCAGGGTCTGAGGCTGGGACCTCCTGTTGGTCCCCCCCCTTGACTTCCCAAGACAAGCAGATCTCAGGGCCAGACCCCCTGCCCGGCTCAGCGTCAGGACTTGCAGAACCAGAAGGGCAGGTTCCTGGTGCCCGGCTCCCCCTGGGAAGGCGGGAAGGGAAGAGAAGCGGCACGCATGGCGTCCGTGTGGCTTCGCCTCCCGGTGCTGAATGAGCGCCAGACCCAAAGGACTTAGAGAGATGAGAGGTTTAGTCCGAGGGCCACATTAGGGTGAAGGGGGTTCAGGCCGACATCAGGTCACATCTGCTGAGCCAGCTCCATTGTATCTGCCCAGGGAAAGTCCCATCCACTGCGCTGGGCCTTCCCACGGCCGTCAGGTAATCTACAGGCTTGCCAGAATGATTCTTCATGGGGGTGCCTAAAGGCTCACCATTCCATCGTCAAGCCGACACCTGTATCTAACTGGTACAGCGGCACTTCCAGAGGAGCCCACAGTGCCACTTCTGAACCTTCCCCATCATGGGCTCCAGGGAGAAGCCGAGCCACCCTGGAAGCTCAACAGAGTCCTTCCAGTTCTCAACTGAGGGTTCCAGCTCTCCCAGGGGAACGTCTGTGTGCTCTGGGCTCACTGTGAGTCCAGAGACTCGATTCTTCCTGACCCGGCACCTCCACTCCGCAAGTCCTTCCCAGTCATCTCCCCTCCCCGCACCTTCTCCCCGCCTCGTTCCCAGAGCAGCTGGAGAACTCTCTGGAACCCAGAGCATCCCCAGCACCCGACACATACAGTGGTTCAGGAGCTTCCCGTCAGCTGGTCCCTGCCTAGCGCAACATTGCTGCGTCCCCACCGCCCGTGGCCCGCTGTTGGACACCAGGGTGTCCCTGCCGCAAGCCCAGAATGCCCATGTGACCCAGTCCCTGGGGCGCAGCAGCAGCTCCAGCGCTCCAGCGACTACCTGGGCGTCTGTCTAACCTGCTCCTCTCAGACTAAGAACTCGTGCCAAAACACACCGAAGAACACGCTCATGCACGCACGCACGCACAGATACGCACAGGCACGCAACAGAGGAATACAAGAGCTCACACAAATACACACACAGATGCATTCACACACATATACGACAGAGAAATACAAGAGCACAAACACATATATGCACATACAACAGAGGAACACAGGTGTGCATGCACATTCACATACACCATGTATACATCTACATGCTCACTCACACAAGCACGTACATATATACCACAAAGACATATGCATATGCACACACATACATGCCACCCACATATGTATATGCATGCCACAAAACGCACATGCAAACCTCAAGTATGACATACACTCTGTAAATATGTGTACATGCATGCTACCTCACACATGTGTGCAATACATGCAAACATATATGTGCAAATATACCCCTATGCACACCCGCCCACAGACATGTGCATGCACGCACACACAAAAGCACACACACACTTTAGGGTTCACAGAGCAGAGAGACCATTTCGAGCCGAAAGACGGCAGACCTAACGGTGACTTGGCTTGGCTTGTGCTAGAAACACAGGTGCGTGAGCGCCCTGTGTCCTGAGGGAGATCAGTCGCGTTCCCTGACTTGGTTTGTGGGACAAGAGAGAATGAACGGTAGTTGTAGCTCAATGTGTGTTGAGTCCCGGGTCCACGGCCCCACATCAGAGCGAGCCCAGCATCCGCCATCGCAAGCCCTGGGGGCGTCCCTCCCGGGGCCTTGTGGGCCAGGCTGGCTGCAAATCTGCAAAATCTGGTCCGCTGATGGGGATGACCCTGGACTGGTGCCGGCTGGGCTGTCCCGGGCCTCCAGGTTCCTGCCACTGTTTTCTTCTTAAATGGGGGTGACCCCAGCCCCTCAGTTGGACGGTTATAAAGATAAGAGTCTGTGTTCCTGGCATCCTACTCGGTCCAGGGTGTGAGGTCAGTATTGGGGTGCATGGCCGGGACTGGTCTGCTTGGAGGAACAGACGCTCGCACAGGGAAGGAACGCCTTCGTATTAGAAGCTCATCTTCAAGGAGCGCGGTGAGGGGGGCCTGAGCTCAACCCCCAGAGGTGTGGCAGCAAGTGACCACGGCAGGAGAAGTTTGCCATCTGGCCAGCCTGGTCTACTCGGCAAGTTTCAACTGCTGAAAGCCCATGTCCCAGAAACAAAGTGAGTGACACTGAGGGCCCAAATCTGTCATCTACATGTATATAGATAGCATGTGCACGCAAACACACACAAACACATACATACACACACAAGGCATTGCACACATGCACAGACAGGCACACACACCATATACAGACACACGCACAAATATACTGGACATATATGTTGTCATGGTTAAGCACAGGTGTCAACTTGACAGTGGAGGGTTTGCGCTCTGGGCACAGTTGTAGAGAGTTGATGGTTGAGTTAAGCCCAGAGCAAACCTGCAGGAGATTGTCTAGCTGATGGGGAAGGCCCAGCCCATGGTGGGTGGGACTAGGCACTGGATAAATCACAGAGAGCTGGTTGAGAGAGTTGGCATCCTTCTGTATACTTGGCCAGACATGCTGGTCTGGCAAGTAAGGATTGTCCATCTCTCAGCCGTTATGCAGTGATGGTGTGGCCAGTTCCTCGGCCCTGGTGTAGGTGCTGCTCTCCCGTCAAGCTGGACTGAGAACTGTAACTGGACTGTCGTAAGGAAATAAACCCTTGTTCCCTTAAGCTCTTTGATGGTCATTTATCAGCGACCATGCAAGCGAACTGCAACATATGTGTGTGTACACAGGCATACACATATGTGCAGACACACACCACATGCATGTGCAAAGCACAATGCACACACATGTACACCCATGTGCAGGCCCTCCCACACGTGCAGACACATACCACATGTACACCATACACATGTGCACACACATACATATACACCATGCACAATGCACACACAGCACACACGTGTGCAAACACATGCATGCAGGCACACAGAGACACATATACGTACATCCCAGGTCCTATCTGGACTCTGCATTTGTCACCATCCTGGCCGTGTTCCCAAGAAGGGAGCGACGGGCAGCACTGGGCAGCGGGCCACCAGTCTCTCCGACCTGCAGCAGGAAATGATGGGCAAGCCCTTTCCTGTGCCACACCTTCTGCACTGGGGACGCCCACATATGGTGCATTGGCACTCAGAGCTGGGTGCTGGCGTTAGCTACCGCCCCCGCCTGCCCAACTGTAATCAGGAACTGGCAGGTGGGCGGTGGGATGACAACTTGGAATTGCTTTCCCCAGCGTGAGGCCACTTTCCCCACAAGTACACACCTGTCTCAGCCGGCCATGGCTGTCCCCATGGAAGGGGGGAGCTCGATGCCATCCATAGAGGGATGGATGTGGCGGCCCTGGCACCTGGGTTTGTGTGTCTTCTCAAGGGGCCGCAGACCAGTTCTTGAAACAACACGGAGGTTTCTCCCCACGGCTGGACAGATCCGCTTCTTGTACTTTCTCTCCACTGCTTCCTGTGCACCTGTTACAGACCAGGGGGTGCCTTGCTGTGGACTCCTGGCGTGGGGAGCACCTACTGCAGGGGAGGACTTTGGACCCTTGGCATGGGGAGCACCTACTGCAGGAGTGTTAACAACAAATCTGCCAGTGCCAGATCTCATGGTAACTTCCGGAACTATGAGAAACTCGTTGTTCCGATGCCCCCATGACTCATGACATCCTGTGAGCAGCCAGAAGGAATGAAGGCATCATGGAAACATTGCCCGCCAGGGTCAGACCAGCTGATCGTCCAGCCGCTGTCCCGACTGACGCAGCACTCGCTGCCATCTCTGAACCCGAGGGCAGGCTTGCAACGCATGCGGCGGTAGCGCACTCGCCTGGCACGCCTAGCTTCAGTGCCCAGCACCACCACCCAGAGGCCCAGGCCCACCGTGCCCCCGGTGCCACCTTCACACTTGGACGGCTCCTGAGTTCAGTGTGTCCTGTGGAGGACCAGGCTGCCAGGGCATCCGTGCCCTGGGCAGGTGCATCACATCCAGGCGTGAAGTAAGGACACGGAGCTGACTTTTAGGAACAGCCCGAGTTTCTCCAGAGACACACACGCTGCAGGAGACAGATGGAGCGGGTGGAAGGAACACGGCCAGTCTTGCGTAGGTGACAGTTAACGAAGACAGGCCCAGGAACCACGTGAGCAGGGTGCTCTGGAATCAGGGAGGACTCAAAATTCAAAAGCTGTGGCAGGACCCCCCAGCGCTCCTCCTGGCCTGGGGTACGAGTTTCCCCACCTCACTCCCAGGGAAGGGTGTGGAAGGGGAGGGATGGGAGAGGAAGAAGTGGGAGGGGCAGAAATGCATTTACCACCGTTTCCATGGTAAAGACAGGTGCTGGAGGAGGGCGGGAGCTGGGCATCTCACGGGAGGAGTATGAAGCAGGTCCACAAGTAGACGCCTTCAGGGAGGGTTTGGAGGCATCCAGAACTTGGAGCACTTCACCTGTTGAGTCTAGGCGGGGCAATCTGAGCCTTTAGGCACACCTATGAAGAATTATCTATCTCAAGCCTTTAAACGAGCTAGTGGGATATCCAGCCCCTAGTGGGTGGGGCTATTTCTTGGGCAGGCAGATAAAATGGAGGAAGTTGGTTGGAATGTAGTAGATGCCAAGTGAGAAGGAAAGTGTGCAGCGTGGGTCTCTGCCCCTCTCTGCTGTTGCTGTGGATGTGATGCGACCCTGTCGTAGTTGGGCACAGGTGTCAACTTGACAGCTGAGGGTTTGAGCTCTGGGCACATTTGTAGAGAATTAGTAGCTGAGTTAGGCCCAGAGCAAACCTGCGGGAGATTGTCTAGCTGATGGGGAAGGTCCAGCCCATGGCGGGTGGGACTAGGCCCTGGAATAAAACATGAGAGTTGGTTGAGAGAGTCGGCATCCTTGTGCACACTTGGCCAGACATGCTGGTGTGGCAAGTAAGGATCGTCCCTCTCTCAGCCATTACGTTTCCTTGGCCTTGGTGTTGGTGCGTGCTCTCCCGTCAAGCTGGACAGACTGTAACTGGACTATCGTAAGAAAATAAACCCCTTGTTCTCTTAAGCCATTTGATGGTGATTTACCAGCAGCCACGCAGGCGACTGCAGCAGACCCACCCATTCCCACGACCCCAACTGGTTAACTATCCCGCCATTACACAGCCTAGAACAGTAAGCCAGTAAAACTCCCCTGCTGCCCTACATTGTGTGGGCCAAGAGTTCATCATGCCGCGTGAGTATGAGCACGAGAGGCCGAGTGTGTCCCCCCAGGTCGATGAGCAGAGGCGGGAGGCTGGGCGCAGGTGCCACAGGCCCCCTGCATGCGGAGGTCCCCGGAGTCCAGCGAGGCAAGCACAGCCCCTGGGCTCACCTGGCCTGGCTGATCAGCCTAGGATTTGTGCCTGACCCCTGACCTCCTGGCCCCTGACCTCCTGACCCCTGACCTCCTGACCCCCTGCCCCACTGCTCAGGGGCCACTCTTCCCAGGACGCTCTGCCTGACCCCCAAAGTCCTTCATCCCTTGGCTGGAGCCTCCGCCCCGCCCCCACTGTGTCTGTGTCAGCCTCAGGAGCCTCTGGATTCTGTCCCGGGTTTACATAGAGCCTCTGCTGCTTTCGGGGCTGGCCAGACCCCCTGGCAGGGATTTATTTGCACCGTGGCTGTCAAGCACAAACCAGGGAAGCATTTGACCCCTGCCAGGCGTGTCCAGCTTTTGGACACCATGATATGTCATCTAAAATTCACACTGGGGGTACCTATTAAGCTTGTATGATTAGGGAAAAATAAATAAACATAATAAAAAAATTCACACTGGCAACCATGCAGGCAAATTACCAAAAAAAAAACAAAAACAAAACCAGCTAACGACAAAGATAGCTCAGTGGTGAGACCCCACCTGCAAGCCTGGCCACCTCAGCCCCGTCCCCAGAAGTTGCAAGGTAGAAGGAGAGAGCAGCTTCTGCAAGTTGACCTCTGACCTCACCATGCACCGTGGCTTGTGCATACACACATCTCCCCCTCCCTCTTTCCTTCCATCGCTCCTCTTTCCCCATTTCAAATAAAAATCTGTTTTAGGTACATTTTAAGTATGGGCCACAGGAGCTGGAGAGTTGGCTCAGGGGTTAAGCCTCTGCCTTGCAGGTGGAAGGTCCTGAGTTCGGATCCTAGATCTCACGTATAGACGCCAGGCAGAATCCGGGGCCACCTGCACTTCTGGTCCTGGTAGGGCGGAGCCTGTGAGTCCTGGGGCAGAGTAAACAAGGAAGTGGAGGCGTCCATGGTGGTTCCCAAATTCGCCCATGGTTCTACACACACGCGCACACACACACACACACACACACACACACACACACACACACACATGCACAATTGAATAAATAATAATAAAAAAATAAGCATGGGCCACAGACAGCTGGGCTCAGAGCATGCGTTCAGAGCTGTTGTCACGTGAGGTCTGAGAGGCGACTTCCGCGCAGGCTGCGGCTCCTGCTCCCCTCTCTTTGTTCCTCTGCTTACAAATGCTTTATCTGACGCTGTAATGACGGGGTGGCCCTCACCGTCCGGTTGGTCTCTGTGGCCGCACCCGGGTATTTTGAGTGCAGGAAGCCCATCGGGTCACTCTGAGTTCAGATCATCCGACAGGTGCTGATTGGCACTTCCTTCCCCTCCCCTGCCTTCTTCATGTAGAGATGCTGCTCAGGCGCTTGGGTGAGACCCTGCAGCTGCTGCTGTGTACAGCGGGTCGCATCGTGCGGATGCGTGACGCCCTGGTCACAGCTGCGCAGGACGTTAGGATGGTTTTGTTTGTTTTGAGACAGCTTCTCCCATGGCCCAGGCTGGCAGCCAAACAGCTCTGTAGCCGAGGATGACCTTGGATTCTTCTACCTCCCCCATACTGGGATTTCAGGTGTGCTCCACCATGCCCGGCTCACCTGGGACGGACCCTGAGCAAGCCTACTGGGCGGTACTCCCAGCCCCCGCCTACGATTTTCTCGTGTTTCTATTGGATGTGAGCGTGTCTGTCTTCCTATGTAGCCCAGGCTGGTCCCAAGTCTGAGATTCTCACGCTGAGATTACAGCCCTGGCCCGCCGGCATCCACAGGCAGTTAAGTAGACTAACACACCCACTCTCCTAGCGTCCACAGAAGAGTGCAAAGTGCTCCCCAACCAGCCATGCAGGACACGGGTGGGTGGGCAGGAACAGGGCTGGAGCCCCTCCACAGGTGTGGGGCGCCCCGCAGAGACCATGAGTACAGAGAAACACAGGAGAGAGGGCCTGGGAACCATGGCTTAGCCTTGGGGCGGGAGAGCTCAGAACAGAAGAGAGCGCTTACGGTCACACAGGACAGGGAGAGAGCGAGAGAGAGCAAGAGAGAGAGAGAGGCCATAGACAGCTGGCAGGAGGAAGTCTGAAGTGCATCCAGGCAGGAGAGAGAGGGGACGAGCAGGGGGACTTCATGCCTGCAGACATTGCTAAGGAGGGGAGCGGAGGGGAGGGGACTGTCGGGGTTTAGGGTCTGTTGACAGAGTTACCACGTTCCAGCCAGGGTGGAGGACAAATGGCCAGACTGTAGCTGACAAACATTGCGCTTTTAGAGGGTCTGTCCAGCTTCCCAGGATGACAGCCCCCTAGACACCCAAGGGGCAACTGTCCATGACAAACTCCACCCACCTGCAAGTCTCCCCAAGGGCAGTGGAAGGGCTGAGGGTCTTGGAGCAGGCAGCTCTGGTACCACAGGGCGGCTCATGCTCTGCCCATGCCAGGCTCTTCTGATGCCAGCTGCCTGCCAGGCAGCCGCATGGCAGGGGCTTTCCAGAGCTGAAGGTCGCCAAGATTCAGCAGTGAGTCGCAGTCGCCGAGACGCTTGAGCATGGACCAGCCGTGACAAACCACTGCCAGGGGGCTTCCTTTACACTAGGACGGGCCTGAGGTGGTGGGCAGTCCACTTGCCCATCCCGGGTCTTGGGGGAGGTCCCTGGTCCATCCCCTCCCAGGACAGGGCCACAGCCACAGGCAAAGGCTGAGCCTGGGAAAGAAGTGTCGGAAATGGCTTCCAAATCCCAGTGAGCGCAGGTGAGAGAGGATGGGTGGGCAGGGCGCGCCTGCCTGGGCAGGGAAGGACGAGGCCAGGAAGCTGCCAGGAGATAAGGGAGCACCAAGGTCCTGGAGACAGGGAGGTGCAGGCGGCGGGTGTCAGGATGGCCTCGTGGTTGTGCAGGAAGGTCCCAGCAAGCTGGGCTGCGGGCAGGTCCACGGCTGGGGTGGGCAGCATTCAGATCCCCTTGCGTCCCTCCAGGAGTTACAGCGTGGATGGTTGATGATGGGCAGGGGGGGGCCGGGGGGGGGAGAGTTCTGCTTCTTGAGCAGTGAGCGGGTGGTCCAAAGGGTGGGCAGGCAGTGGGCATGGTGGCCTGAGGGGCAGGGAGTAGGTGCGGTGGCCTGAGGGGTGGGTAGTGGTGTAGTGGCCTGAGGGGTGGGTAGTGGTGTAGTGGCCTGAGGGGTGGGTAGTGGTGTAGTGGCCTGAGGGGTGGGTAGTGGTGTAGTGGCCTGAGGGGTGGGAAGTGGTGTGGTGGCCTGAGGGGTGGGAAGTGGTGTGGTGGCCTGAGGGGTGGGAAGTGGTGTAGTGGCCTGAGGGGTGGGTAGTGGTGTAGTGGCCTGAGGGGTGGGTAGTAGTGGGTGTGGTGGCCTGAGGGGTGGGTAGTGGTGTGGTGGCCTGAGGGGTGGGTAGTGGTGTGGTGGCCTGAGGGGCGGGCGGGCAGTGGATTTCCGCCCCTGTTCAGAGGGGGTAGGGTTCTCTCTGCTTCCTCCTCTGGGGAGTTCTTGTTTCCCGGAGAACTCCGGCTTGAGGAGCCATCTGCCCGTCCCCATCAGGTCCTGGCTCTGTCACCTGGATCTCTCTATGCAGCTTCCCAATGTGCATCATGGGTAAGGGTCCCAGAGAGTGGGAGTCTAGCTACCTGTCACAGCCCTGCTTCCTTCCAGAGGCAAAGGGGTTTCCAAGCAGGATGGAAAGAATCGGGGTATCGCCTTCAGCACGCACGTGTCCCAGATGAAACTGGCGCTCTAGGGGCGCTTGTTGGAGCGCAGATGCTCCGAGTGGCCGCTGTGGGTTCCCTGGCCACTGTGATGAATTACCACGGACTTTGGAGCTTAAAAACAGCACATACTCAGACAACGCCAGGAAAATGGTGTGTCTGTGTGAAAGAACGCAGCTAGACCTTCGTCTCCACTCTATGCCAAGATCAGCCCCAAACTAATAGAAGTCTTACACACAAGACAGACCCTAGAAGAAAGCACAGGGCTGCCCCAAGACATTGATCTTAAGGATTCTTCGAATATATTCCTCAAAGCACAGCAGGAGCAAAGCACACAGATGAGACTAGAGACTATGTTGTGTGAAAAGCTGGGCTAGGGCCAAGGAACTAGTATCATCCTGGGATTTATCTTCATTGTTGTCCCATTTCGTCTGGTTTTCTTTTCATTGATGTAGAATCACAAGCAGGCTTCACCAGCTTGCACTTGCAGTTTGTACTTGTGCAGCATCCCCAGCCTGCAGTTTGGCTTTAATTTCTGTCTCTTAAGGACTGAAGATTAGTGATATAAATGCCATCTCAAGACTTCTTTGCTTTCCACATTTCTTTCTTTATGTTCCTTTCTTTTCTTTCTTTTTCCTTTTCTTGAAAATGCATTTTATTTTTGATAAAATTCAATAAATAAAAAATACCTTAAGTTTTTTAGCATTTATTTTGTGAGAGAGGGGAGACAGAACAAGCAGCTGAATAAGAAAGATAGAGAAAGTGAGAGACAGACAGACAGACGGACAGCATGTCAGGAAGAGGACAGCTCTCAGAAGTCAGCTCTCTCCTTCCACCACATGGACTCCAGGGAATGAATTCAGCTTCCCAGATGTGCATCCAGCTGCCTTTTCCCACTGAACCATCTTGCTGGTCCTGCTGCCTGTCTTTCCATTTCTTCCCTGTACCCCCCACACACTTAGGGTTAGGATGGTGGTGGACACGTCCTCCTGCACAGCGCTGTTCCCTGCTTGTGGCTCTTGTCCCCTGTCCTGCCCGAGGAAGGGTGCAGAGGGCAGGTGAAGCACATCTGCTCACCAGAGCTCACCGTGGGTCTCGACTGCAAGGACGCACCATTGGCGTCCTGGGGCTGCCTGCAAGGTGCCCGCGCTGGAAGGTTAAAGGACAGAAGCAGGTTTCTCAGGGTTCCGGGGCAGGAGTGGGAGGCTCCTGTGGAGACTCTGGGTCAGGCATTGCGCTAGAAACGCACGTGGATACACGGTAACTTCATCATACACGGTGGAGCAGTGAACGTGCAGGGCAAGCTAGAACCCCACCTGCCCCTTCGCCTCATTCTGCCCACCCCCTCTCCCACCCATGGTCAGTTCCTGTCTCAACGGCTTTGCCTTTTCTAGAATGTCACCCGGAAGCCATCCTCTGAGCTCACCCTTGGGCGCCGTGCCTTTGGACTTCCCTGCCGCGGGCACCACGGCTGACCTCGTGGCGTCTCGTGTTCAGGGTTCCTGGGAACCAGCTGCCGGCTCTGTGGCTTGTCTGCAGCCTGGGACAGGCACAGATCAGCACTGGGCACTGCCAGGTGGCTTGGGAGAAACCCTGCGGCCCTCTTGTCCCGGAGGATTCCACCCAAACCTTCCCACGGACATGCTCCTCTGCCCACCTCACCGGGCACTCTCGAGCCCCTGTGTGTCCCCAGCTGGCTGCATGCAGCTTGGCCCGCCACTGCCCTGAGGTCTGGGAAGAGGTCGTTGGTTTCTGCCTGGAGCCTCTCCCCTGGGAGGGGGGCAACAGAGGGACCCAAGCTGTGAAGTCGTCTCCATGGTGACCGGCTGGTCAGCGGGTCCTAGCGGGTGGCGCGTGACTGCTTCTCCTTTAACCACGGCACCCCTCTTAGGCACTGGGAGATCATGTTCAGGTGCGGTGGGGGCAGGAGCCCAGTGCCAGGCAGGGCAGGGCTGTCCTTGCCAAGGCTTGCCCTGGTGGCCAGAGCAGGCAGGTCTACTCGGATCACTGCCTGTTTCGGAACTATACGGGGCGCCCTGCACAGCTGGGATGAGGGTCCCCAGAGGAAGTTGCACACGCAGCCCAAGCAGGGAAGGAAGGAAGGAGGCACAGCTGGGTCTTCTCTTGTTCTGGGGGACCCCAACCTCAAGACCCTGCCTCCTCCTTGCCCTCTACCCCAGCTGCCGCCACCCCGGCTGCCAGCCTCCTGCCGGCCAGTCAGCTTCTAAAAATAGTCCTGACCTGCAGCCAGCGTCCAGCGTCAATCTTTCCAGCACCAGCCCAGCGACAGTGGGCCCATTGTGGTTCCCTCGGGCACCGCCTGCCAGGGCAGCTTTGTAAGCTGAACCGTGGGCGCTGGGAGCTCAAGGTGCCCAACGAGCTTCCGTAGGCAGGTGGGGTGGTGGGGTGGGACGCGGCAGGAGTGCACTCCGCAGAGGGACTGGCCTAGAAGGACTTGAAATCCCAGCGCACCGACTCCATCGCCCCTGCAGCTGAGCAAACGCGTCAGTGTCGTGTGGCTATGAAGACGGCCGTAAATCCCGGGGGGATATGGCTCAGGTGGCGAGTGCCTGCGTCTCATCACGACAGCCCAGGTTCAATCCCCAGCACCCAGGAAGTGGAGGCAGGAGGATGGAGTTCAAGGGCACTTAGCTGCACAGTGACTTCCAGCCTGGGCTGCAAGGCCCTCTCTCAGAATGAATGTGCACGTGCATCCACATGTGTGTATTCATATGCGTGTGCACATCCATGCGCGTGTATGCCCATTTTATGTATCTACATATGTGCTTGTATATCCATGTCTGTGTGTGTGTGTGTGTGTGTGTGTGTGTGTGTGTGTGTATCCTTAAATCTGATCCGCCGTGTGTTTTTGATTTACAAAGCAAGTCCATGGTTTGCGTTGTTGCTAAACACCTAGATCTGTCTCACAAATGGAAAACGTAGTCAGTACCTATCCCAGCTCTTGTGCACCTCTGTCTGAACTTAGTCGCCGGGTAGAAGTTGGCTCCGAGACCTGGCCTGACAGACGCCTTCATTCCAAGGTGCTGTAAATGAAAACTTTGCTCTTGAGATTTCCTCCTCTCCCCATTCCCACGGGTGCCTAATCTTCTATTTGCGAAATGACTCCCGGTTGTCATGGAGACTAGATGCCTAGAGAGGAGGCAGGAGTTAGGTGGGTCCAGGGCCTCGGCCCCAGGGCAGGGAGTGGGAAGGGCAGACTCACCGGGCCTTCAGAAGGGGACTAATTATTACCCTTCTCACACAATGGTGTGTTTATTAATCCTCCCCCTCAGGGCAGGAGAGGAGCCTGCCCCGGGCTACCTTCCTTGTCTTTACAAGCCTGGACCTCCCCACCCCTGCACGTGCCAGAGCCCGTGGGAACCTCAGGGCACTGCCAGGCTGTCCCGGGGCAGCGGCTCGCCCTGCTCAGCACCCCTGATTGGCAAGATGGAGACCACAGGGGAACGCTCCCAACCCCACCCTCTGCGTGAGATCAGGGCAGAAGTTATTTCTCTGAGTGCTGGACATGTAGCCTCCAGTTAATCCACGAGGCCAGCAGGCAGGCAGGAGCACTTATGAAGCACCTACTGCAAATGGGTGATGGACCCCTCCCTCACTGAGGTTTCCTACTTTTATTACATCTACCCTTGAATGTGCTATTATAACAAGACTCCAGTTTAACAGCTTTTTGTCTCTGAGCAGGGGGTGACATACAGTGCCCATCAGGATGGAGTGAAGGGCATTGCAGGAGCAGCAAAACTGCAAAAGAAAATCAACAAACCACAATCCAGAACTTCAGAGACTCTATATCAACCACCTAGAACTAGGCCAGACTAATCTCTCCCCATCCTGAAGCTCAGGGACATTTGTGGAAGAGGGAGCGGTAAGCGTGTAAGAGCAAAAGGATGGGAGGAGCAATGATTTGCAAGATTCTCCACACTAGTTAGGGCCAAAGCAATCATAATAGGACTTTGCATGCCCTGCGCAATGTCCAACACACTATTGACCTTACAAAGTCTAGTATCTGCTAAAGGCACCAAGATCCTTGGAGGCAAGGGATTGACAGCCACAGCAGTGTTCCTATACCTAAGGGGAACACGGGAAAGGGTTCAGGGAAAGGCCACTGGGTCCTTGTACGTCATTGGAGAGGAGGGCCCAGAGGAGAGTCAGGCATGCACAATAAAGGACTCTCTGGGAATTGGGGGGGAGGCACTGGGGGATGGGGAGGGAGGGGAGGGGAGCAGGGGGTTTGGGGGGAGGAGGAGGGAGGGAGGGAACTGGTCTACCTATTAACTTTGTATGAGCAGAAATAATAAAAAATGTATAAAAAAAATCTTGCCTCAGCCCAGCCTAGCACCCAGCCTCCCTGAAAGTGGACAGCACCCCGTGGCCTGGTCTGGGCTCACCCGATCCTTTCAACAGTGGGGTGTCGTCAATGCGCGCAGGTGGCGTTCCTATGGTGACGGACGACACCCTAACCCTGGAAGCCCTGAGCAGGCTTCCTTCCGTGGTCCAGATGCGGGCTGGAGATTTAAGTTGTCCCAGACTGACTGGAGACCTGGACTTATTATTGGGGTCCCTGGGCCACCCCGTGTCACCACTTGCACTGGGCAGCAAAGCAGAGGAAGCGCGCAGCCGTCGGGGGTGGTGCGAGGTCGCTGTGGCAGGGACGCTTTCAAAGGCCAGACGCGAAGGGCCCAGCAGGTCCCTCCACACCATACTCCTTGGCCGCAGGGTCAGCAGCCAGGGTGGATGGGCAGTGGCTGGGCACATGCCCTGCTGCAGGTGTTTTCTGCATCCTGGGGTCCCGTGCAAGCCTGGTCCCCACAGTCTGTCGTGAATACGTCATGGCATCCCAACTTCCGGCTGCCAGACACAGGGGTCCTGCCGGCTCCAGTCGGCTGGCTCCGTCTCACTTGTCGATCTGGCGGCTCCTCTGGTTCCGGGAGATCCTGGTGGGAAGTCGGAAGATGCCGGATCATGCAGTAATGAAGCTCCAGTCCCTGACATGGAGAACCAGTGAGAAACAGTGTCCCCATCATGTCCCCACTCCTTCCCCGTCACATCACACCCACTCCTTCCCCGTCACATCACACCCACTCCTTCCCTCGGTCACATCACACCCACTCCTTCCCCGTCACATCACACCCACTCCTTCCCTCAAGCCCCATCACCCCCCCCCACACACACACTCCTTCCCTCGGGCCCATCACACGGGTCTCACTAGCTCAGCCTGCCGCTTCCAGTGCAAGGTCTCTCCTTCCCTGGAAAATCTTTAAAAGCAGACAGCAGTGTTTGCCTCGAGGGGCTGAAGACCCCACTGCACTCTGCAGACACCATTATAAATCTCTTGCCTGAGGACTGTTGAATTCAGCACCTCTCCCTCCCTCCCTCCTTCTCCTTCCCTCTCCCTCCCTCCCTCCTTTCCCCCTCTCTCTCTCCCTGTCTCTCTCCCTGTCTCTCTCCCTGTCTCTCTCCCTGTCTCTCTCCCTGTCTCTCTCCCTCTCCCTCTCTCTCTCTCTCTCTCTCTCTCTCTCTCTCTCTCTCTCTCTCTCTCTCAATACTCTTCTTTCCTTCATGAAAACCCATGGTGTACCTCTTGTCAGACTGGCCAGAAGAAGATACCTGTGCTGCTGGGGTCAGAAATCTCAAGAGCATCTAGGACTCTACCTGCCCGGATCTGGTCCCGGATCATGTGCAGCCGGCCAGGCCTGGCTCCAGGGCGGGCACTCACGCGAAGGGACGGAGCACCCACTGTGCCTCACCCAGCCTCCAGCCAGACTAATCACTGACCCAAGGAACTCTGGCTCACAAGGCTGTGTTTCAGGAGTGTGCCCCCCCACGCCACCGCACCCCACACTAGGCTTCCTTCTCATTCCCTAGGGAGCAGGACTCAGTGTCTGACAACCACGTGTGGACGCTGCACCTGAAATCCTCACAGATCCTAATGCCTGCGTGGGTCCAGCCCCTCCCCCACAGAGCATCCCACACACACGCACGCACCTTTCTTCCTCCCCCATTGCACAGACCTGCCTAGGTCAGCAGAGAGAAGCAGACCCTCCTCCTGGCAGGGTGTGATGGCAGCTGGTTGGGAGCTGGAGAGACTATGGAGATCCGACCGTGTGCCGAGAGCATCCTCCACGGCACGCGTGACACCGTGTGCCGAGAGCATCCTCCACGGCACGCGTGACACCGTGTGCTGAGAGCATCCTCCACGGCACAGCACACGTGAACACCGTGTGCCGAGAGCATCCTCCACGGCACGGGGCGGATGAACACTTGCGCGTGCACTGAATAGCTTCCTGGAGAAAGTGACAATGTCCAAGCAGGAGGAGGAGGAAAAAAAAGGAAGAGGAGGAGGAGGATGAAGAGGAGGAGAAAGAAGAGAAAGAGGAGGAGGAGGAAGAAGAGAAAGAGGAGGAGGAGGAAGAAGAGAAAGAGGAGGAGGAGGAGAAGGGCCTTGCAGCAGGGACGGACTTCAGGTGGGATTCTAGAACACGTGGACTGTGGTGGTCCACAGTGCTGAACCAGGCCTTTTGGCGAGGCCTTCATTGCTACGAGGGGCTACAGAGCTCGGAGTCTGGGGGTCAGAGGGCCAGAGAGTGCACAGTTGCTGTACGGAGACAGGCTGAGCAGACTGCAGCCTCTTAGAGCCCCCACACACACTGGTGCGAAGTACCGGGGAGATCAGGGTGTTTTGGAGGAGGGGAGGTGGAGAGGAGGAGGAGTGTGGAGCCCCCAGATGTTGATGACGGATGTGTCAGAGACATCGTCTGGCTCCAAGGACAGAGTCCTCAGCGCTGTGTGTTGTTGGGGTCCCCACAGCCTCTGAAGAGCAGGCCTAGAGCGCAGATGCACGTGGCGTTTATGTCAGCCTCGTGGGGGCGGGTCACCGAGCAGAGCTTGGACCACAGAGTCCCTGAATTTCCTAAGACACCAGATTCGCCTTCCTTCCGGGCCCGCCCACTTCCTCTACTTGAGTGAACTCAAATTGGGACCAAAAGTCTGTGAGACACCACGGGCCTGAGTATAAAAGGGGCCTCGGAACCCCGGACTCTGGATCTGGGGGCTCAGGCTGGAAGCGGGTCTGCGCGGCACCCGTCAGCTCTGAGGACCGTGAGCTTGGCCCCCCGGGGAGGCTGGCAACGCCTACCAGAGCCCCAGGATCAGGCCCAGTGGGCGGCGTGTGCCAGGACATCTCCGGATGCAGCCGAGCGCACGGGCTTAGTGTCACCGGCTGCTCGTCACACCTAGAGGTCCCTGGGGAAAAGCAGGTTCTTCGCACAGATCCAGCCCCGAGGTCCCTCCACTTCAGCCGAAAAGCCCGGTTCTCAACCACACCCCCAGGACCTGGCTGGCACCCACCTTGCCGGTTAATCCAGACTAATAGGAGGCTGGTTTTCCCCAAGTGTAAGAACACGCCCTGGACCAGGGTCTAACTGGCGTGCCGGATGTCACCCTGCCGCTGTCTGCCCAAACCTCACCCAATCCTGCCAACGTCCTCTGTGGTCAGCACTAGCTCAGCCCTGGTCTGAGCGGCAGGGCCTGCAGGCGCTGGGCACTTGGCCCAGCCTCCCACCTGTGCCCAGTGTAGCACTCCCTGTCTCTGGCCCGCTCTCCTGCACTCTGCACTGCCAACTGGTCGCTGGCCCGTGGTTGCCCGTGATGGTTTGGTCTGGCTTTGTGAAGCTGACTCCCACGCCAGGTAGAACCTCCCCGGGCATCCACAAGACAGACCCAAAGGAGAAGCCTCTGGGAGAATCATTATGATAATAAATAAATAATAAATAAAAATATAATAATGAAACATTATTTTCTTTTTCTTTTTTGTTAAAATTTTGTGTAATGTAGAACTTTTTAACCTTTACTTATTGTGTGTGTGTGCACGCACGCGCTTGCACTTGTGTGTGTGTGTAAGAATGCACTGTGTGTCCCTGCGGAGGGCCAAGGGTGACTTCGGGAATCATCGTGGATCGCTTCCACCCTTCTTGCTTCACTTTGGGAGTTCGTGGTTCCGCACAAGCCACAGCAGAGGCAGAACCGTCTCCTGGGGCTTCTGCCCCTTCTGGCTCTTGCTGCCTGGTGTTCTATGTGCCAATGTAGCTGCGTGGTTGGTCTGTGCTGGCAGGCGGCGCTGACCAGTGCTTTCTTTCCTCCAGTTGGCTGAGCCTGGCACGCAGCTTTTCCAGCTGTGCCCTGCGCCGGCTGTGCCCTGCGCTGGCTGTGCTCTGCCCTGGCTGTGCCCTGGACTAGTTGCACTCTCGGTCGGCTGTGCCCTCAGCTGGCTGTGTCCTGAGCTGGCTGTGCCCTGCGTCTACTGTGACCTGCTACCTATGCTCATAGACGCCCTGGAAGAATTCAGACTGAGCAGCAGCAAATGCTCAGGAAACTGACTCAGGAAATCCTTGGGAACAGAAGCAGTTCAGGTGGAGACAGAAGGAAGAACAGAGAGTAAATGGAATGTCCTAGGAGTTGGGGGCATCAAGGCCAAACTGAGTGAAGCGCAGGGAGAGGCCAGGGAGATCTAGGTGCTCTGGACAGGTGCTGGGGCTTGGTGTTATCGGATGAGTACTAGGACCTCGGTACCATCAGAGGAGGCAGAAGAACCCAGCTGGGCTTGTGGAGAGGGGGTAGGAGACGGGGCCCCCAGATTCGACCCAGGCCTCCCACAGCAGGCCTCACGTCTTGGGCTGGAGCCTGCATCCAAGAGCTGCATCCGAGGGCCGCCCTGCTTAGGTGCCATCTCGGCCCTGGTCCTCAGCACATGCGCCCCTCGCAGGATGCCCGGGACTCAGCCTGCCCTGAGGTGCCGCCACTCAGTGCACCTGCTAACAGTTTCCTCTAGCTGACGCGAGTCATCTGGGAGGAGGACGGGCGGGAGCCGCCTCAGAGGGCGGCCACCCCATGCAGACAGGCCAGGCGACAATTTCCGGTGGCAGGTCCCAACAGGCCTCAGGTGGCTTTGAGAAATGAAGGAAAAATGTGCCTAGATGAGTAGAAGCGGTTCCTGGCGGCTTGGCAGCCTCCAAGGGCAGTGCGGCGTCTGCACAAATCCCTTTCCCCAAGCGTGGCCTGACCCAGGGCGGGCCGTCAAGACGGCCTTCTTCCTGGCCCGGGAAGTCAGTCACGTCCAGCTCCCCCAGATCCCCATGTGTTCCGGGGGGGGGGGGGGACGGGGGACAGCAGCCCTAGGCCAGCTGCAAGGAGTCAAAAGGGCTGGCGGCGAGGACGAGGGGCGTGGCCACCAGGGAGAAGGCGGAGCCTCAGCTCTGGGACCGGCCTCTGGATGGGCCAGAAATGGACTCCACAGACCTACCTGCTTCCCGGGGGCGCAGCAGCTGCGTGTCCACGGTCGGGCCAAACGTTCAACCAACTGCAGAAGCAGCTTCTTTTAGAAATGCATGTGGCCTGCAACCTGCGTCGACTTCCACTACCTTCATCCACAACCCAGAGTTGCCGAGCTTGGCACAGCTCTGGCACCCGGACAGATGGTATAAGCCCCCAGAGATGATTCAAAGTAAACAGGATGAGATGAAGACGCCATTTCACATAAAGACCTGGCCATGTTGGCACCCGCCATGTTGGCGCCCTCCATGTGGGCGCCCTCCATGTGGGCGCCCTCCATGTGGGCGCCCTCCATGTGGCACCTGCCACGGGAGGATCTCCTTATGGAAGCAGTCCACGGGTCAGCGTGGCTTCTTTGCCTCAGACAAGGTTCCGCGAAGCCCAGACAGGTTCCAAAGGGAATTCTGATGGTGGAGATTTGCCTGTGCAGGGGGTTCTTGGCAGGACAGAAGGGGGTTCTTGGCAGGACAGAAGGGGGTTCTTGGCAGGACAGAAGGGGGTTCTTGGCAGGGGAAGACCAGAGTCTGGGGAACCTGGTTACTCCATCTGTGGGGTTCCAGCGCTTAAGGGGTAACTCAAGGGGGGGTAAGGGTGGGGGTTAAAGGTCGTACCAGTGAGGGCTTCCTGCCGCTTTTCCCAAAAGAAACACGCCTCAGAGACATCTTCTTAGCTGGGAGATGGATTCCTAAGGCCAAATGGGAACCAGACCGACTCACGTCTGTGCTTTGCGGCGGTTATGAAACCAACACGGGCCCTCGACGCAACACGGCCACGGGTGACGGTGGGTCTGGTCACTATGACAGTTAAATGTGATAAGTGGACAGGTGGACGGTGTGGATACTCTGTGCAGGTGGATGGTGTGGATACTCTGCAGGTGGATGGTGTGGATACTCTGTGGAGGTGGATGGTGTGGGACAGCGTGGACACTGGGCAGGTGGATGGCGTGGACACTCTGGGCAGGTGGACGCCATGGACACTCTGGGCAGGTGGATGGCATGGACATTCTGCAGGTGGATGGCGTGGACACTGGGCAGGTGGATGGCGTGGACACTGGGCAGGTGACGCGTGGACACTCTGCAGGTGGACGCTTCACATCCTGTCTCAGCAGCACAGGATGCTGAGGTGTTTCTTCTTGCCACTCAGAATTATGTGACTTTGGGATTATATCTGGAATCTTCTGTGTAATGTCTTCAGACCTCAGCCAAGGGTGAGCAAAGGAAAGTACAGACACCCGGGGAAAGGAGGCTGGTGTTTTCCCTGGAGGTCCTGTTTGTGATCCTTTACACCATCGCTGGGTTCCGTAGATGGCAAGACACTGGCCGTGGAGATACTGCCTCCCTCCGCTCTCAGTTTCCAGCTGTGATAGAGGTTCACGGAAGGAGCTGGAGGGAGCTCACTTGCCTGTCTAGGTTGGGCCACACCCACCAGGCCAGCTGCTGTGGAAAGTGACGCCCAACCACCTTCTGAAGAGCCACACTCGCCCACACGTGACACCGTCCAGGGACTAGGGCCTTGGAGCAAAATCAAGGTGGGACCCGCCCAGGGTCAGAGGCAGGAGCAGGAGAAACAAGCTCCTAGCAGGACCCCGCCCAGTTACTCAGAAAGGAAATGTGGAATGTACCCACCCGGGCCTAAAGCAGTAGGCAGGAAAGAGTCCCCCCCCCCCAGGGCTGTGTCCCCCAGGAAGCTTGGAGCCTCTGAGGGCTGGCGTGCATGGAAAGAGAACCTGGCATGGATCAGCAATGAAGCAGCCGTAGTCCACAGAGAAGTTTTGTGTGCCCACTGGGTGCCACACCCAAACCACTGGGCACCACATCCATCGGGGTGTCACTTCCGTGCATCGTGCATCTTCCTGTGCCTCAGGAGGCCACGGAACTCACAACACCTGGCTCACTGGGGGGAGGGGGAGCGAGACATAGGTGTGGTGGGCGCCCGCGTGGCACCCAGGGCAGTTACTGCGAGGTAGCAGCATCCTCTGTTCCTGTGATTCTGGAGAGAGCCCCCCATGGGCAGACGCCCCCGTCTCCCTTGCCGCCTCAGCAGACCTGCGGCGCCCTGGGCAAGAACGCATGCACTTTCCGTAGCTTCTGCATCAGCTTCCTGTTTTCACTAAGTCAGTAAAAGCAGTACATAGCGTGAAAAGTGTTAAGACTCACGCTGAAGAAACAGAACCTAACGGTGTCCTCGTCCCGCGTCCCCTTCCCTGCCCGTGCCCACCACAAGGTCCTGGCTTCCAGCGTCCTCCCATCCCAGGCTTGCCCTACTGTTCATCTTTCTGTGGAAGGTTTAAGGAAATCCCAGCCGTAAGAAGCTTAGCTCTTTCTTGCACAACCGCCCCACCCACACCCACCAGGTGGTTATGTCACCCTGGACATTGGCATCCAGATTCACTGTACCTATTATGACTAGGTCACTGTCATTAGACGCGCCCTTCGCTGTTAAGTTGGTGAGATGTGTGTCCTAGCTTGGAAGAGGAATTCTTGGCAACCGCATGGACTAGCTGTGAGCATATATATCCCTGCCACATCGCTGACTAGTGCAGAGAAGTGAGAAATAAGGATGGTGGTGGTGGCCGTGGGCACCAGCTGACCCTGGACTCTGCTGATCTCACAGGGTGCAGGTCCCACGTCTAAGGAACCTGAGGAAAGGCCAAGAGCCCATGGAGGTAGCTCTATGACAGAGACCCTTGAAAGACCACCTGAGACAGCATTTACCAGTGACGGGAGATGATCTGGAAGTGTACGGATCTCAGTTTGTGTGATGGGAAATAAAATCCCTTCGAGACACTGCTGTGAGGAGCCTGGACTCTTCTAAGTTTGGGATTGAAGTTATTATAGAACCTGCATGGTACAGAACCCGCAGAGAGAGGGAAACATAATGTTGGTCACATGCTGGCTGCAGAACTGTCTCGCAACATGAAGTGTCCAAGGAAAGACACATCAACCTAGGCACAAACGTAGGTGTCTACGTTTCCCACACGTAGACACCAAGAAAACAAGCTCCGATGGAAGTTGTCAGTCGACAGACCCAACAAGCCGGGGGAATAAACACCTCAGCACCCTGGGGAGAATCAGCGATGGATACTTCGTTGCAAGTGATGTAGATGGGGACCAGGGAAATGACTCAGCGCTGCACCTTCGCTTGTAAAGGGACTTGAGTTCAGATCCCCAGATCCCAGGCAAAAATGCTGGGCGGGGATGGCAGCGCACCTGTAATTCCAGCCCTGGAAGGCAGAGTCTGGGAAGCCCCAGAGCAAGCTAGATAGTCACGGTAGCCCTAATGGGCCTCAGGAGAGGCCCAGGTTCACAACACTAAGGGGGGAAAGCAAGCGAGGATTGTCCCTAGTATCAGCCTTGGGTTGCCACAGAAACACACGCTCAAGTGCACATGTGCATACATCCACCCAGAACACCCGCCCGCATGCAAAAGCACACTCACACATGCAGACACACACGCGTATACATATGCACACACACATGCACGCATGCACACACGTGGAAATGAAATGATTACAGATGGAAACAAAAGTACTGTGGACGCTGCAGAAAGAAGGAAAACAAGACAAGTTTGAAAGAAGGAAGATCTTTGGAAGTGAGAAATACAGTGAGTAAACGTAAGATCACACACTGCCTCCTGGCGATGACGTCGCAGCCCGCGCTGGCAACTGACAGCACAGCTCCCGCTCAGGCGAGGACTGCAGAATGGAGCGCAGAGGCACAGGACGGTGGAAAGAGAGGCGGGCGCACTGGCCCGAGGCGCTCGCGGCCGGTACAAGGCGGCGCTGCTGACTTTTCTTCCCAGGGTTCCCTCCCACCGGCCACACCTGCGCCTCAGCTGCTTCCTCGCTGAATCTCGTTTTTCCAGCGGCCCAGCTGTTCCTGGCAGTGAGGGGGAGGGGAGGGGCTGAAGGAGGCGGGGCCGCCGAGGGATTCCGGGCTAGGATGGCGCAGTGGGGGACACTCGCCAAGCCCCAAGCTCCGCCCCAAGCAGCAGCCGCGCGGGGCGTGGAGGCTTAAGAAGGAAGGGAACACAGCAGGAAAGGGGGTCCTCCCCTGGCACCGAGCCCCACCCTGCCTTCGCCCCCCAACCTGTTATCCTCCCCGCCGGACCACCGCAGCCTGCTTCTACCCCGCAGCCGTGTCTGATCTTTACCCTTGGTTTGCAGGACTTGTGTAACTTACACTTCCCGTTTCCATAGTTTCCGTACACTTTTCCCTCAAGCAGCACTTCCTTCTGGCCGGGGGAGCAGCTCGCTGGGCTTACTACCCACATCTGCGGTCAGGGAATGAGGAGCTTGGTGGTTCTCGCTCCCGTCCTGGCTCAGAGCTTCGTCTCCAGGCCGGCGATGCCTGGCACAGCCGAGGCGCCAGCTGCTCTGACGACAGCTTTCGACGAGGCAGGAAATGGGCTCTGCCAGGGGGTGACCACAAGCCCATTGGGCGACCCGTTCTCTGGTGAAGTGGGGTGCGGGTAGAGGTGCCGGAGAGGGTCCCGGGCTCCTGACCACAGGTGAGGGAAGGAAAACCCCAGGTAGGGATGGAGGCAGGCTGGGAAATGTATCCATCCAATCACGTAGGGTTCAGGCTTCCACGGTTAAGGCTGGGTTCCCACGTTCCTTCCCAGGGTTGGCAGTGAGAACGCGGCTCCCGACCCGAAGGAGCTCCAGGCCCTGCAGCTGAGATGCCCTCAGAGGATCCTGTGAAGGGGCACTGGGTGCGCTGAGGGGGTGTGCCGGGTGTCTGTGAAGGAAGCCCTTGGGTGCCCCTGGATTTCTGAGTCTCCAGGGAAAAGCGCTTGAGCCCAGCAGGCACTTTGAAAAGACCCTGGCAGAGCTGAGTCTCCCAGTGACAGACAGACCTCGACCCTCGGATCAGGGAAGCAGGGGACACGTCCACCCTGGATGGGAGGCTGGTGGAATCCGGATGCCCTGTGGGCATCAAAGCATAGGATGGACACAAAGCGTAGGTGGGACGGTGTCCAGTGGAGGAGGGGGGTTTGCAGATGGCTGCTTGGACACTCCTGCTGGACAGTCCCCCAGTGGAGTCCCTAGGTTGCAAGACCCACTGCCGGTAGGATGGTGAGCCAGCCAGGTCTGTTTTCTTCTAGAACCTACCATCCCCCTGCCTACCATCCCCCCCACAGCCTACCAAAGGCAGGCTGGCATTCTCTTTGATACCATCTGACCCTGGGGCCCTAGTCTCTGGTGGGCTAGGTGGGATCCCAGCTGAGGGGAACTGTGGAGGAGACTTTGGCTTGTCCCCAGGGACCAAGGGATCTCCCCCCCCCCACACCACGGGCATGCCTAAGTTCTCCAACCAGGAAACTACTCCTGTGCGAAGAACAGAAGAGCTAGAACAAGCTGAGGCTGAAGGGAGGTAAAGTGAAAGAGCACAAGGACCCCAGGTTTTATGATCCCATCCTGGGGCAGGAGGAGAAACATTTGGGGACCCACATGAAAAGGGGTAGGGCTAAGCCAAACACAAGTATGCCAGTTCTAAGAATGCAAGATTTTAAGAGAATTATTGTCTGCAAGGCCAGGGATCCTGGCCGCCAAGTGGGCAGGGCCAGCAGGCTGGTAGGCTTTCATCCTGGCAGAGCCAGCCGGTTCTATGTGGCAGAGCATATGCACAGGCTAAGAGGGATGTTCTGGAAGGGAGGAGAAACACCAAGAATCCCAGACTGTGGGACGGTATCTCGAGCCCTGGTCTAAGTGAGATAGAGACAATCTCATGTGACACACGATTAAGTCACACACTCCTTCCCCATCTCTGCTGAAGACCTCGAACCCAGGACACCCCAGTAACAGTGCGGAGCATTAGCCCCTGGCCTTGGGCTTCTAAGAGCATCTCCATGGAAAGAAAGAGGTTTCCTTAGAGAAACGGCTGCTTCTGTGGGAGGACTGGGCTTGTAGATCTCCCTCAAGCCAGGCAGCTGCAGAGGGTGTGCGTGCAGGCCCTGGGGCAACCGAGGGACAGAGATGAGCCACAAGGAGTGCGGAGCCCAGGCTAAAGCAGGAGCCCTGGACCTAAAGACAGGAGCAGGCAGGGCCCTGGACAGAAGAAAACAAAGGTGTGTGGGCTGATCACAGGAAACCCAGGAGCCGAGCGGTGCCCGGCAAGGAACAGACACGCCCACAGCCGTCTCACGATCTGATTTTGTCTAGAGAGAGCCACCAGCAGAATTAGAACAGAATTTGTGGATCACACACTAAGATGGTACCAAGAGGCACTTCCTGATTTTGTTGGGTGGACAGTGGCCATTAGGAGTCTTAAAATCCTTGTTTTGGGAAAATGCACGCCAAAGTACTAAGAGGGGCAGACTACCTGCAAGCTACCGTGAGAAGTGGAGGGACGAGTGACAGATGGCTAAAGCTGGGCAGATGGATGGATGGGTGGATGGGAAAGTGGGTGGGGTAGAAGACCGCAAAAGAGAAGTTTAAGTGTGTAGTTGTAGATGCCAACTTGATAACGTAAGACTGAGCCTTTGGCCCCATCTGTGGTGTTTAGTTAAAAGAAGCCCCAGCAGCCTGTGGGAGATTGTCTAACTGCTGCGGAAGACCCCCCCCCCCCCCCGTGGATGGGACTGGCGGATGGGACCGTTCCGGGTCCCTGGACAGGGGATAACATGGAGACACCTGGTTCAGCATTTGGGGCAGACTGGCAAGCAAGATAATGTGCCTATTTGCCAGCAACTCCTGTGGATAGGACGTGGCCGGCTCCCTCAGTCCCTCGTTCTGTTACGAACTCTCCCTTCAGGCTGATAAATGTAGCCAGAATTGTGAGCTGGATAACCCCTTGTTCCCCCCTCTGTTGTTTCAGGGCCTGGATTCATTAGCAGTAGGAAGATGAAGCTACCACAGTGGGGAAGCTCATTGCCAGAGGGTCTCTCATGCAAAGGAGCCGGGGCTCTGGGGGACCAGAAGGGATCTCGGGTCTCTACTTCCTCCGCCGCCCACCCCACACATCACTGCCTCAGGAATGGGATGATTGGTACTCGCTTGAAAGAAAGTAGTAACCGTGACAAACTTCCAAAAAGTAGGCACTTTATTGACAACACAGAACTCCCGTGGCTCCGCGGCTACACAGCAGGAGAGGAAGGCAGTGAAAGCACACTGCGGCGTGTTAAAACACAGCCAGTTCCACGGTGTGCGCATTTCTGTCATAGAAAAGAAGCATCTTGCCCATGATTCTGTCAACGTACACGGTACATTAACAGCACTCTAGCCGCGCACCAGGTCGCAGCATGTATTTTCATTTAAGGTCACCTTGGCCACGCGCCTCCACAGTGACCGTGTCCAGAAGGGCCCCGTGGGACCCGTCAGGAGGCTGGCTGCTCAGATCTTTGGCATTGGGGCATGCAGCCATCTCCTACCACATGCTCTGGGTGGGATTGCCCAGGAGCCCCCGAGAAGCAGGGTGAAAAAGCTCCTGGCCCGAGCCACCACCTTGTCAGAAACTAAAACTAGAAAGAACTTTTTAGTACAAAACCCAGCTGATAAAAGAATTTTTCAATGACTTCTGCGAAGGTGGCTCTGGACCATCTCAGGCAGGAAGAGCTCGGTTGCCACAAGGGCTGTGGGGGAGGAGGGCGTGGGGACCTGGAGGTCACCGTAGGGTACCAACGGCGCCGCCTTCAAGCCAGCCCCAAGCTTTCACGTTACCCTTCGCTTGTGGTGCTCGGTGCAGCAGACACGCGCTGCTCTCGTGTCTTAAGCAAAGTCGATGACGTGCAGTTCATCCTCAAGAACCCGCCGAACCGCCCGACGTGCCAGGAACCTGTCTCAGGGTGAGGACCAGGACACGGCCCTCCCGTGCCTCTCCCCGAGACACTGGGACGGGGACACCCTTGCCCAGGGTCCACTCACATCAGCAGCCCCCAGGAGCGCAGTGAAATGACGCCGGCCCATCGTCCCTGCTGACGTCAGGCGTCCTGGCCGGGAGGGGTCAACAGCCACGCGCCTCCCCGACCCCGTCCCTCACTTGGAGGGCACCGTGCCGGAGGGCAGGGTCCACCCTGACGCAGTCCAAATGCCTCGGCCGTCAGCCTCCGCCCGGTCAATGTACGGCAGGCCACCGACAGCGTGAGCGGAGTGTCTCAGCAGAGCACCGATCGGCCCCACGAGGACCGCGACGGACCGGAAGCCCACGCAGAGCCCCAGGTCCGCGGTGGCTGGCTAAGTCTTGCTGCGCCGGAGGAGCGTGGCCGAGGGGTCCCGGGCGCCCTGGTACTTGAGGCTCTGCAGGTTGATGTGGGCCCCGTGCTTCAGCAGCGTCTCCACAGTCTGCGCGTGCCTGCCCTGCGCGGCCAGGTGCAGCGCGCTGAGCCCCTGCTCGTCCGACAGGTCGATGAGGTCGGCGCTGACCAGCTCTTCCACCACCTCCGAGTGGCCACGGGCCGCGGCCAGGTGCAGCGCCGTCTGGCCGAGGGGCCCCCGGGCCCGCACGTCGGCCTTCTCTTCCACCAGCAGCCTGACGGTGGCCACGTGTCCGTTCCGGGCTGCCAGGTGCAGCGCGGTGCAGCCCTCGGCGGTCGCCGCCTCCCTGGCCGCCCCGCGATTCAGGAGCAGCCTGGCGGTGCTGGTGTGCCCCGTCTCTGCGGCAACGTGCAGGGGCGTCTGCGCCAGCAGGCCGCGGACGTTGACGTCGGAGCGCAGGTCGATGAGGATGCGGGCCACCCGGTAGTGCCCCCGCTGGGCGGCCAGGTGCAGGGGCGTCTTCCCGTCGAGAGTCTGGGCGTTCACGCTCACCCCCGGCTGCTTGGCCAGCAGCTTGACGATGGGCAGGTGGCCCTGCCAGGCAGCGTAGTGCAGAGGCAGCCAGGCGTCCTTCCCCTGGAGGCTCACGTCGACGCCGCGGCGCAGCAGGGTGCGGACGATGCCCTCCTGCCCGTGCTGGCAGGCCACGTGCATGGGCGTCCGGCCCTCGAAGTCCACCTCGTTGACCGAAGCGTTCTTCTCCAGCAGCAGCCGAGTGCTGGCCTCGTCCCCGTTCTGGGCCGCGAAGTGCAGGGCGGTCCACTGGTCCTCGTCCTTGGCGTTGACGCTGATCTTGCGGGCCAGCAGGAGCTCCACGACGCCCCGCACCCTGCGCTCCACGGCCACGTGCAGCGGGGTGGAGCCCTTCCCGTTGGGGAGGTTGGGGTTGGCGTTGCTCAGGAGCAGCCACTTGACGCACTCCTCCTGCCCCGCCTCCGCCGCCAGGTGCAGCAGCGTGGCGCGACCGTCCAGCTCCAGGTCCACGTCCTGGGCTGCAGGATCTTCATCAGCTTGCTGGTGTCCCCCGACAAGATGGCGTCCACCAGCTTCTTCTTCTGCACGTCCGTGGTGCCCAGGTCTGCGGGGAGAGGAGGGCGAGGTCAGAGTCAGGCGGCCGCTGCAGGGCATCAGCTCTCCATGCCCGAGGCCTGGGGTCAGCTGGGCCACGCCTCCAGGATCTCTAAGCAGATGCTGGGGTCGCTTCTCATCCGGACACACCCCTCCACCATGTTCCTTAGATCTCTTACACACACCACCTACCATGTTCCTTAGATCTGGGGGGGCACGGGGAGGGAGGGCTTAGCCAGGGTGATTAATAGCTCTAAGGTGCTCCTTGTCACTTTGAAAAATAAAAACCACTCTAACTAGGCCAGGGTTGTGACAGGTGGAGGATGCAGAACTCAAGAGCCTGTGTAGCAACAGCAGGATTGCTAACAAGCCTTCGCTTGAAGGAGTCCTCATGGGCCGACAAGACGGCTCAGCAGGTTGGGGCGCCTGCTCCCAGCCCAAGTTCGATTCCTGGAAAGTCCACATGGTGGAAGGAAAAAACTGGCTCCCGGAAGTTGTCTCTGACCTCCTCCCATGTGCATGGCAAACATGTGTACACCTCCTCTCTCCTCCTCCCCTCCTCCAATAAATAAAAATTGATTAAATAAAAAGAGAGCTACCAAGGAAAATAAAGACTTGGGGGTGATGCCCCCCAAAGTGATCTGCTTGCTTTGCAAGACCCACATACATTGGAAAAAGAGGAAGGGGAGGGAACGGAAGGAAGGATGGCAGAGGGGGAAACCAGACAGGAGCCCCACCCCCACCCCCGTCCACCCACAGGCTTGGACAGGACCCCACCCTTCCTGGGACATCTACTGGCCTACAGAGCTGGTACAAAGGCACAAGCACAAGGCAGTGCTTCCCAGGCCGGTCCTCGGAGGACGGGGGTCTCTCCTTCCAGGACACACTGGCCTGCGTTCAGAATGAAAACTCCACGCAACAGGAAGATTCACTGCATCACTTAAAGCCCTGGTTGTCATGAACAGGACCCCCCACCCTGCCCCCTCCCCACCCCGTCTCTGCTCCTGCCTCAGCTGGTGACACGCCTCCAGGGGGCTGTGTAGTATGTCAGGGATGTGTACAGTGCCCCCAAACAGACCCTGACAGTTAGGCTCAGAGTTTAAAGCTCAAGTGTTACCAGAAAGGGGTAGGCCTGGAGAGAAGGTTCTAGAACATTCCACCATGAGCAACAGTGAAGATTCTGTTTGGATATTTTGAACTTGACCCTGACCGCCATTTTCAACTGTCATCTACTGCATGTTTCAAGACAAATGTGGTCTCCCCGCCTGTCTTTGAGAGGTATCCCCTTAACCTCTGAAGCCCTGCGCCCCCAGCAATTCCACGGGAAAAATCTCTGGAGGAAGCGAGTAACATCCCGAGCCGATCTCTCCTGGAGGGGTCATCAGCCCCCCCAGGACTGCGACCTTTGCATCCCATCTGCACTCAGCCTCCCTTGTACCACAGCCCCGAGGGAAAGTCTGCTTTTCAGAGAGCGCGTCCTGGTGGGGACAGGGTCCACCCGGCAGACAGGCGGGCAGACAGGAAGCCAGACAGGAGCAGGACTTGGAAAAATTCCATTAAAGAAAGAAAAGCTGTGGAGTCAACGCAGAAAGACCTGCTGAGGAGGCCCCGCCCCACAGACGGAGCGTGCGGTGACAGGCGTCAGAGCCCACCAGAGCGATCGGGGGCTGCAGTAGGCGGGACACCCACAGACACCCTTGCTTGGGAATGGGAGTTCCCCAGAAGTGTCTGAGAATGGGGTACAGGGCGGCACCCGCCAGTAAGTCTCCAGGTGTCACGAGTGTCAGTGCATGTGCAGGACTGTCTGGGGCACAGTCCCCTCACCCTGCTGGACACCTGCAGAACACGCCAACGACGTGGGCATCTCGGGATGTGGGCTCCAAGCGTCGCCCAAACTCGGAGCGAAGACAGAGAAGCCAAAGCTCATTCGGAGCCAGAAACCCCAACGCATCCGCCCCGCGGGCTCGTTGCGGATCGTCCACTCACCGCCTGTGGAGGGTTCCCGCTCGAAGGACAGGGACAAGGACCCTCGGGAGGAGAAGGCCGAGTCCACGGAAGACACGCCCGAGAGCCGCTTGCCGCTGCTGGGAGACGGGAGCTTGCACTCGGAGGAGCTGCGGCTCAGCTCCTCGGGACCCTCCAGGGACTGCGAGACCCCAGAGTCCAGCTGGGACAGCAGCTCAGAGAGGCTGCAGTCGTTGTCGAAGGGGGGCGCAGAAGCGCGCTTGAGGCGCGAGGACCCAGGCCCGGTCTGTGAGGAAGAGGAGGAGAGTGAGGGCGCAGAGGACTCCACGGGGCTGGAAGGAGGGGGCTAGAATCCGCTGCTGTGGACACGCGGTACCAGGGAGGTTCGGGGCTGCACGGGCACCTCATGGGCCTCCCGGCACGAGACCCCATGGGAGCGACTGATCCACAGGAATGAGGGACCCTGGCTGCCAGCTGCGTCCCGGCCGGACAGGAGGCGGCCCACGGGTCAGCGGCCAGAGCACAGGGCCAGCGAGGCCGTCCAGCAAGACACCGAAGCAGAGAGATCGGGCTGGGGTCGCCTCCACTCTGCCCAAAGCCTGACTCTCTCCTTGGGAGCGTGGAGTCTGGCCTGGGGTTGGGTGGGCGCGGGATGGGTGTGGGGTGAAGACTAAATCCCATGGTGGCTCGTGGCTCTTTCCTAGGCTTCCCGGCTCGCTGAGCGCCGCCTGCCTGCTGCGTGCTTAGCTGCTGCTTTCTTATCGGGTGCTGGGGCCGCTCCTCTGGCACCTTTGTCCCCAACTCTCACCTGCCCCATAAATGTTTACACATCTCCCTGGGAGAAACTTCCCCGTGCCAGATAACGCTGTGCCATGGGGCTCCCTCTATCAGACGTCGCTGGCACCCTGCTTCTGTTGGGACTCTGAAGGGAAGCAGCAAGCTTGGCACGCGGGCCTTCTCGCGACCTCTGGGTAACCTGAGTGACATCTACAACACAATCATTTACGGGCAGGCAAAGGTGGCCAGACCCTCAATTCAGAAGCACGGGGGATCCAGACCCATCTTCTGCCCACCCCGTGTCCGGCAGGACTGGCTCTGTCTGATCCGCGATGGTTCCAGAAGCGTCTATCAATGTCAAGTGTGTGCAGGTTGCTCACACCTAACCTCCGGCAGGAGGGAGACGCCTGTGGGAACCAGACTTTGGGCAGGGCTGGACTGGCTCAGGGGAAAGGCTGGGGGAAGCTGGCCTGAGAGTTCTCCTTAGTCTGAGCCCCCCAGTGCTCACCTCGCCCTGGGACCCCCGGGAGCTGCTCCCACGTGGCTCGGAGCTGGTTCTCTCACCTCCTCCTCAGGCTTTTCACACAGGTCTTCGGTCTCGGAAGTAATTTCTTTGGGGGAGAAAGCAGAAAGGGGTGTCCCTTCGACTGGATTCCTACATAATCCCAGGGGACAGAAGAGACCATGCCCCAGTCTCCAAGAAGCCCAGGACACGCCCAACACCTCGGAGCCCCCTCCGGAGGTGATTACCCACCACCCCGGATATGCCACAGGATATGCCACGTGTGAAAGGCAACTCCACCTGGGTCACTTTAACGCCCAAAAGACCCACAAGCAAAACCCGAGGGAAACAAGGGCACGGCTGCAGACCCCCAGTCTACTCCATCTGCCAGGGGACACGTCATCAGAGTGACTTCACTGCGGGGTCCCAAGCTCCGGGTACCCCGCTGACCACCTGGCTACAGCTGCCCCCCTCAAGTCCTGAGTACTGGGCAGCCGAGGCCAGGGCTGGACCTCGGGTCGTCATCAATTCTACGGCCTGTCAGCGGGAGAACCGTCGCCCAGTGGCGAGGACGAGCCGGGGGGGGGGGTCCTCACCTTGGAAGGTGGGCCGCACGTGGGGGTGCTCGTGCCAGCACCTCTGCATGAGACCTATGAGGCTGCTGCAGGCCCGCGGCCGGGGCCTGCAGACCGGCGGCAGCTCCGGGCGGTGGCCCTTCACCACCTTCACCATGATGTGCAGGATGTTCTTCTCGTCTGCAAGGGAGACGCACCCGTCAGGAGGGCCTGGGCATGGAGCCGGTTCCCCGCTGGGCAAGTGTGGCAAAGTGCCAGGGGCCTGTTGGGGGCACCTGCCTGCCCCACTTGGGGGAGACCATTTCGCTTCCTTTGCCCAGCCTGGGGCACGCGGTATCTATTTCCTCTGGGAAAAGACACGTGTCCTGGGACTGTGACCCGCCCCAAGAGGTCGCGCAGCATCTCCCGCTAGTGTCATGGCTGCGATGGCCTCGCTTCAAGCCGCGGCTGGGAAGGGCGTGAGGGACTCTGGGTGTGCCAGGTTTGTTGCTTTTCTCTGCTCACGTTGAACCATTCTGCCCGTCACACTGGACTCCAAAGCACTCGTTCCCACAGGATCCCCCACCCCTGCGCTCCCAACACGCCCTTCGGAGAGGCAGGCACCTATCGCCAGATGTGGAAAACTGGCGCAGAGTGCCCGCCGCCTGCCAGGACTCTACGCTTTCCTGGTTCTGTCCCCGTTACGTCTTGGGCAACGCCTATCTCCTCAGGATCTGCAGGTTATGTCCACAATAGTCCAGTTTCTTAAACCCAACAAATGCAAGGAACATTCTCTGAGACCACAGCTGGCCGGGAAAAGCCGGCGGGACACTCCGGTACTTGCACCCTTGATTGGCCCTGGGGGCGCCTGCGGGACACCCGGGGAGCCCGCACCTTGAACTCCCTATCTGGAAGGCAATAAAACCCAAGGGCCTCTATTCTCCACACTTACACTACGCACTGGGCTAGGGTGTCACGTCTATCAGACAATTCACATCCAACTGGCAGGCTGCCACACCGAAAAGAATTCAGACCATGAACCTTCGTGTGGGGCGCGTGGAGGGAGGGAGGATGATAGGACGAGACGGTGCTTGACCCACTCTTTGCTGGGAGCTAACGAGCTCCCAGCATGCTCTAAGTCCCACTGTACTCAAAGGACCTTCCCTTGCCTTGGCCTCTTTTCCATACCTGAACCCCAAATCTGGGCCTCAGCCAGCAACAGGCTTCCAGACCAGAGGGCCTCTCCCTGACTTTGATTTATCTATATTCGTCTTTTTGTTTCTTACTAGTTTGAACCCTGGGACTCAATGCATACTTGGCAAGACCTCTATTTCCCAATATCTTTGGCCTAATCATACAAGTGGAGTGTCCAGTAAGGAAAAAAGAACTGTCTTCTCAGTACAGTTCAAGGCCACCGAGGTCAAACAAAAAGTTACTCAGGGACAGGAGTGAGAGAGGAGGGCTGAGTTGTGTTATTTTACAACAGTTTCTGTAAGGAGGAATAGAAAGAGGAAAGCAGGTACAAGGAAGTCCAGAAGAGGCGAATCTATAAGAGAGCTAACGGACATGGAGCCCCGGGTAGGAGACGGAATGTTCTAGAACTAGAGAGTAGTGAGTGGCGCTTTAACTATGAATGTACTTGAGCCAGTTGGACAGAGGTGTCGCCTTGACTGCTGAAGGTTCAGTACAGTTGTGAAGAATTAATAGTTAAGGCAGTCACTTTGCAAGCCTGTGAGGGATCATTTAATGACTGTAGGAAGGACCGGCCCGTGGTGGGTGGGGCCACACTCCGTGGCAGGTGGGTGAGATAGACTGGTTCAGCACTTTGGCACACTGGCGAGCCGCACTCCAGCAAGAGGAAAGTGTGGCCCTCCCTCAGCAAGTCCCGGGGATGTGCTATGTGGTTCCTTCAGCTCCCCTGAGGTTGGCGTGAGCCCCCTGAGTACTGATGAGACACAGCTGAGCATACCCAGCCGGAAGGAAACTCCTTGCTCCCCTCAGTTGTTTGGTCGAGGATTTATCAGCAGCTCAGAAGAGAACTAGAATTAGACTAAATGTAAAGGAAGTACACCCTTAAAACAGCGCGCCTAGAGCTTTCTTACGTGAATCTTACCACGGACAAACACCGACTGGCACCAAAACATGGCGGCCTTTAGACCTGTCTGGCCCTGTATGTGAATGATACCACGGGGGGCTCTTGTCAGGGGAGGAGCTGCGTGGGCACTTCAGCAAGGACTTGAAGCATGGCACAGGCAGGCGCGGGTCCTGAGCGCTCCCTACCCGCCTGGAGGCCCGGGGAGGCACAGACCTACGGAGCGGACTCCAGGCACGGCGAAGGGGGAGGGAAGGGAGAGGACAGACAGAGCCACGCACCTGCAAACGGCTTCTTCTGTGTCAGCACACCCCAGATCACGATGGCGAAGCTGGAAGAGGAACAAAGGCATCGGTCCACCAGGTGCCGGAGCCCCAAGGACGCGCGAGCGTTCTCGTGTGTAGCCACCGCCTGAGAAAACCTCCCATCACCCCAAACTCGGCCAGCTGAACTGGGGCCTCCAGAGAGCAGGAGGAGCACCCGGGCGCCACTCTGCTGCGAGTCCGGCCCCCTGAACTGTCATCCCACATGAGGGGACCCCCGCCCCACAGGCCTCCGGGTACCCGCAGGGTATTCTCGCCAATCTCTGCTTCTCTCTGACATGGCTGCAAAATCAGGTTCCAATCAAAACACGCCTGCAAGAGGCCCACTGAGGTTCATGGGAGGTTGTCAAGGAAACACACAGAGCCAGTGAGCTGGCTCGGCAGGTAAAGGCGCTTGCAGCTCAAGCCTGGTGAGCTGGGTTTGATCCCACGAACCCACCAGGCAGAAGAAGGAAACGACTTCCAGGAGTTACCTTCTGACCTTTACATCCGCACCTTGTGAATGTACCCCCCCCACGCAGATGTAAGTAAAGAAAACTGAGTAAGTTCCAAGCCTCCTCTTAGCTGCTGGGGGACATGCATTTATATAGAGTCCTCTAGGTGCGCCGCGAGGGGACCGACCTATAACTTAGAGACTTCAAGGCGGAGCGAGGGCGTCTGATGAGAGGCGAGCGCGCGCTGGCAGGGAGCTGAGACTTGCAGTTCACAAGTTGAAAGCCAACTAAAGTAAACAGCACCTCACTCTCCCCGAACTCCGACAAGCCCCGACGTGTCCCCAAAGGGCCATCCCCAGAGGACTCGCTGCTCAAAGGCCTGGCAAGCCACGGGAACAATGGCTTTTGTCAAACCAGTCTGCCGGGAGGAGGATGACAAAACAGCGCCGGATAGGCCGGGCCAGGATGCGCCGGGCCAGGATGCGCTAGCCTTGTCCTTCTGAGATGCCCTGTGATTCCGACCTCACAGTCTAAAGGGCGGGGGCGTGGCCTGTGCCCCACCACACTGACTTGGGTGGGAGCCCACGTGCCTCCTCGGGGGCAGGCGTCGGTGTGACACCTCACTTTGACCGAGCTGGAGAGTCAGAACCGGAGCCCAGATGACACCACGGGCTACAGACAGCAGCGGGTTCCTCCAATGAAACATGACCTGCTCCTGTAACTGCTTCCACCTGGTGGGAGCAGCCGCCCTCGGAAGCAACAGCCCACAGGAAGAAAGGTCTCCCGTGAGCCCGGGGAACCTAGACTCATGAGCCCCAAAGACACCATCCTGGCATGCGGATGGAGCCCCCCGGCTGACGGGCACCCAGAACTGTGGATCCCCAGCCTGCCACAGGGACGGGCACGCGGAGGCAGGTCACACACCTGTACACGTCGTGCTTGGTGTCAAAGAGCCGACTCTTCTCCCGGATGCGCTCCGGAGGGGGGAGGTAGGCGATCGTGCCGAACAGGCCCGTCCATTTGCTGACGGTCTTGAGAGTGGGACATTCCGCTGCAACTTTGGCCAGCCGAAGTCAGAAATCTGCAATCCAGCCAGAGGGAGGTGCGTTAGCCTTCCGTGGAGTCGGGCGAGCTTCCTCCACATCTCCCTCTGCCATGTCGGCAGGCAGCTCCCCAACACACGTCACAGGAGCTCGATCCAGCTACTGCTCTGGGCCCCCAGGAAGCCTGGGGGTACTGCGACATAGCAAAGCCCAGAAGCATCTCAGAGCCGCTACCTGGACGGACGGGGGCACAGCACATGTGAATACCTTGATGGACAGGGGCACAGTAAAGAAAGACATGCGCCAACACAAGAAGGACAGTCCCGCTCTGAAGGCCTCGCGATCCGACAGCCACAGTCTTGGCTTTTAGGCCAAGGCGGCCACGTGACAAGCTGGGGCGTCCGTTGGTCCGTCAGTCCGGTTATGCAACCTTCCCAGCTGGAAGGGCTACAAGTGCCAGCAGGTCCTTCAAAGCGAGCGAAGCACGCACTTGATCGCCTCCCGGAGCGCACTGGCTGCTCCAACACGGTGACCTCACCTTTGCACGTTCACGGGCTTTGAGAGCCTCAGACACAGCCTCTGTGGGACCCATCTCTGATCTCCAGAGTTCATCTGGGAGGTGGGTCTCCGTTGGCAAGTGTCCTCACGGTTCACACAAGACGGCACCCCTTTCCTGCCCACACCCCCACCTCCTGGTGTAAACCAGACCCTTTGAAGCACGGCGTGGGCTTAAGCCCCAACCTGCTGGCACCTTAGGGCCCCCTAACACTTGTGGAAACAGCCCCTTTCAA
The DNA here is from genome assembly GCA_023101885.1 of Typhlomys cinereus. Classification (NCBI taxonomy): domain Eukaryota; kingdom Metazoa; phylum Chordata; class Mammalia; order Rodentia; family Platacanthomyidae; genus Typhlomys; species Typhlomys cinereus. The sequence goes on along the minus strand of JALPQD010000531.1, from coordinate 2,590 downwards.
TTTTTCAAGGTTTGTAAGCCTTTTAATTCACTCCCAGACTCCTCCTCAAACACACCCGGGCAGCGACAGGAAATGGGCTGAGTCAGGACTCTGCAGGCTGGTCGTGCCCATGAAGAGAACCCACGGGCACTGGCACCGCTGCACAACAGGAAGAATCGGGCGGTGACTAAGGGACCCTGAAGACAGCTGTGGGAGCCCCAGGAGGACACCCCGGGACTCAGCTGGTCTCCACCAGGCTGAGCCAGTCTCACAGCCCTGGCTCAGCTGCTCTAGACACCTGTTCTGGATTCCCTCTTTCCTGCTGATTCCATAAGCTTCCAAAGTCTCAGGAGACGCCCCCTGACTCCGGGACAGAAACTGCCAGTCGCCGTGACGAAGCGGTCACCAGGAGACGGCGTGCAGTGCACCTTTCCCGCGTGTTTAAGGACGGAGAAGTTTCAACTAACAGCTACCACCCGCAGGATGACACCTTTCACGTTCAGAAATTGGGGGCCTCGGAGTGGACAGAAGGCGCAGAGGTTTAAACCTTGGCTTCACAGGCCAAAGGACCTGAGTTCGGATCCCCAGATCCCACATAAAAACTCCAGGTAAAATGGCAGTGACCCAGGAAGGCGAGCCTGGAAAACAGCGAAGCAGTAAAGAGTAGAACAATCCAGAATGATCCCCGATGTCAACCTTGGACCTCCATAAGCACACACAGAGCCCTCTTTACACACACACACACACACACACACACACACAGAAGCATTTGGTGACCTCAGCCCTGGGTCATTTCTGTCTGTATCCCTGCCTGACACCCCCCCATACACACACCAGATATAGCTCTCCACTTCCATATACCCTTGGTGAGCAGGCAGGCATTGAGTCTGGGTTGCAGGCATGCCAGGGTGCAGGAGCCCCTGGGATGGCCTTTCTCCCTCGCTGCCCAGGCCCAGGGCGGCCTCCTCCTCAGCTCTCAGCCACAGGTGCCCGACACTTCGTGGGTCACACACTCTCTCACGTTGCCACCTGACTCAGTATCCCTAAAGCATCCAGGGGTCACAGGGGTCCCCACGAGCTCCTACTTAAGGGCCAGCTGGAGTAGACTACCATGAAGACCCTGTGTTGCTTAAAGAGTCACCTTTGGACGCAATAGGAAGGGCCTCGCACATGCTAGGGCTTTTAACCAGGTCTCTTCTGGGCGGCCTGGATCTGTGGGCGCAGCCTGAGCTCCTTCACCTGGGAACTGCTCACCTTCCGTCGGTACTTGGGGTACTTCCCGCTCTCCTTCCAACAGTACTCAGAGAGTTAGTGTACTCAATACGGAGTGACATCAGCTAACAGGGTGATGTTCTGGGTAATTGGTGTTCTTGGCACACGGCGCCGCTCAGAAAAGCAACACCTTCCCAGAGCGCAGAGGGGACGAAGGGCGGAATGGCTGGGGGCCCTGCCTCAAGCTTGCAGGGTCTGACTGAAGCGAACCCAACCCAGAAACCTAGGGCCCATGGGCAGAGAAGCTGCCCTAAAGCCCCGCCTACCCTCCCAGGCAGCTGCTTCTAAGAATCAAAGAAACTCCACTGTCTAAAAGCTCACCTTTCAGCTTGTTATCAGTCAAAAGCAGCGGGAACAGACCCTCCAGGGCGGCTCAGGCACAGAGCCTGCCTGTGAGAAGAGCCTCAGCCCCTTCCTGCTGAAACTGAGCACCCCTGTCCCACTAGCCGGGGGACTCTAGAGGAACAAACTAGAACTCCCCGCAGGGTAGAGACAGAGGCCTGCAGGCCTGTAGGAACAGCCCGGCCCGGGCTTTCCAAGCACAGCCCCCTTTCCTCACTGGGTAAGCCTTAATTAAGCACCTACAGCATGCCCAGAGCTGAGAAGACGCTTAGCTGGGCAGCACCAGTCAGCACGTGGCCCCAAAGGGCAATCGACCAGCGGCTGAGGCCTCGTGGTCTCACCAAGCATCCCCGTGGGAGTGTATTTGGTACACTCAGAACATGTGCGCGAACCTCACAGACACCAACGACAACACACAGGGAAGAGCGTCTCCTTACCCATCTCCCCCACCCCCAGGCAACAAGCTGGGGGGAGCTGCTCCCCAGGCCACCACTGGCTGCCACCTCTAAGGATGAAGATCTGGACCGGCCTCCACGGTCCCCCCAAACCCCATGTGTCTGTTCTGAGAGGCAGGCAGCAAGCGGACAAGTGTCTATCAAGGCAGTCTAGAGACTTGACAGAGACCCTGGTGTAAGGTGAACCTCGGAGCTGAAGCTGCAGGTGCCCCCACATCCTGCTTCCCCCAGCTCCCAGTTTAGCAGTCCTTAAAGACAGAACCCAGCCTTCGCACACCCCCCATTCTCATCCAGCACTGACTGCCTCCGGCCTCGTGGGCCCCGCTCGGATGCCCAGAACGTTCCGTGACTTTTAAGGGCTCTTCTCCGCCGCACTTGCATGCACAGTAGCACAGCCCACCCGTGTGAAGCTGGATGGGCTCAGGTATGTCGGGGGCTGTCTGCGCACCCAACCCTCTGTCAGGCACAAGCGTGTGTTGGGGGGAGGGGAGGTTCCTGGCTATGTTGAACGAGGAAACTCTGGAGGCTGCTGAGTGACGTTT